>BSBK01000457.1:700000-1300000 GCA_027943335.1 Chamaecyparis obtusa | reverse complement strand
GATGTTGTTAGCCATGAGGGTCTTAAATTTTTTTTCGAGAGATTCACCCAAAGGTGTGAAGTTCCTTTTGGGAGTTGGTACTAAGAATTTATCAGATTTGTTACTCCTTTGATTATTCCCTTGGTTGCCACTATTAGCATTGTTGTTGAAAGGTGTCTTGGAGGCCTAATTTGCATTGTTCACCTGATTAGGTGTTCTTGTTAGAGCAAATGGAGTCACCTTCAAATTACTAGAATCAACAACCCTGTCATTGACTACTCCCTTATTGTTGTTCTTCAATCCAAACCGATTATAGCTATTGGACCAATTCTTATTCTGATCATTGTTATTATTAGAGTTATTATTGTTATCTTTATACAATTTCAACTCTCCACTCTTAACCAACACTTCTTTCATTGTCACTCTATTTTCAATAAGATCTTGGAAGGTCTTGGGACATTGCATTCTCAATCGTTAGTTCATCTTGTTGCTCAAGCTATTGATGAATATATCCATCTTCTCCTTTTTAAGCACACTCCTAGGATACCTAGAAAATACCATCCTCCATCTTTGTAGAAAGATGAGGAATGCTTCTCCATCCTTTTGTTTGGTATTACATAACGTTATCATTGTAACCTCATTCTTGATGTTGTATGAGTAATGTGCCACAAATTTTGAAGCTAGTTCTTCAAAGGTTTTAATGTTGGATGTAGTTTAGAAAACCACTCCATGGCCATACCTCCTAAGCTTCTTGGGAATAGTCTCATTAAATAGGTGGTATCGTGCATGAACTCCAAGCTCAATGCACAAAATTCCTATAGGTGATCTTGAGGATCCGACGTTCCTTCGTATTTATCATACTTGGGAAACACTACATTGATCAGGAATGGTACCATGACTAGACTTTTATCAAACGGGAATGGACACAATGCTTCGATAGAAAAGGGTTTAGGAGCCCCACTTTGCTTGATTGTATCTAGTTGCATTTGAAATATCTTAAATTGCTTGTTCATGATGTCAATGGGACTCTCTTCAACTTCTTTCGGTCTAAGTTGATTAACGTCATAGTCACGGGGAAGCTTAAGACCTGCCCGGGCTAGATCTAGAAAGTATTTTTCTTTATCTCTTGCCATTGATTTTTCCATGAGTTTTATGAAATAGGGGCACTGAATGGCATCATCAACCTTGTCATCGATTGCATCTTTGGCAGTTGGTTCGGTATTAGTTCTATGGTTAGTGGTATCAATCCCTTGAGTATTTTGATCCATCCCTCCACTATTGGTATTACCCTGATTATTCAGGTCAATACCTCCATTATTTTCATCACCTTGATTGTTTGGATCGATGCCACTATTGCTGTTATTACCCAAGCCACCGTAGTACATCATGTTGTCTTCCACTTTTTGAACGAGTGATTTTTGGGGTACTCTTGGGGTGGTAGAAGTGTCACCTGGGTAAGGAAGCTCTTGTCTCAAATAAGTCCCATATGCTTGCAAGGTTTGGTTGACGTAGAATGGTCTAGTAAAAGAAGGCATGAACAAACCACTTGGAAAATAAGATTTGATCGTGCCCATGGCCAAATCCTTGTGAAATTTTTAAAAATTGTGTAGAACCAGGATTTTCGACTGGGCTGGATGTTGGAACAATAGTTCAACACGGAAAAGGGTATCTGAATATGTGATCAAATTTTTTTGAACCCCTCGGTAAATACTCATTGTTTTCCCTTTTGTGTTTCTGGGTGTCACTTGCCTAAGTGTAGGCGTGACTTAAAATATTATACGCATTGACTGGAATTGAGTTAGGCGGCACACTGCAGGTGTGCAGGCGGCACTTTACCATTGATAGGCATTTTTCCAATTTTTATAGGTGTCACTTAATATGTCTCAGGCGTGACTTCATAATTAATATGCATTTTCTGAACAGTCACAGGTGTGACTTTGTTGCTGACAGGCAGTCTTTCTCTATGCACAGGCGGCACTTTGCTGACCAGGTTGTGAATTTTAGATTTTAAAAATTACAAGATCAGTTTTATGGAATTTCCTTGTTTGAAAATGGAAGACAATCACAACACACACATCAATTTTTAATCGTATACCTAAAACACACTAAAGTGTATATTCTCGATCTTTTTCCACAAGTATTGCACAAGAAAGAATTCCAAGCAGTCTACTTATAGTCAAATTTGGCTTTTAACATTTTGGCTCTATGAGGTAGCTTGTTATTTATCAGGTTTTTATTAAACAATTCTGTTCCAAACTATGCCAAGTTCTTATACCCACTTGTGGGCTTCCCACACACACAAAAGCACAATTTGGGGCAATCCATGAGGACTACTTGTACACAATCTAGCCACTTCCCTTTTAAGGAAAAGTGTATTTTTATTATAGTGGGTTGGATATTACCGCGGCAAAGGTGGTTGTCTCCCACTTGGGTCGTTCCCTCTCACCGGCCTCGTTAAGGCAATTTCTCAGGAGGCAGGCCCTCTATTGTTTTAGCATGTTCATGTTTAAAACAAGGAAATGGAGTTAAGAAGAAGTTTTTGGGAATTTGGTTCACCAAAAGGTGAAGAGCATATCCCTAACTTTTCCTTAATTTCCCAAACACAATTAGCAATGTTCAATTTCTTTCACCCACTAACTATAGGGATTCGAGTATTTCTACTCTCCTCCACAAACAAAGGGGCTTTGATTTTTATGTGTTTGATTCCTCAACCTTTCTTATTAATCAAAAAGTTCAACACCTTTGTCATTTTGGTTCACTAGAAGAAGTGAAGAGCACAGACCTAAATGCTAAACTTTCCAAACAAAGAGAGGTTGTTTGTAATTACTAGATTTTGGAAATGCTTCAATGCCACAATCTAAGGGAAAATATTGACTAGTTTTAAGGTTTACCTCTCCTTGTAGCTAGCATAAGCTAGGGGCATTTTTGAGTGATTTTATCATTTTTCACCTTACCTTGGCAATAGCTTTCCTTTCCAAATGTGCTTATCCACCAGCAAGTTAGTCAACACAAACAATCACAATGAAGGAAACCAAATCAAATTTGAAGAAGAAAACTTTTATGTTGAATCTTAAAACCTTATTTGCAAATTTTGATGAAAACTTGAACTAAGGAGAGAAAATCCAATTGAGAGATACAAATTTATTTTTGTAAGCTTCTACAATTCTAAGATAGTTCTGATATACCTTGTTTTATTCTTCTTGTGACTCCTCAAGAACCACTTTGACGTGTGCAGCGTTTTCCTTCTTGATCTTCCTAGCCAAAGCCTTGCTTTCTTGGTTGAACCTGCTCTCTAGCTTTTGAACCTTTCTATGCCTGCTCATTTACAGTAAAAACATATAGATAAAGAGTAAGATATTTGAATTTATCAATGTGACAGCAAATTAAAACAACAGACAGTAGGCGTCATTGTCTAGCTAATACGCATAATTAAACTATTAGTAGGCACAACTTTAACAATAGCGAGCGTCACTTTCTAGTGGCTCAAGCGTTATTTAAAGTTACTCAGGCGTAACAATTTATTTACTAAGCGTAACAATTAATGCAAATTGCAAAAGATAAGCTATTAAAAGCGGCAATTCACAAAAATTAAGCATCGGTTAGAAGATACTAGGCGTGACTATTTGTGTAAATTGCATCGTAAAGGCTATGAAAAGCGGTAAAAGACAGATAATAAGCGACACTTCTCTAGTAGCAAGCATTGCTTTGCAGTTGTGAGCATGACAATTTATCTCTCAGATGTAACAATTTATCTAGCAGGCGCCAGATAACTGCTATGAAGCGGAAAAATAGTAGGCACAAATGTCAATTAATACTTTGTACACGTCATTTTACCTATTTTCTACAAAATTTTTACGTAAAAGTGAAGATACAACACACAAATAAATGATAGAAATGTTAGAAATGAGGCTTAGAGCCCCACGGTGGGCACCATTTGTGTGTGTATGCTAAACACCTTCATGAAATTAGGATATTTAACTAACAATTCAAAGAAAATGCAATACAAATTTAACTAGGAATTGAAACTAAAATCCATGACATCTCATGGTTCTCTAATCAGATGTGGTAAGTGAAACTCTTAGCTCAATCTCCACTAGTGACACTTCTAAAATGAGAAAATATGATGCTACAAATGCTTATTCTAGCTCACTAACTCTCAAATGCTCTTGATTGCTATGAAATTGACTATAGTAATGATGTTTTGCAAATGAATTTCTAAGATGCTTATTGCTCTCAAAATGCCTCATACTTATAGTAAATTCCCAAGGGTAGGGAGTAGAGTGAAGTAATCATGATTTAGCCTTGGTTGAGTCAAATACTTTGCAATGTTTATAAATGGGGGGACAATTTAAATGTTTGTCTCAAAGCTTTGGACAAAAGGACAAAATTGAGTGGATGAGATTGAAAGTTTGAAATGAGTGATCAAGATTCATTCTCTTTGAGTGATTTGTGTCTTTTTGTCCTCAATTCTCATTGGTTGCTCAACTTTGTTGAAAGATATTAGGATTAATTAAATTCAATTAATTAATTAAATTTAGCCATGTAAGGGAATAGGTTCATTTTGATTTTTGATTTAAAACTATACAATTAATTGATTAAAATCAATTATGTAGTGCTTTTCACCCCTTTAAGCCTTTGATTTAATTATTTAATGTCATGATTTGATTTGTCCTTTGATTTTAATTGATTTTGTCTAATTTGATTTAATAAATGTCCATTTTAAAAATTTATTTGATCCTTTTTTACAAGAATTAGTGCATTTTGATTAATTTTGAATCATTTTATGATTTAAAAGCACTTGCCTATTTTTGAGTGTCTACAGTTGTCATCTATACATTTGATCTATGATATGATTTAATACGGAGAAATGATGTAGATTCAGTGCTATTATGATGGGTATTGTGTTACTTGATCATTGAATGATCATTGGATTGTGTTCTTTTGTGATAGTCTTGCATTATTGTTTCTTATGGACCTATGCCAAGTCTAGGGTGAAGTTCACATTTGATTTTATGGATGGGCTATTTTTATTGGTGTTCTAGAAGGATTCAAGGAGTCCCCAATTGGGTCTTCTTCAAATTTTGCTTCCAAAGTCCCAATTTTACCCAATTTTAGCCATAAGTTCATTCTGGACTTTCATTATTATTTTTCTAGATTGACAATCATGTGCGTAGCTCTAGTATGTCAAGTGTGTTTCTCTAGTACATCAATTGCATTGTTTTAATGTATTGAGTGTGTTGTTCTATTGATACAAGTGCGTACATCCCAAACTATATGTTTGTAGTTCTAATTCTGCAAGTGCATAGTTCTAACTATATAAGTGTGTGGTTCTGATATGACATGTGCATCTTTCTAGCCATACAAGTGTGTCTCTGCATTTTGCAAGTGTTTTTGATGCCTAAATAGTCAATTTTTAGACCCTTTTGATATTTAGAGGTTGGAAAAGCTATTAAAGGTTGTTAGGGCTTGTTTTTGGATGTATTTGACTTTTGTATTCACTTAATATTGTTGTGACATCATGCTTGGTATATTTTTATGCTTTCTTATGTATTTTGAATAAATTTGTATGCTAGATTAAGGTTTAGGGTTATCCAGTGGATTAGGGACAATTAGTGATCACCTAAACCTAATTTATGGATGTTGTAATATTATAATGACATGTATTATATTGTGGTTTTTTCCTTGATTCTTTTATGATGATTATATGTGGGTAAAGAACTTAGGAACCCTAGTTGAGTGGCTCCCAGTGGGTGCCAAGGCCCTAAAGTGACCGCTAGGATAACCCATTGGAGATTTAGCTTAATTAAGTGATAACCTTAATAAATTAACTAGGAAAGGGGGGGAACTCACATTAAATAAGACTAATTGATGTCTTGCCCATGTTGCTAGTGCTAGTACAAGCTAGGAATGGGAGTGGGAAAAGATGCCTTGTGATGACACAAACAAACAACCTTGTCTTCATGGAAATTTATTTGGTACTGCATGTTCCTACTTGGGCATCGGGGTCCAGAGAGACTATCAGGATAACCCAAGGGGTGAGGGCTATGCAATGACACTCACCTAGTGGTGGCCTAAAGTATTTACACCTTTGATTTCAATTTCATCTAGTAGTCTTGTTTGTCTTTTATGTTTTATGTTTGTTTCTAGGAAAGGGTTTTACCACCTTAGGTGTGTCCTAGTTGTTACCTCTTGCATGGCCCTTGGTTTCTATCTCCTAGCTCAGGTGAGTGGGCTTATTGGTTCCACATGGTTGGGTGGTTAATCTTTATTTATTGAGGTGTTTCTCGTGGCTTCATGGATGATCTTTGCACGTGTTCCCTTCTAGAGTTGTAGTTGAAGACTTCTTAGTGTATATTGTATCATGTTGAGATGTATTGATATTCATGTAAATTCTAATCTCCTAAGGGAGGTATTTGTACATGGCAAAATGATGTATATTGATGTATTCACATTTTAAAGAAATTTAAAAGGGGAGGGGTAGTTCTATTTAAAAGAAAGGAAAATGATTATTTATGTCTTGGATCTTTCATCAACATTAAGAGAAAGTTGTTTATTTTATTTATTCAAATCTCTCTTCTATTTTCTTGTTTTTCACATTTATAAAGGAAATAAACTTAGATATATTTATGTATGAGGTATCTAGGAAAGTGTTAAAATGAAATGTTATCTTTAATATTCAAAAGGAATTATTAAGGAATGATAAATTAGCAATTGAATTTATGAGTAATGATTAGCTATGAATGCATGGAACAAGATAGTAATTTGATAGATTTATGATTACAAGAAGAAATGATCTAGGAACTTTTATTTGGTGCATTAAAATGAACATAGATTAATGTAGATCATAAATGCATTTCTTACCGAATGATTAATTTGTTAGATAATGTTGCCTTACTAGCGACGTTAGGGAACCTATGGAGACTAAGGATTAAATAGCAAATTTGATAATCATATATTGTTACATTAGATTGTCACTCATGCATTGGTATTAAGTAATGGAATAATGCATCTCATATTAAATTTTTTTAAAAAAAAATTAGTACTTAGATGGCTAGTTCTCTTGGTTTCCCTAGTAGGGCGTTATAACGCGCGCATGCGCGTGTGTGTGGATGTGCACGTGCATGTGAGTGATAAAATAACCAATTTTATCATATTATTCCTCAATTATTCAAAAAGTGAAATATTGTGAACAACTAGATATCAATTCAATACATCAACAAATCATAAAATTTGCTGCATTTAATACATCATATGAATATGGAAAGCATAAATATTTAATTAGTTGAGTGAAACATTAAAAATTTGTCTACTATCAAAAATTACAAATGGGATGTGACACTTAAGAGATGTATGCCACATGGGTTGGGGTGGGTGGGTGGGAGGAGTTAGTTGGGCTACCTCTCCCTCCACACCCTGATGATAGTGGGAGGGGGAGTGTTTGAGCAACAAAGAGCTCTATATCTACAAGATCAGATAACCAACCGAGCCAGAGTAGATGCAAGTCCAATGACTAGTAAGTGGTGGAAAAATCAAGATTCTTTTGCAGAAGTATTAACAACTTCATTAGAGCTCAACCCCTTTCTTTCATAATTACCCATCCTTTTCTTTAAGAGTAATGGTGATCGATCTCAATCCAAGAAGTCAATCCGCTTATTGAGATGTGGGTAGGGCCCGCAACAGAAGGATCCGAGGGATACAGTTGATGTTCAATTATACAGATTGAGTTAATAGCGCCTAATTGATTGATTGCAAAACTACTTATCTTCATCTGCCCGCAACTTGATCCAGACATCTCCATCTACCTAAATACATTATAAAATCATACCCTAGCTACATAATAAGTTCATGTTATTTGAGTAAAGATTCTCTTATAATGAAAGTACATATTATTTTTGTATATTTTAAACCTAGACAATTCATATACAATTTATATTAAATCAATCTCCAATTTTCCCTATCTAATTGTCAAATTCTTTTGAAAAATGTATTGTAACTCTTCAATTTGTTGAATCATTTAATCTAAATAACTATGCCTCATCAACATCAATGTATATATAATAAACATGTATAAATAGAAAAAGAAATGATATGGACAATTTACAAATAAAAAAGTATGAATAGAAAAATGATTGATATGGACAATGTACACATTCTATCATTTTGATTTGATAAGCCTTTTATATGCCACAGTTAAAGAATATTGTTTCAATTAAATTTTTCATCCCACTTTATTTATTGTGATATGTCACATCGAGTGAAATGGATACCTTGTTTCACCCAGTATCAACACTTTATCAAGCATATAGATATCTAAAAGGATTTCACCTTGAAAGCTTTAATACTTACTCATTTTATTATATATAATTTTTCTAAGTAGGACTGAATGTACAGTTAACTAAATTTCAAAAAATTGAAAAATATAACAGATTGTCGTGAAATTTTCACCATCTGTTCTTCATTCTGCACATTTGGTAATGGAAAACTAAAAAAATTGCAAAAATTAGTTGTATTTTTGCAAATCTTCTTTTTAATTTTTATTTTAAGATCTAGGACACATTCTGTCTGGAAATTAGCGGACCTTAGCGGACGCCTTTTTCAGCATCGTTAAAAAGATAATAAGGTCATAATTTTAGGGTTTCAAATGGTCCAGATGAAATAGAAAGCAACCACTTCATTTTTTCAGATTTTTTTGAGCCAAATACAGCCCGATCTGGAATTCTTGGAGCGGCTGGATTTGTCCCACTTGGTCTGGACTTTTCGATTTCGATAGAAATTTTACGAAGTCTTTTTGAAAATTCTGGATTTCCAATCTTCTTTTACATTTCCAATGAATGGAATGTTCCAAACACGGCAACTATGCCTATCACTAACAAAGTTCAAGCAGTTGTCCGTCAAATACTCCAAGTATATCTCGAACTTTTTCTGTTCAGATGCCTTATGAAGATGAAATCTGCATTTGCCATTGTTGGTGAATAGATTTGAAGTATTGCAAGGCAACTAGATTCAGAAATGGATTCACTGAATCATTTAATTAATAATGAGAATTGGTGGAGCAAAGAACCAACAAGCGTTATTAGCCCTTTCTAGGGCTTGTGTGACGGGATGAACCACTGATGTCATTTGAGGCGAGATATCCAGATAACCATGAATTTTGTTGATCCAGGTTTTTGGCTGAACATGAGAAACATAATTGTTAGCAAGTGGAATTAGTTTAGGACCTTGTGGACCATAAATCCTCAATCCAAAATTCAATGTTGAGAACTCAATTTTCTAAAGCAACCGAAGAGGAAGGCCCTGCAACAGAATTGGATGTCCATACCCTGTTCCAAACCTCTCATTTGACACGGGTAGGGAGGATGCTTGCAAAAGTTTTTTTTCTGTTTTTTTCTAAATGCTTGCAGAAGTTATCGAGTTTCTTTAGACTTTTTAACAAATGCTTTCTGTGCATATCCTGCAAACATTGCAGTCCATGAGACCAAATCTTTTGATGCATTCTGTCATACAATTCCCGCCCCTTGTTACCACATCGACCAAGGCAATTGTTACCACATCTGAAAAAAAATCCTGTATCCTTTATGCTTTGATGGATATCCGTACCCTGTTTCAAAGCTTCCATTTTTGCACAGGTAGAGAGGATGCTAGCAAAGTTGTGGAATTTGGCTGGACACCTGCCAATCGCATTTTCTTGGAAGTTTCTGAAGCATTCCAAACAAATCCATTTTGTGCATATCCTGAAATCACTGTACTCCACGAGGGCACATCTCTTTGAGGCATTCTGTCAAACACTTCATGTGCCTTCTCTATGCTTCTACATTTTGCATGCATGTTTAACCTAGCATTTCGAAGTATAATTTCCAAACATAATTCAGGACTGCAGCTGAGAGCTCTC
Source organism: Chamaecyparis obtusa (assembly GCA_027943335.1). Classification (NCBI taxonomy): domain Eukaryota; kingdom Viridiplantae; phylum Streptophyta; class Pinopsida; order Cupressales; family Cupressaceae; genus Chamaecyparis; species Chamaecyparis obtusa. Next base: position 1,290,132 of record BSBK01000457.1, on the reverse strand, counting down.
AATCTCCAAGGCTAGATGGCCCTGCCTGTCGAAGCCATTGCCCAACTCGGCCAAAGTTGGGGAAATTCCTGTTTTAAACTGGTCCAAAATTCATCTTTTCTGCCTTAATTGCTTAGCAGTACTTTTCATGGAGTCTTTCACACAAAAGTAACGCTTTCTACCTTAAATTCGTCAAAACCAACTGCGTAGCTTATTCACTGCTGCCTCAATCAATCGAAGTCGCTGTTACAGCTCAGACCTGTCTAATTGCCATCCAACGTCTATCAGTCATTCTGCACCATACATTTATGGGGTTTCAGAGGGAATCCCTTTCAGCATAATACAAAGAAGATTCGAGGCTAAGCTGCTGAGAATGACGTGCCTTGGGTTTCACCAATAAAATTTCAATCCTCACACAATTTAGACAATCAGAAAGTAAATTTTTGTTTTTTATTTATTGATGACGCCTTAAATAGGCAAAAACAGCAAAAGCTCACAAATTAGTCAGTTCAGATCAAGCATAAAGGACCTGAACTGACAACACGGTCTAATTATGAAAGGGCAGACATGACATACTAAACAGATTCATTGCACTAGGTACTTGAATCTCTTGCATAAAGGCAACAAACAGTAGGAAAGTACAAAAGGTTGTGTCAAATCCCTGTTTCACTGTGATAGCTTTTAATTTAAAACATTATCCAGCCTGAAGTGAGGAAGACCAATCTTAGAGCCTGTGAATTTAACGTCTTCTTTAACCTGTGCCCGAAATTCTTCGGTGGTGAAGCCTCTGTAATGGCAGCCACTTCGGTTTGGGCTGAGTATGTAAGTATCATCAAAAGGGTTTAGAAAATATGCCAGTGATACCCTCTCTTCATTACAGTTCACCGATACTCGGTGTTCCACGCTCTTACAAACATCATTGCTCCATGCCTGCGTCATCATAAGCAAATTTAGTTTACCAACATAAAAATATGCTAAGTTCGTGGGCACTGAGCAAGTTTCTTGGGACTTCTGCATGATGCATCGAAGTGCTATCTGAGGTTTTTGACAAAACATTTATGTAGGGAAATTCAGAACATTTCAGACTCTGACTATATGTAATTATGAACATCACCAAACACGTGTGTATAAGAGAGAGTTACTGTTGAGAGAACAAAGATCTCAAAAATTAAATTGAAGTGGATCAATTTTTATAATTTGTGTACAACTGATGATCCATAATGAAGCATGATTTGAAATGTCACTTGAAAACTTTAGGCAATAAAATTCAAAAACATTTCAAATTGTACAATTATCTGTGATAATATGTGTCTGAAAGAAGGGGAACTGTTACAATAATGGCTTTAAAAATTCGAATAGATCTGAGCAAGTTTTATGTGATCTAATCCAATTAAATTGTTGTACTACTGATGATGCATCATGAAGTATGATCTGAAATGTGAATGAAAAATTGAAGTAATAAAATTCAGAGCCATTTCAATCTGTACAATTATTTGTGATTGCAAATGTTACAAATTTTACGTGAAACTAAATTAAATCTGAACATGTGACTTCAATTTGATTATATTGTTATATTACTAATGAAAACAATTATACAATGAAATCCTAAAACATTTCAAACTGTACAACTATTTAAAAAAAGATGATTACAACTACCACCAAACTTAGGGATATAGCTGAGAAAACAATAGCATCAGAATCCTTTATATAAGAAAGGGATAGAGCTGAGAGAACAACAGCATAAAAATGAAATTAAATCAGAATCCATTATAAGAAAGAAACTGTGAAAATAGTATTAAAAAAAATTGCAACCCACTGTTGAAATCAGAATGCAGAATTCATATATTTGTGAACATGAGTCCGCAGAAAAAGTTTAAACTAGAGCTTTTACACAATTTATATAGTACTTGGAGAGTAAGAAAAGTAGGTGTGTATAAGCACCAGAGGTAAATTTAGAACTCGGAACCAAATATTTGTAAAACTTTCATGGCCTGGACAAAGGATAAATATTCAATTCACCTGCAAGAGGTCACCAACGTTGATTACAAGTGCATCAGCCCTGGGTTTGGTAGTGATCCAGTTTCCCTGCCTCAGGATCTCGAGACCACCAACTTGGTCTTGGTGGATGATGGTAAGGAGACCACTGTCTGTGTGGGGTTCCAACCCATAGACTGCCCCTGGCCTTGTGCATGTCGGATAGCGGTTCAGTTTTATGAATGAATCAGCAGTTGAGAAACCGTCACTGTAATAAGATGAGCTTAAGCCCATCTCTGATGATAAAGCCCCCAGAACCTCACAGCCGAGTTTACTCATTGCTCTACCATATTCTTGCGATGTCAAACTACAAACCCAACAATCAGAAATTAGTTCAAATGACAGATAACCCTAATTCTGTCACCACATTGGAATTTTAATAAGATTTTTTGTATACCTGAGGAGACTGAGATCTGTGGGTTGGATTCCATCGAATGATGAACCGGCTTGTAAGTTGCATGAATGAGGGTGTATGAGAAAGGATTCCATCCAATTGGATTTGTTAACCTCCGCTTCAATTGGAGTACCCCACATGTAGGGAAACATGTCCCTGCTTACTGTGCTTTTCTTGACTTCAAATGGCATGGAAAAGAGTTTGTTTGTATGTGTGTGCATCTGTTGAATGAGATCAGAAGGCACACCATGATTGATTGCTTGGAAGATTCCCCATTCTGAACATGCCTTCATGATGTTTTGGGCACACTGGCCTGAATATGGGCTTCTCAAAAGCTGCAAATCAAGTAATGGAGGGCCACAGTGTTCATCCTCCTCTCTGTGTTCTTCACCAGTAATACTGGGTAGGTGCTGATCTTGTAGCAAATGCTCATATTTGGTCTCCAATGGCGGATAGGATGCGTCCCTGCCCCTCCCCATCGCTCAGCCTCTTGCAATCTCATGAAAACCAGCTCTAATTTAATATATGGAGTCAGAAGATTATATCAAGTACTCTTAAGTGCGTTTGAAAAACACACAAAAAGACAAGCCTGCATAGAATATACCGCAGATTTCCATCCTCGATGACGTAAGTGCAGAGATAAATTTTAATTTTTTAGTTCACAATTATTTTATGTTATATGCATGTGATTTGTTTTAGGACTAAGTTTAATTAGTTTTATTAGTTGATAACAAATGAATCAATGGTCAATGAGCTGTTAGAATTAAATAATACTTTTGTCAAACAAAATTCATATAATAAAAATAATTATTATTATATTTTTAATTTATTTGTTTTATAAATTACTCAAGAAATGTTATATTTCTATATCGATTCTTTAATGAATCTAAATGTTAATATCAAATTGTACCATATTTTTAACTTTAATTCTCATTCAATATTGGCTTCTTTGATAAATATTTACAACATAGTTATCAAGAATGGTGAGAGGCACGAGTGGAGCAGAGGTGGGAGGGTTTCAAGTTGAGATGTGGATGCTGGAGAAGGTGGTAAGGAAGCGGAAGCGAATGATGGCATGCATGTGGGGTTGTTTTTAGGGCGAGGCATGGTTGTCTTTGGCGTCATCGTGGTTGTCCCATGGCTGCAAGGTGTGGACTCCGCCTTAGAAAAAGTGACTACTATTGGGGACGTTTTCCTGCAAAGTCTCTTTCAAAATGGTTGGAGATTTTACTTTGGAAAGACCCTGATCATTTTCGAGGAGTGCTCACTGTGTGTGTGAATTTTGTACCTAGCTGGAGACACAACACTTCAGTAAAATATTAGAGGTTAACAAATCAAGAAATCTACAAATAAGAGCAATATAGCTAACCAGACGATTTATTGCCTTCTAGTAGGTGTGAGTATGGTATTCTCAGATTCGGACTGAGATTAGTGACAATGCAACACCTAAACGAAAGATTTAATGCTAAAAGATGGATGAAAGATGAATGCAAATTAATTTATTTTTTTGGATTTTCTATGCAATAAGATGAAAAACTGATATGAAACTAGTCTAGAATGGATTGAAATGATATGTAGATTGATCTAACAATGATATTCTATGCTATGAAAATAAATGAATGCTATGATCAAAACAATAACAAAAATCTCACAATCGCCTGTTCGCAAGAGCTTGATTCTTCAGATGCAAATTCGCCAAAGTTCAAGTATGCAAATTCACGCGGGGGGGATGAAGGGTTGAGCCTCAATTATATAGAAATCCATGGCTTGAGGATGCATTGAGAAAACTCATAAATCACTCTTGATAAACTCAGGTTGATTTTTGAGTTAACAAGAAATTAGGAAAAGATCAACTCATAAAATCATGCAAAAGCAACTTTTAAACTCAAAATAGAGTTTAGTTCACTTTTTCAACTCACAATCACATGTTGAGTTTAGAAAGTTAACAAGTTGAAATTGATAATTGATTTAAAGTTGACTGCTTTTCTGATTGTGCATGATTTAATATGAATTAATTTAAAAATAAAGTGATTTGTTCTCAACTTAACTGATTTTGAATCAAAATAACTGATTTATGGGTTAATCAATTATTAAATCAAACTTTTATTCCAAAACTATATCATTAAACATTGACAACTGGATTTAATCAATTAAATAAGAATTTAATCAATTATTTGCAGGATTTTTTATTTATTGTCAAAATTAAATAATATAAATTAGGAATAAATAGAATTAATTAGGAATATTCAAAGAATATTCCTTGATGCAGAATTAGGATAAAATTAATTAGGGTTTTGATAAACTAATGTGCAAATGTGCCTTAGGTTAGGACTTTGATGTCGATTTCGTTCGATTTGTTGATGTAGGAGGTTAATGAACGTATAGCCCATTTTTGGGGTATTACATTTTGCCCTCTTTGAATTACTATGTGAAGCACAGTGGTTCAAAGACTAATCTATTTTTATAATGATGTGGACTCAGTTATGTGGTGGGGAAATTGATTCTAAGAGATTAACTGATTCTGAGACAGAAATTGATTGATAGATTTGAAGATGTTGGTGATTCAAGTCCTGATTGACCAAAGAATCGGGATGATGCTAACTATATCAATAATGAACTGGTGATTACGAAGAAGTATCAAAATGCCTAATTCTGAACCTATGATTACGAAGAAATGACTGTCCTGACTCCAGACCTAATTGTCCAAAGAAATCGAAAGGATGCCAAATCTAAACTCTTCAGTTATGAAGAACCAAGGAAATAAAACAATTGAACCGATGGTTACGAAGAGGTGATATAGTTTGCAAGATTGATTAGGATACCAGATTGATATGGATCTTGATGAACCTAATATGCCCCAAGCGATGTGCCCTAAGAGATGAGGTCTTTTGATGAATCAACAACTAGATGTGGTTGTTGTCTTGATTACTGAAATAAAGATTTGATTTACAGATTTGATTGATGTGCAATACCATGCCCCCTTCGGGATGAAAATTGAAATTTGACAAGAAAAGTCAGCGTTAAATGGTTTAGAAGCATGTTAATTGATTTGAGAAGTGGTTGTGCACATCTAGAGACGTGTTCTGCATCGTTTGAAGGGCCTGAAGACCAAGTTTGACCAAGTTTGACCATGGTTGACTAAGTTGAAATTTTGATAGTTTGATGTAAGATAATCAATTTAGTTAAAAATTGGATTTCCTTGATGATTAGAAGGTCGATTATGCAAGCAGTTGACCATCCTAGGTCCGAAAATTTTAAATCATGATTTTGACAATGTAAAGGATCTCAAATTTCAATTTTGATCCCAAAAATGGGTTCAGAATGTCAAAATTAGCTAGGGGTACAATTTTCAAGCAAAATGGAGCACTTTGAAAAATTAGGTCAAAACCTATATAAGGCCCAAAAGGGTCATTTTCAAATCATTATTCATTTTGACTTTTACAAACTTCTGTGGAGCCCTCTAAGAGAAAAATGGACAAAATGATAGTTCCAGTCTCCTCGCATCGATTCAAGTGCAGTCGACGACACTAGTGACCTCCCCAGTACGGGAACCCGGTAAGTGGACCTTTGTGCCTCTCCATGAATTCAAAATTTCTATGTTTTTAGCATTTTAAGGATCTTTTTTGTACATTTTAGCTTTTTGAACTTTTGCACCATGAAAAGTTGTACGATAGTCCAGTAGGACTCGTATGAGTTTTAAATTGCATTTAGAAAGTCATCCCCGTTTAACCTGTAACTCGTATGAGAGGGACCCATCTGTCGTACGACATTTCGTCGGGTCCCTCAAGTGTCATATGGGAACTTGTAGATTGTCATGTGTACATGAAATGTTGTGCGAGAACCCATAGAAACTCGTACAAGTTTTGACACCAGTCTGAAAACTCATATGGAAAACTGCGAGTATTTTTCTCATCCTTAGGTCAAATTTTTTATTTTTCTAATTCCTTAGGCTGATTCCTTAGCATTTAATGCACCTTTTGAAGTATTCAATTTTTCAATTTTTGTGCTTATAGCCTAATTTTTGACCAAGTTACTGATAGGGTACCCTGTTTCTGTGCTATGTAGGTCATCTATCTCAATGTACATGTGCAGATTTCACACCCCGCCACCCAGAGACTCTGTGTATCACTGCCTAACCCTTTGAGAGTACACCTGGCTGCCTACATCTTTGAGTACCTGATATGGTTGCTTGAGATTTGGGTGAACCATGGTTTGCTGACTGTGTTGATTGAGAGATTTCATTTGGAGACTCAGACATTTCATCTTCCTACCAGAGAGATCACTGTGATGTCGGAGGATGTGTACAGGATTCTGCGTATACTGTTTCATGGTCCTCGTCCTGATTATATCAGTACGGGGAATGCTGGTCTACATGCCTTCGAACCTTGTTCGGTGATGATGATCAGTTAGCTCAGTCTATCTCCTGGGAGGCTCTGGTATAGAGATATGGGTAGACCCACAAACTAGAGTGTATCATAGCAGGGATGATCGGTGGGATCATCATGTCTGACCATCAGCAAAATGGTCTTTTGATGGGCTAGGCCCCGATGGTAGCATGCTTGATGGCTACACCTTCTGAGCTAGGATGGGTTTAGTGCTTACTTGCTCACATGTTCTCAGAGATGCATGAGATATTGAATCATGAGGATAAATCTTTTACTTCCGGTGCACTAGTTCTACAAATTTGGGTGTGGGAGCACATCTCGATATGTCAGCCTATATGTGGTGAGGGTCGACAGCCACATGAGCCATTGATATACAAGTACTTTGGATATGTCACTCAGGTTCAGATGGGTATTACAGAGTACTGGAGGCATGTCCTTGATGACATGACCTTCATTATATGGAGACCTTACCTATAGGTGGAGGCCTGGCCAGCTGCATGTACCCAATTCAGTTACTTTTGTCAGAGCAGGGTTTTGATAGGACATTCCACCACTGTCTTGGAGTGGTTCATTATTACGTGTATGGAGACAGTACGACATCATACATGATGCACCTCAAGACTACGCCACTTATGCATGTATGGTCTGAGAGCTTGCATTGGGATGGACAATGCAATTATTTTATACTCTTTGTAGTTAGGAGTATACCAGATATGTTACTCGAGATTGGGATTACAGGCCACAAGTTATTGATGTAGGTGTTACTGATGCATTTATTGTGTGGCTAGCTGAACATCCTGTGAGGAGATTTTCTGATCCAATGGAGCTGATTCTGACTATGGAGGAGGCAAATGATGTTATAGGTGCACCCATGGGTAGAGGCCATAGACGTTGTGATGTATAGATACCAATGGTGCAACCTACACCACCTAGACTAAGAGTGGTTGTTACCCCATAGAGAGTAGGAAAGATGAGACCACCTCATCCTCAGAGTTCTATAGCAGGCTGACCTGTAGTGCTTCAGAGGAGATACACTAGAGGTGAGGGTGGTCAGTTGGGTAGTGTTGGTAGTGCTGATGAGATCTTAGGTGCTCAGCAGGATGTGGGTGGTGCCGATGATACACAGGCAGATCCTGATTTTGATCTAGGTGCTGAGGTCTAATGCCGCAAGGCTTGTAGAGAGGAGGTTTCTAATCAGCCTATGGAGGATGTAGAGCTACCGATAGCTAAGGCAGATCCTGGACTGAGATAGACACCTCACGATATTATTAGGTGACTCTGAGCATAGATTAGAGACTTGATATTATAGAGTGCCACATCAGAGATCCAACTAAGGGAGTCTGAGAGATAGAGAGTAGAGCAAGAGGCAAACGTGAGATAGTTGTAGGCTGAGGACATTCATCAGACTAGTCGGGCCTCTTACCATGTCTCGGCATATTATGCGACTGTACTTGCTGCATAGAGAGTGCCTACTTACTCTTAGTACATAGTTGCTTCAGAGGGAGCTAGAGCACCATGGGCTAATCCACTGCCAGATGCACCTGCCCCACCACCACTAGATGCGGAGGAGTAGGCAGACAACTGATCTGCCTTAGTATTCTGATTGTTTTTGTCATTTTGTCCATATACATTGACCCGATCTGATAGCTCACATGAGCTCATTCTTTTGTATACTGTGCCATTAGGCACCCCTGACTATTCTGAGGTTTATGATATATATTTGAGATAAATTTTTGGGTTATGACTTCATATGTACTTGTCATTTTGTGTATGATGATTATATCATGTGATGTTAATGTGTAAAATGCCCTGATTAGTGCAGAATGTATGGATTATGCAATGCAATGTTTTCTTTCAAATGTATGGAATATGCAATGCAGTAGATTATGGATTATGGAAATGTATGATTTTATGGATGTACATGGGTGTAATGCAATGAATGTAATGGGATGATTATGATATGTAATGTAAATGGAGCGATACACATGATATATTTTGCAAGCATTGATGAAGAGAAGTACTCGGTCATTTGTCAAAAAGGATGTTTAACCCAGGATGGTGACTGCTTACTAATCTATGAAGAGACCTTCATGTGAGATTCAGTCCTTGTGTCATGTTTAGCATTGTTTTAAAGAATCATTTAAGCATCAAGTTGATTTGGCAACTATGAGATAAGTGCAATTATGCAAAGTGAAAAGTGACATGCAAAATGAAATGCAAACCTAGGACCTAGGACTTAGTCACTGATCATGTGTCAATTGTTTTCATCACTGAATATTTTATTAGGTAACCAGATAAATCAATACAATGCCCACTAGTTAGACAACCATAGACATATGAATATTGATTGTTACGTCAAAAGTCAATACAACGCCCATTGGCTAGACAACCATGAACATATGAATATGGAATTTTTGTCAGAATGTCGGATTAGATATAAGCACCAAGGCATAAGCCAGGATGACCTGAATATCATGTCCATTTTGATATAGCAATTGGTATAAGCATCAAAACATAAACATTGTGATTGCCTGAATATGCCTTGCAGACAAACACACCAACCAGTCAAGAGATCATTTTGAATCCGCTGTGAATTACCCACAGTGACCCTTTATCATTCACATCCTTGGGTAAGATCGTGTTTCACAGTAGGAGTAAGAACTCACTCAAAAAGACAAGAGTTAGATCAAACTTCCTTGAAGCATCCAAGTATCGATGGTCGAGGTACACATGGCCATCCAATACATGATGGAGGCACTTATAGTGGACACCAATTCAATCCAGAATTTCCAAAGTTATTAGATTTTTACTCAAATCAGAAAATAAAGAAAAGATTATGCCCCTAGTCATCACTCTCTAAATCCTATGAAGGACATCATCAAAGAGCTCAAGGGTACATAATATGCAAAAATCTCAATGCGAATTAGTAAGCATACAAGGAGACAAAAGAAATGAAGCAAAGATTATTTTCAGTTTGTTGTTGATGTTTGTTTGTGTTTGATTGCAAAATCCTTTCTGGTAAGGAGATAGACACACCGACTTAGATGTAGTTTCAAAGGACCTTGACTGGATGTGACTCATCTGAGGTATACTAGAGACCATAGGATATGACATTGATTGCCCCCAAGTTTGAAACATTGATAGGATAGAGACGCTTTTTCCAATTGGTGCACATACTGACTTTATTGAAAATAGGATGCGGAAACAAACCAGGAGATATGTACAAACTAAAGCAGGACTGAAAGCTGGGAAAGACCAAGATTGCGCTGATAGACGGAGCATTTTTGGAACAAGTGGCAACCGTTTGCTGGGTTTTCACCATCTTGGCAGAGATTCTATTTTTGCTACCAAGGCGCCTGTTTCTAGGTTTTCACCAAGGCACTTTTTTTCTTTTTCTCATTTTTTTGTATTTTTAATCTTTTCAATGTTTTTGTACTTTTTTCATTTTTTGATTTTTTTTGTGAATCATCAAGGCACCTATTGCTAGGTTTTCACCAAGATGTTCATTTTTTCAGGACTTTTTCTAATTTTTATGATTTTTTCAGGACATTTTTTAATACTAAATGCCTTAGGTGTAGAATTTATTCAGATGGAGAATGTTAATTGGTTCTTGGAGTTGTTCTCCTTCAGTCGTTGAGAGTTGATAGGCTCCAGAGCCAAAAGTAGCAGTGATAACAAAGGGACCCAGCCAATTGGGTTCAAACTTCCTCTTGCGTTCTCGATGTGATTGATTTTTAGGATTCTCTCTGAAGAGTATATCGCCAACCTTAAATTCTCTGTGTATGACTTTCTTGTTGTATCCCCTAGACATTCTTTTATGATATACTCTGAGATGATCATATGCTGCTTGTCTACGCTCATCTAGTAGTTCAAGTTCTTGCAACCTAGACACTCTGTAATCATCATCAGTTACTAGACCATGCATTTTGATTCTTAGTGATGGGATTTCAACCTCAATAGGAAGCACCACTTCAGACGCATAAACTAAAGTGAATGATGTAGCCCTAGTGGGCATTCTGATACTTGTTTTGTAGGCCTAGAGAGCTAGATTAATCATGAGATGTTAATCCCTTCCTGTTTTATTAACTGTTTGATGCAAGATTTTCAACAAATTTTTGTTTGATACCTTTGCTTGTCCATTCCCCTGGGGATAGTAAATGGATGACCAATGTTATGTTATCTTTAATTTTGAGCATAAGGAATCTAGGTCCTTATTCTTGAATTGGCCACCATTATCTGTGACTATGGAATGTGGAATACTATATCGGCATATGATGTAGTTCAGAATGAACATTGAAATTTTCTTGCTGATTGCTTGAGTCAAAGGGACCACTTCTACCCATTTTGTAAAGTAATTTGTAGCTGTAATGATATGGGTATGTCCATTAGAAGAATGTGGATAAATAGCACCTATCAGATCAAATGCCCATTGTTGAAAAGGCCATTGTGTAGTAAAGGGAATACAATCTCTCCCTGGGGTATGAATCAAGTTTCCATGTACTTGACACTTTTGACAGTTCTTAGAAAAATTGATAGCCTCTTTTTCCATTTCAAGCCAATAATACCCAGCCCTAATAAGTTTTTGAGCTAGTGTTAAATCATTGGAATGTGATCCACATATACCATCATAGACTTCCTCTAATGCATGTTGAGACTCTTCACATTCTAAACACCTAAGAAGTGTACCATTTAGACTCCATTTGTATAGATCATTACTAATGATGGCATACCGTAATGTGTTTCAGATAAGGTATCATTTCTCATGGTGGTTGAAGGAATTAGGAATGATTTGGTCTTTAAGGTAGTAGTATAGGTTTTTATGTCTAGAAGAATCATGACCAACAATAGTGCAGATCATGCAGGTTTCGGGGGAATCATATGTAGGGAACGATAATGCTTCCACCAAGAACTCGTAGCATAGCTCATGTTCAAGCTTCTGTAGTAGAGATGATAGTGTTTCCATAGCATCAATAGCCTTGTTCTCCGTTCTAGGAATCTTTTCAAATGTGATAGATATGAAATATTTCTTTAAGTCATCTACCATGCGTTTGTATGGAACACGTTTCTCATCTTTTGTCTGGTAGACATCATTGACTTGGTGTATGACTAGCTGTGAATCTCCATGAATGTGAAAATCTGTTACTCTCCACTCAATTGCTATCTTCATACCATTAAGTAGAGCTTCATATTTGGCAATATTGTTTGTGCAAGGAAATTTTATTCTGAATGCTTTAGGTATTGAGTAACCTTTTGGTGTTATGAATAATATGCCTGCTCCAAATCCATTCTGTGTGTAAGATCCATCAAAGAAAAGATGCCAAGTCCTAGAAGATATGTGCATGATGGATGAATCAAGAAATTCCATCTATAATGGTGTATTATCAAATAATGGTGCTTCATCCAATTGGTCTGCAATGACTTGGCCTTTAATAGCTTTTCTCTCAACATATTCTATGTCAAATTCACTCAATAGCATCACCCATTTAGCTAGTCTACCTGTGAGGGTAGCTTTTCTTAGTAGGTACTTTAGTGGATCAATCTTAGCTATTAGTTGTGTTTTATGAGCTAACATGTAGTGTCTCAGTTTCTGTGATGCAAATATCATAGCTAGACAAGCTTTCTCAATCATTGAATAGTTCTTCTAATATGCTACCAATGTTCTGCTAATGTAGTAAGTAGCTCTTTCTTTCTTGTTGTCATCATGTTGTGCTAGTAATTCCCTAGTGATGTATTTTTGGTGGAGACATACAGAATCAAGGGCTTCCCTTGAATAGGAGGCATCAAAATAGGAGGATTTGATAGATATTGCTTGATGTGGTTGAAGTTCTTTCCACACTCCTTGCTCCATGAGAAGGTCACACCTTTATGTAATGTCTTTATGAAAGGTTGTGATATATCTACTAAATGAGATATGAAAAATATGATTGATTGCACCCTCCCTTGTAAGGTTCTCATTTGACTGATATTTTCAGGAGGTTGCATCTCCATGATAGCTTTGACTTTAGCCAGATCTACTTCAATGCCCTTCTTTGAAACAATGTAGTCTAGGAGCTTTCCAGAAGAAACACCAAAAGCACACTTTTTAGGGTTTAGTTTGAGACTAAACTTCTCCATTCTATCTACTATTTTTCTCAAGTCATTCAAATGTTAGGATCTTATCATAGACTTAGCTAAGGTGTCATCAACATAGTCTTCCATGGTTCAATGCATCATGTCATGAAAGATAGATGTCATAGCCCGTTGATATGTAGCACCGACATTCTTAAGGCCAAATGGCATGACATTCCAACAAAGGGTACACCATGCACATGTAAAAGTTGTTTTCTCTTGATCTTATGGAGCAATTTTGATTTGGCTGTATCCTGAGAAACCATCCATTAAAGAATAGATTTCAAAACCACAGTCATATCCACTATCATATCGATGTTTGGTAGTGGAAAGTCATCCTTAGGGCATGCTTTGTTTACATCTCTGAAGTCTATGCATACTCTAATAGATTTGTCAAGTTTTGATACTGGGACAATGTTTAAGATCCACTCAGCATAATCAATAACTTGGATAAATTTGGCTTTTAGTAACTTTTCTAGCTCAACTTTGACAAGGAGTGCAAAATGTGGATGCATCTTTTGCAACTTCTGTTTAACAAGTTTGACTCCTGGAGCTATAGAAAGATGATGCATTATCAAATTTGGATCCAACCCCGGCATATCTGAATACTTCCATGCGAAGTTGATCTTCTTTTTTGTCAGGAAAGTAGTAAATGCTTGTTTCTCTTCCTTTGATAGGGATTGTGCTGCATGAATCAGTTGTGGTTCCTCTGTTGTACCCAAGTTGATAGATTAAGTTGGTTCTATCAATACTAGAGATCTGTTATGTAAATGACTCGGAAGGACATCAAATATCTCATCCGTAGGCACCTCAGAGAGGTTTTCACCTTCGGATACATCTTTTGTTTTTACTATTTTAGGTTCTGAGACTACCACAAAGTGGTTTTCACCCTTAGAACTCTTTTTCTTTTTTCTTTTGTTTTTCTAACTAAGATATTTGATCTCTGACTCTGTCATGCTAATGCTAGGATCATTGATGGAAGTTGTCATAGGTTCCATTGCATTGAGGTAGCAAGCAAGGGCATAGTCAATCAGGAAGGTGTGGATATCTTGGTTTGGATCGGTATCTGTTTGGTCTATAAGCTCTGGATGTTGGACAGTCAATGTAGGGGAGGATTGGGAAATGGTGTTCATGCATGTGGTGTTGTCATAATTGGTCCTAACCCAACTCTTGAATTCAAAGGTGATATTACTACTCAGAATTTTCAATTCACAAATAGTCTCAACGTCATTTTTGGAGTCCACTTCAGCCATAGGTGGATCGGACTAGCAAAGTTTGTCATTTCTCTCTAGAATCATGTCAATTTTGGGTGAATAATGGTGAATGACATCAATGTGTTTGTCAGTGATAAGCTCATCTTCTTCTGGAATAACTCCCCATTCATAGTCATTTGATTCTTCATCTGGATATCTAGGAAATCTGAGAACATGTGTAAAGTCAGGACGAATCCCTCAAGCAGGATTGCCTTCAGATTTTGAGTGGAATTCATATTCATGGGAGTGTGTCTTAGAATCACTATTGTATCCCAAGTGTTTAGCTATTGTGGTAGGTTTACCATCTTCTTGTTTAGTAGTAGGTTCTCGTGTATCTACTACATTGATATTGTCCTTAGGTTTTTCTTCATCTTTAAGAAGATCTAGTATTTCTTGAGGTAAATGTTGATAAGGAATAAGATTAGTGGTGTCTGAATCATCACTGTCTGATTATGGTGTTTCTTCCTCTAGCTGAGTTTCTGTTGATGGTTCAATCTACTCTAAGACATGTGGAGAATTTTTGCTGAGATGAAAAGGTGTCTTTTGATATCCCAGGCCTGTAGTATCTTTTGTCATTCTTCCACAGTATTCAACTAGTTTTATAATTCCTTTTCCTCTAGTTCCTAGAGGTCCTTTTCTAGTGTATCCCATTTTAGACATGAGTTTATGACTTGGTCCATAAGATTTGACAAGGATTTTAGGTGTTTTAGAGTCACATTTATGAACTGTTTGGGATTGAGACTCGTCTTTGGATAACCATGCTAATATAGCTTCTTCTTCATAAGATTCTTGCTTGGACACTTTTTCTATGATAAAACTTCCATTAAATATAGCTTGAGATTCTTTAGCTGTAGGTTTCACCTTGTCTGAAGCTTGTCCATAAGATTTTGGGGACAACGGGAGATATGTGAGAGATAGGAATAGTTCCATAGTATACTCTCCCATAACTGTGTCCTTGATTTTGACTTCTTTTGCAATGTCTTCCATCTTGGATGTTGATGCAATATCTATTTGCTTGGGGAAAGATTCTCTATTATGTGGAACAAGTTTGTCAGCACTTTCTTTTAAGGCATTGCAAGATGCAGATATGTCAGTTGGAATCGTCACCTCTACTCCATCATAAGGAAACTTCACACATTGATGGTATGTTGATGCAATATCTTTCATTTCATGTATCCAAGGTCTCCCTAGAAGAATGTTGTAAGCCAAAGGAAGATCTAGAATTTGATAGGTGATGTCTTTGATAATTGGTCCTATTCTGATAGGTAGGACAATTGTTCCTTTGGAAGATCTTTCTTTCTCATCATATGCTTTTATGGTTATCTTCTTTTTAGGATCAATAGTATCTTCTGATAGTCCCAGTTGTGTGACCAATTTGTAGGAACAAATATTTAGACTAGCGCCTCCATCTATCAACACATGTTTGACACAACAATTTTGGATCAAGACTTCAATGTGCAAGGGCTGGTTATGAGGATGACTCAACAAATTTTCATCTTCCTCTGAAAATGAGATATACTAGGGTGATGTTAGATGACCAACCATAGTCTGGAATCTATCTAGATCAAGATTGTCAAGAACATTGGAGTCGAGTAGGGTTTTGTCTAGAATAGCTCTATGAGCAGGAGATATCTGAAGCAACTCAAACATGGATATTTTTGCATTGGTATGCTGGAGTTGGACAATACTGTATGATGTCGCTTTGGTCTCTTTAGGAGTTGATTTTGAGGCAGCCATCTATTTAGAAGTAGATGAAAGATTGAAAGGCACTTTAGGTGCATTTCATGAACCCGAGTTTTATCCTTATAGGTGTACCTGAGCTTGTGATCGAGTTACTACATTTTTTGATTGATTATCTCTTTCCTTTCTCACAATAGTGATGACATTATGATGTTCAGATAGGCATGGTTCAACCATGTCGATGACATCATTATTTCCAAAGTAGGCGTAATTGACTTTAGCACCCATGTTAGGCTTAGAAGATGAATCTCCTTGATTATGCTTTGAAAATGGTTTTGTGAATGCTATATGATCATTGTTGGTTTTGTGATTTTCAATTACAATTTCTCCTTCATCAATTTTGTCTTGAATGAGATGTTTTAAGCACATGTAGTTATTGGTTTTATGACCTTTGTTTCGATGGAAGTCACAGAAATCGGTCTCTTTCCACCATTTAGGTTTAACTTTAGGATCATATGGTTTTATCTCAGGAAACGTGATGATCTTGTTTGCCAATAGCATTTTCATGGAAGATTCTAAGGACTCACCCAAAGGAGTGAACTTGCGCTTTGGTTTTGTAACCCATGGCTTATAGTCATTAGACTCTTTAGCAGATTTAGATGCCTTTTGTTTAGAAGCTTTTATGGCTTTACTGCCCATGGTGAGATTGAATGTGGGTGCCTTTGATGGAGCACTGATGTGATCGACAACACCATCTATTATAACATCCTTGTTCTTATTCCATAATTTGAATTTGTCTTTGTTGTTGGAACTAGAACCAAATTCATACTTTCCATCCTTGTTAATCGATATGTCTCCCTTACGAGAAAGCACATTTTCAATTTTTATGGCATTTTCTATCATTTTCTCAAAAGTATGATTTTGGATTTGCAGATGATAATTGAGTTCCAAAATCAGATTGTTGATGAAGATTTCAAGTTTTTCAGTTTCTGAAATAGATCGAGCATAGAGTGAAAACTTCTTCCTCCATCACTTGAGGAACATTAGTAAGGGTTCTCATGTCTTTTGTTTCAGATTATAGATATTAATCATGGTGATTGGATGTTGAATATTGTAGGAGTATTGTTGGTAGAATAGTTTGATCAACTCCTCAAAAGTTTTGATTGTTGGTGGTGTACACATTAAGATGTGTGCTTCTCTAAATCATTGCTTCCAAGAGAATCCATGGATTGGAAACCTTGAGAAATTTACTTAGAGCTCCCTAGGCATGGAGTGCAAGGGTGTTAAGAATGCTCTTAGCTATAGCTATGAGGCCAATAACCTTGCTAGTAAACCATGCAATGGGAGATTCAAATGAAGACAAGGGAAAGAATGCAAATATCCCCAGGAATCAAATGGAAATGCAAATGCAATGCAACTATGCTAGAAATGGAAATGCAAGCTAAGCTATACAAATGAAAGATAGAAGTATTACAAATCCTTACTATTTAGACTATGTGAGATCTAAGCTAGAGCTTGAAAGGAAACTAATCTAAGAAAGCATAAACATGAAGCTAAGCTAAGAATGCAAGAATGAAAGCTAAATGTAGAAAGATCTCCAAAAGGTTCCAAAGTCTTCAAAAGCTCTAAAGTCTCCAAGAAATCCTGCAGCATAAAGTTAGCATAAAAAGTTGGGGTTCTCGAATGAAGAAGAGAGCTCTCCTTTTATAAGAAATGAGAAGGAATGGACCATGGAGATTAAGAGGCAAAAGATTTAATCAATGGTGGAGCATCAAAGAGGAGCAATCCATGTGCACAAGTATCCTCCAATGAGAAAATAAGAGTTGAATTTTGTGTCCATATGAGACAAAAAGTGCCTTTTCTCCTTTTTATAAAATAGGAATAATGCTTTATTTGTGCAACTTAGGATAGGAGGAAAAGTGGGGGGCTTTTTTATTTAATAAAAGGGGAGGGAATTCCTTTTAATTAAATAAAGACTTAGGATAAGATGGTTAGCCCATAGAAAATAATCAAATAAATGATAGAGCTAGGATTTAATCAAGAATAAGCAATTGATGATTTAGCAAAAGGGGCTAATAGTCTAGATGACCATTTTTAGATGATTACATTTGCCCCTCTTTGAATAATGTGTGATCGATCTGGGAACACATTACGCTAAAGAATAGATCAGCCAAGAAGGCAAGTAGATAGAGATCTGACTCCAAAGAATGAAGTGTAGAGAGATAGCAAATCCTGCATGGTCAGCCTGGTAGCAACAGTACTGAACACTTAGGAAAGAGATGAATAGTATCAGAACTCGAGATGAGAACTAACATGTCAAGCACAAAGATAGATCGATCAGAGAAAAAGGAATGGTCAAGCATATGCTCTGGAGAATAGCTGATAGGATATGATGTGTTTGCCCCCTTGGGATCAAAATTGAAATCAAGTAGAGGGAAGGAAGAAGCAAGAGCAACATCATCAAATCACTAGAAATCATAATTGAAGAGATAAAGATGAGAGAATAACCATTAAGAAGATATGCCCCAATGAAGACTTCAGAGAGATGAAATGAAATGTGAATGAAAGACTAGAAGGGTGAGAGAGATGGGAATGAAGAAGGAAAGAATGCCCCAGTGAAGATCGAAGGATCCAGCCTCAAAAGGTCAGCTAACTGCGGAGAAGAAGGAGAAATGTGATTTTGATGATGAAGGTGAACTCGGATTTTGGTTTCAATCCTGAAATGAATAGAAAATGATGTGATATGAAAGACAAGAAGTGAAAGCCATGATCGAGAAGAAGTGAAAGGTGAGCACAGTTGACCGATAGGTCCATGAAAGATGAAAGGAGAGCTCTCTCCACATGCAAGATGCAAAACTAACTAACATGAACCTAAAAATGCAAGCTATTATGAAAAGTGGTTTACTTGCAAGGTCACAAAGCTATTAGACTCTAATATTCATCATCGAGCATTATTGGTAGCATCACAAGATCATACAATACACACTAGTATAACTATGTGAATCTAAATATGATCTATATCAGATAGGAATGTGGAAATCCCACCTAGGCACCAAAGACATATAGGTCAAGATGACTAGTGCAGTGAGGTTCCCTAAGTTTGAGATAGGGGGATTATACTCACATCAAGACACAAGGAAGTCAAGATGACTATAAGTATGCATTTGCAAAAAACAATCAAGGATAATACCTTGTAGATCCTAGAATCAAGTGGAACAAGCATAAATGCTCATGACAACCAAGATCATATACCCACAAGCAAAAAGAAAAGAAAACATGTCCTCATGCCCTAGTCTTCTAGCTATGCATCATCAAAAACTTCTTAGGGAAAGAACACTCATCAAAGAAATCATCATAGCCAGCACACAAAGAAATAAAGAGAATTTCAGCAAGTCAAGTGTTTAAGTGCATGTGTGTAGGTCATAGAATCAAACTTTGAGTATCGCATCTGCTAGTGAGAAATATCGCATCATTCAAGACTGTGGATAGGATATCTGATAAGTGTTGAGAAACACTCAACACTAGGAAAGTGTTGAAAAACACAATTGGGATGGTGTTGAAAAACACCATTTGCAAGGTGCCTAAGAAACCCAAATGCACAAAGAGACCCAAGATAAGCTAGAACAACGTATGCCCTCTAGACTAAGACAAGAGTCAATTCCAGGCTAGAAGATGCAAAGCGAGAAGTGGAGCGAAGGAGCACCATGCAAGAATGATAGACATAGGTGCAAGGGTCTCAAGCAACGCCTGTTTCTAGGTTTTTGCCACTTGATAGATTTTTTCAGGACTTTTTTCAATTTTTTTGTATTTTTGCTACCAAGGCGCCTGTTTCCAAGTTTTCACCAAGGCACTTTTTCTATTTTTTTATTTTTTTGCATTTTTTTATTTATTTTTTGGTGAGACATCAAAGCACCTATTGCTAGGTTTTCACTATGATGCTCTTTTTTTAGGACATTATATGCTTTTTAGGATTTTTTCAGCATCATATAAAAAAAATTTGGGAATTTTTTCAGGATCAATAAAATATATACAAAGAGCTCAAGAACCTTAAGCATAGAACTTCTACAATTGTAGAACATTGATAGGCTCGGTAAGTTCTGCTTCCTCTAATGTAGATAACTGATAGGTTCTAGACCCAAATGTTGATGTGATAATACAAGGCCCTGACCAATAGGAACCAGCCCTAAGCAATTTCCAAGCTAGCGCGGGATCGTCAAAGTGTGATCTACATATACCGTCGTGGACTTCAGCTAGCACGTTGTCTGACTCCTCTATTTCTAGACACCACAGGAGAGTTCCATCTAGACCCTTCCTATATAAGTCACCAGAAATGAGGGTAAAGTGTGAGGTGTTATGGATGAGATTTTCAAGGATAACGTGATCTTGGAAATAGGAAAAGATGGTGGCATTGTAGGAATTGTGGGCAGGATAGCGTAATTCCTCCACTAGGAACTAGAAGTGGGATTTATGCTTTTTCAATTGTAAAATGGATGCCAAAGTAACCAAGGCATTAACAACTTTGATCTGAGCTCTAGGAATGTGTTGAAATATGACATATGTGAAATAATTCTTGAAAAAATTCATCATTTTTTTTGTAGAGAATCAGCTTGTCATCTTTTATTTAATAATCATCATTTTTTAGCAAGTCTTTATTTTTACTTTTTATAGGTACAAATACCACCACAACATGGTTTTCACCATCTGACCATTGCTCTTTTCTTTTGATTTGATGATTGAGATACTTGATTTCTGATTCAGTCCTTTTTGTTGCTGGTTCGCTGGTGGAAGAAGTAACAAGTTCAATGGCATGTTGATCCTGGGTGGACCAAGCTATGAGATCTAATTTTGTGAGATGAAATGAAGTGACTAGTTCAATAGCATTTATGCTAGGGATGTCATCTCTGGTGACAAGAGAGGTCGAGCCTATAGGGTAAGCTCTGAAAGTGTTAAGATCTAGACTTGTCATAGAAGGACCAACATGGTCCACTAAAGCAATACATGGATTAAACTCATTAGACCCTATGCGAGACTCATCAACTACATTGGGTTGGTCACCATAAGTATGAACCACATCCACTTCCATATCCACTGTGGAAGATCCGTCGGAGAGAGTATCCCATTCATATTCATTTGAATTTGTTGTTATGCTTCTATTGGGATGCTTGCACCAAGAAGGTTTAGGACCTTTAGAAGTAGAGGCTTCAGCGTCATTATTTGTGAGATCTCCTCTTTTCATTAACCGCAAAATATTCTTATGTTGCTGGCTTCTAGGTGTAGCAGCTTTAGCTGTGTCCTCAGCAGGTATGTGTTCTTCTCCCCGAAGGAGTGAAGTAGAAGGAAGATTGTCTCCCATTTGAGCCATAGTGTGCAGTGGTGACTCATCTATATTTGTGTCTGAATCACTAATCATGGGAGCATTTCTAGAACATGTAGGGAGGTCATCATCGACACCATATCCTAGACCTGTTGTAATCTTAGAGGGTCGGCCATTAGTATGAATCAAAGGCTCGACTAGGGCATGTCCATTATCATTTATAGGTCCTTGACCTTGATAGCCCATTTTCTACAAAAAATTATAGCCTTTGCCATAGCACTTAGGAGAAATAGGTGTAGAAATAGTGGTACTGTCTTCTTCGTCTCTATAGATCCATGCCCTAACAGCTTGTTCTTCCCTTTCTGCCTCTAAGGGTATGGATGCTTGAAAAAAATTACCAAAAACTATCATAGTAGAAGCAGAAGGCTTCATCTTATCAGAAGGTCTCCCATATGATCTAGGAGAAGTAGGCATAGTAGCAAGGGAATCCAGTGTGTATTCACCCATACCAAGGCTCATCATCTTAAATGTTTTCTTAGTAGCAACCAGGGATGCAGTAGGATCATTAGAAGGTTTTTTATGAGGAACAAATGTTTCAGGAACAACAAGAGCATTAATAGCAATAGAATGATCCCCTGGAATAACAATTTTAGCTCCATTATGAGTGAATTTGACGCACTGATGGTATGTAGAAGGAACAACTTGCATGTCATGGATCCAAGGATGACCCAAAAGAATGTTATAAGTAAGTGGGATGTCCAACACTTGGAACATGATATCTTTTGTGATAGGGCCCACCCGAACAGGTAGCGTGACAAGACCTTTGGAAGATCTTTCAACTTCATCATATGATTTTATAGTAATTTTCCGTTTAGGATCTACAACTAATTCTGACAAACCCAACTATTGTATGACATTGAAAGAAACAATATTTAACCCTACACCATTTTCTATTAGGACTTGGCAGACTTGGGTATGGTAGACCATAACTTCAATGTGTAAGGCAAGATTGTGAGGGTGGCTAAGAGATACATCATCTTCTTTAGAGAAGGAGAGATAGTGGGGAGATAAGATATGGTTGACCATAGCCTGGAACCGATCTGGATCAATGTCATTAGGGACACATGCTGTATGTAGAGCTTCTTCAAGGATTTCTCCGTGTGAAGGGAATAATTGAAGCAACTCAAAAATGGATATCTGGGTTGGTGTCCATTGCAACTGATGGACAAGATCATAGCTAGACAAAGTTGGAGGAGATGTTGGTTTGGAAGATGAGGCTGGCTTGGGATCAGGTGCAATTTTAAGGACCAGTTTAACTTGCCCCCTAGTAACAACATTTAGTGTCTCACTTCGGGAAGATGAACTACCACGTGTTTGCAAGACCAACTTTGGCATACCCTGACCAACTTTATTATCATCTTGAGGTCACATCATAAGAACACTCTCAACAAGCTCTACCATGTTGATCACAGGAAAATCAGAAGTATATGTGTAGTTGATCTTAGCATCATGATTCTTCTTATTTGGTTGAGAGGACTCCCCCATGTCATAATTAGGTAGAGGATCTTTGAAAGCCTAGTGATTAGAATTTTTAACTAAGCCATCTGTGAGAATTGTGCCTCTATCAATGAGATCTTGTATAATATCTTTAAGCGTGAAACAATTGTCAATCTTGTGTCCCTTGTTTCTATTATAGTGGCAGTAATAATCCTCTCTCCACCAATCTGGCTTAACTGGCAGATCATAGGGATGAGTTTTCTTAGGAAGCGTAAGATAATTATTGGCAACCAAAGTCTTAAGAATCACATCATATGGTTTAGCCAATGGGGTATAGACCTGTCATCAGAATTGCTTCTTTGGCTTATTAGCATATTGAGGCTTAGGAGCATCTCAAGTGTTGGTAGCTTCTTGTTGTTTTGTTGCATAGATACCATTAGAAAGGTTGAAAGTAAGCTCTTTAGCCTTAGGGACATCTACAACCCCATCATTGACAACATACTTGTTCCTATTCCAAGGTTTGCTCGTGTCTTTGCCATTGCCTCTAGTATCTTTATTAATAACAATATCCCCCTTTCTAATGGCCACATCCTCAATCCGATATGCACTTTCAACCATGTCATTGAAAGAGGAGAACAATTGTTTCCTTAGGTCATAATATAGCGTAGGCACTAGAGTGTTGACAAAGATGTCAATCTTTTCTCTCTCGGGTAACTGATGAGAATATCGAGAATACATTGACCTCCAACATTGCAAGTAAGTGGCAAATGGCTCACCTTGATTTTTCCTTAGAGCACTTAGATCTATCATAGTGATAGGTTGTTGAATGTTGTACGAATAGTGTTGTGTGAAGTGCATAGCTAACTCATAAAAAGTCTTCAAAAGAGGTGTCAACTTTGCAAACCATTCTAAAGCTTGTCCTCTTAAGCTTCAAGGGAATAATCGTAGCAAAAATGTGTCTTCATGAAGGAAGTCCATGCTAAGAGCATAAAAGTGATGCACATGGTCATGGGGATCATCATTTCCATCATATTTGTCATACTTAGGAACCTCAATATCCTTAGGAAATGGGACCATGTATAGACTTCTATCAAAAGGAAGAGCACAAATAGATTCCACAAAGGAAACATTTGGAGGTTCTCTTTCTATTGCCATTTGAGTAAGACATTGATTTTTCTAACGTAGTTCCTCTCTAAGGACTTCCAATTCAGTTGGTACTCTTTGTTGGACAATTTGTCTGACATCATAGCTGGGAGGAAGCTTGTATCCTCTAGAAGTCATATATTGGAAATATTGGTCTCCATTGCGCTCTAAAATCTTAAGTAGCTTTCATTGGGAGACTTCATCTTGTTCAAATGAAATAAGATCCTCACTAGAAATTTCATCAGTGACCTCTTCCTCATGGTGAGAGGGAGGTGTTGTAGGAGGTGAAGAAGGTATAGAAAAAGTTCATCTCGGAGGAGACCTAGGTGGCGTGTTGTTTCCATAATTGCCATGAACATCAAAAAGTGGTCTATGCTCATAACCACTAGTCTCGGGTTTCTCGTGAGACATGCCTCTCATAGCCATGTACCTAGAAGAATCCATTATGTTTCACTGTGTTCCTTGTCTAAGTGCTTTTGGTTGTCTCTATGCTCAAAGTGATCTTGCAAATGGTGAAACTTTTCTTGTTCGGGCAAGGTGAGTGAGACACTGTCTGTG
Organism: Chamaecyparis obtusa; assembly: GCA_027943335.1. NCBI lineage: Eukaryota > Viridiplantae > Streptophyta > Pinopsida > Cupressales > Cupressaceae > Chamaecyparis > Chamaecyparis obtusa. The sequence goes on along the minus strand of BSBK01000457.1, from coordinate 1,265,787 downwards.
TTTTTGGAGGACTTAAATGCTAAAAAGAGGAAACCTCCTTTGTACCACGGGGTGGCCTTAGAATCCTCAGAACTAGAACTAGCATTGCTAATAGGTGCTCGTGAGCATCTAGTAGGAGAAGGTAACTGCGTATAATTGAACGGAGGGTGACTCCCTTGTTCAAATTGAGACTGAGTTGTAACTGACATGAAAAAGAATGTTGTTCAACCAATAAAATAAGATAAAGTTTCTTAGATGTTAAGATAAGCAAAAGCCAATGATGATCACTTGTCGAGATAGAACAAAAGAGATGGCTGGTCAAAGTGTTCAAGAACTTACAACAGTCAATTGACACAAGCCTAAATGTGAGCAAGAAGCTCGATTAGCAAGTAGCTAGATAGGTAACTGTGTTTGGACAAGTGATCAAAAGTGACAGTCGATAGGCTCAAATCCAATAGTTTTAGCTCATTTGTTTCAGTCTAGAACAATCCTAAGCATGTAGGTAACAAACCAGCTTTAGATAAGAATAGAAAAAGACACTCTACAATAGGTTAAAATGCAAGTTTAGCAGCTTCAAATTGCAACAGCAGTAGGATAGTAGAATAGCTCAAGGTGATTTAAGTTCAAGTTTAAGTGTCACATGACTCTTGACTAGTGAACATGGAAGATTCAATGTTGAAAGCAATTTGGTCAATGTTGTAAGTTGCAAGTACAATTTTTTGATTTCAAGCACAATAATATCAGGAAGTAGACAAGTTTTCAAACAATAGGTGATCAAACATGTCATCAAATGCTTGTGCAAGAGCAAAAGCAACCTTGCCAAGACAAGCAATTGGGATATCAAAGCTATAAAATCCTATGAATACAACCGTGATTTTTGTATGTTCAAGAACATTTGCACAGGTATATCACAATGAGAATAGTTCAAGCACTTGCTAGCCTAAAAGGACAAAGGCTCAATACTTAGCAACTTGGCCCACACTTGATGTTTCGTTGCCTCACACAAAGTGGTTGCCCACAATAGATGTTGGCTTTGTCGTGGAAATGCCAATGACACAACCAAAGGAACACAGATGGTGAGTAATCTTGGGGTGATCCAAGTTATTCCACTTGGATCAATCCTTGCACCAAGAAGCTAAGTGGCAAAATAAGGTAGCTTCTATCTATGGTTCTTAGTAAGGGCTTCCATTCGTAGCACCCCTCTTGATCCCTAAAGGGACTCCTTACCTTGCGGCAAGTAACAGACCTCGTGGCCTCAAGAGTACCTTAAACATTCTTGCTCAATACTTTCCTCATGGTCACAATCCCACAAGTACTCACATCAAGCGAAGACAAGCACTATGTCTACCAAGGTTTTGTGTCCTTGATAGCTTTGAGATTATAGTGCATTGGAATAGCTCGGTATTAGCTTGTCCCCACTTGGGTCGTTCCTCTTGATTTCTCAAGAGTAGGCCCACTAAAGGATTCTAAAGATCTAAACAAAGAGTGGATCAACTTATGAGGTTCAAGATTTTTGTTTCACCACAAAGGTGAAGAGCATACTCCGCTATCTCAAATTTTTCTCCCAAACACACCAAGCAAATGTTCAATTACCCTCTTGCTTTCAAAATCCAAAGATGGGTCAAGATTTTCTGGTTCACCACAAGGGTGAAGAGCATACTTCTCCTACCACCCAAGAATCCCTACAACAAGATATTATGTTCCTATGAAATGAAACAACTAGTAATTGCCACACTTGAAAATGAAATAAACAACAAGCACTTGGTTGGGTTTTCATGCTTTGGGCAGCCCTACAAAAATTGTTAGTAGCGCTTGTGCATTTGAAGCTTTGACATGCGTTCTTTTGAGAAAATAATCAAGCAATGAGAGCACTTACAAGCACAACTTGGTAGCCCCACAATGGTTAGCACATCAAAAATTAGATAATCTGTAAGCAAAATAGCTAATCAAATGAAAAAACTTGAAAATGAAACCAACATGGTTGGATTAGGCTCGGAAAGAGCTTTCCAACGATATATCACACTTAAATTTTTGATACCGTATGTGAAAAATTTGCCAAAAATATCGCACAATCCTTTACAATATATTAGGGCAATAATATATTTCTGGGCGATATTGTGTTTTACTACAGGTGACAAAATGTCTCAAACAGGGTGACAAAATGTCTCAAATGGGATGATATTTTAACTGGTAAAGTATCGCGTGACCATATGCGAACTATCACATGATACTGGAAAACTATCGCACGATAATCTGAGACTGAAAAACTAGACAGTCGAAAATGAAGCTAAAAATTGATGGAAATGCAGAGAATTAAGGATAAAACAATAGTGCTCTACCCCACGATGGGCACCAAAAATGTACACACTAAGATGTGCACTTCTCTAAATCATTGCTTCCAAGAGAATCCATGGATTGGAAACCTTGAGAAATTGATTTAGAGCTCCCTAGGCATGGAGTGCAAGGGTGTTAAGAATGCTCTCAACTAGAGCTATTAGGCCAATAACCTTGCTAGTAAACCATGCAATGAGAGATTCAAATGAATACAAGGGCAAGAATGCCAATATCCCCAAGAATCAAATGGAAGTGCAAATGCAATGCAACTATGCTAGAAATGGAAATGCAAGTTAAGCTATAAAAATGAAAGATAGAAGTATTACAAATCCTTACTATTTAGACCATGTGAGATCTAAGCTAGAGCTTGAAAGGAAACTAATCTAAGAAAGCATAAACATGAAGCTAAGCTAAGAATGCAAGAATGAAAGCTAAATGTAGAAAGATCTCCAAAAGGATCCAAAGTCTTCAAAAGCTCTAAAGTCTCCAAGAAATATTGCAGCATAAAGTTAGCATAAAAAGTTGGGGTTCTAGAATGAAGAAGAGAGCTCTCCTTTTATAAGAAATGAGAAGGAATGGACCATGGAGATTAAGAGACAAAAGATTTAATCAACGGTGGAGCATCAAAGAGGAGCAATCCATGTGCACAAGTATCCTCCAATGAGAAAATAAGAGTTGACTTTTGTGTCCATATGAGACAAAAAGTGCCTTTTCTCCTTTTTATAAAATAGGAATAATGCTTTACTTGTGCAACTTAGGATAAGAGGAAAAGTGGGGGGCTTTTTTATTTAATAAAAGGGGAGGGAATTCCTTTTAATTAAATAAAGACTTAGGATAAGATGGTTAGCCCATAGAAAATAATCGAATAAATGATAGAACTATGATTTGATCAAGAATAAACAATTGATGATTTAGCAAAAGGGGCTAATAGTCTAGATGACCATTTTTAGATGATTACAGGTGGCATTTTAGAGAACCAATGAATGGTTGAACCTCCTAGAGATTGAGGGAAAAGATGCATTAGGTAGGTTGGTTTATGCATAAAATCCATGGATTGAGTACATAATTCTTTAACATGATCTTGAGGATTAGAGTTTCCATCATACTTATCATATTTTGATATCTCCACTCTTTTTGGGAATTGTGGCATGTACAAGTTTTTATCAAATGGAAAGGGTCATAGAGCCTCCATAGAAAATTCTTTAGGTTCTTTCTCTTTTCCCATATTGTTCAACTTGACTTGCATAGCATGCATCTATTTCATCATGGCTATGATAGGAGTTTCTTCCTCTTGAGTGACGATATCTTCAACATCAAAGTTTGGAGGAAGTTTGGCTCCTTGTCGAGCTAGTTCTAAGAAGTAGGTCTCTTTCTCTTGTTGTAAGAAATGTTTCATCATTTCTATACCACTCAATTTTAGATGGTGTTGGTTCTAGATCTCCGCCATGATTAGAATGATGACCTTGGGAACCTTGGTTTCCTCCTCCTTTAGACATCGTGTTGTTTTGAGGACTACCGGGGATTAATTGATGTGGAGTTTGTTGATGACCTCTTTGAATTGATACAGGAGGGGTGATGTAACCACCTTTCAAGTAAATATTGCCAAGAGTGTCTTCTCCAAATAGATTGGTGTCGTAAGGTTGATAAAATGTTTGAGCAATTACAGAAGATGATGTTGAAGAGAATCTGGGTTGTTCTCCTTGTTTTCTTTGTGAGGAAGCTCTAGTTTCCACCATTAACCTTGGGTGAAGAAAAAGAGAAAGATTAAGACAACTGAAGAATGAATTGGTTCAAGAAGATCAAATGACACAACCTTGTCAAGATTGTATTGGTTGAAGATTTATTTGGATGTAAATCAAGGATATTGTGCCCTAGATGTATGGGTAGACGTCCAAAAGATGATGGACACGGGCTCACAACACTTAGCCATTTTTTAGGATTGATTTTAAAGATGATGTTGACAAGGTTTTGACACAAGATGAATGTGATTCAAATTGATAAATCAGAAGACTAGATCAAACTCAAGAGACCACTTTTGGAAAATTGGTTGGATTCTTCTGGTTTCTGCTTTGTTCCTGACACAATGAATTTTCTAACAGAATCTAGAAGTTGGTTGTAAACATTGGATTTTTAAAAAATTCTGAAGGTTTCTGGAAACTTTGGTAAAAATTTGATACGAGTTTCTCCAAGCTCATACAAGTCTGGGTTAACTTTGGCACGATAGTTGACAAGGTTCGTACAATAATTGACACCAAGTTTTGATGTTGCTTGGTTTTTGTGACAACACTCATACAACAATTGCAGTCTCTCATATGACAATTTGGGGGTTCTAGCATGACAGTTGGGAAAACTCATACGAATTTTGAAATTTCAGAATGAATTTTGACACCAAAAAGGATTTTTGCTTCAAATTTTTGAATTTTTCAGTTTTCAATGTTTTCATCTTGTTTGCAAAATTTTTTGTCCAAGTTTTAAGATTTATGTAGCAGTTTGTCTCGGGTTTGTTCATTTTAAGTAACCAAATACATATTAGGCACATAGAACAATAATCAGGGGAACAAGCAATCATCTTCAAACAATGAGTAAGGGATAAATAAACCTTGCACATGAACAAGAATAGTGACTTATTGTTCTAATCCCTAAGAATGCTACTTGTGTATGTTCTCAAAATTTTTGCAAGCATGCACATAGTCCTAGAAAATAAATATTTGGTTGCACTAGGGTTCTTAGTAATGGTCTGACTCTACAACTTTTGTAATCTAAAGAGGGTAAAATCCAATCTAGGTGCACCGGGGTTTTGGCACAGTACAATAATTTAATCAATCAAGAGTTGTTGAGGGGATCTGACAGCCCAATAAGAGACTACACCTGTGGAGGTTTCTTCCACAAGGACATTTATATAGTGGTTTCTGCTACCATGATGAAAATGGCTATTACCGCTTGAGGTTCCATCCACATGGTTCACCCAATAAATGGAATGTCCACTACAATTAACCCTCTCTAAAAGGAGACTCACAAAAAGGACCACAAGAGGACTTAGTTCATATTCAAGGATCTGAGTTTCTGATACTACCCAAAAAGGGAGTAGAGCATAATCCTCTAGCCTCTTCACTTCACCAAAACATAGAAAACATATCAATTGACATGCTAAGACTGAAACCACCTCACCAAGGTTCATGATGTCAACAACAATGCCAATTGAGCTCTCTAAGTGGGATCAAGAGAGAATGTACCGATCAAAGTTGAGGACTAAACCAAGTAAGACCATGAGATAATAACATTATCCTCCCTACCTACAAGGGGATCTATCTTCGAGAAGAGCTTCGCATGCAAAACAAGTGAATGAAGCCCACTCCCTCAAGAACTCCACAAATAGTGTTCATAGGGCCTAATTACTTTGTTTTTAGATATGTAGAAAGAAAATCTATGTTCTTTTTAGAGCCCAAATAGAATGTGTGATTTACGAAAGCAAGAGACACTCAAGCTAAACACATGAGAGGTTCATTTTATGTCCCAAACTGAAATGTTATCAAATGTAGTAGAATACCTTAGTTCCAACGCAACACGCTTAGTAGATTTTACCTGATTTTCAAATTTTTGCACTTTTTTGTGAGCAAAACAACAAGTACCAATCATAAATAGAAAATATCAATTGTTAGGGTTAGCTATCAGTCTAAATCTAAAAATCAAATCTAAAAGACAACCTAGAATTCTGGTATGACAATTGAAATTATGGAGTGAAAACTCGTATGACAATGTGCTACCTCCCGTACAATAATCTAGGCATGAAATGACAATGGGTCTGTACGCACATGAAAAAGTAACTCCCAAATGACAATCCCAAACAACTAGCATGATTCTCAAAATTGCCAACTGTCATACAACAATTAGTAGGTTTTGGTATGACAATCTGTCAAATGTTGTACAAAAACTGTACGGACATAAAATAAAAATCACAATTTTGAGAGAAATTGATAGAAAATAGATAGAAAAGAATGGAAACCCATTTCAGGGCCCCACAATGGGCACCATAAATGTGCGTGTGAATTTTGTACCTTGTTGGAGACACAACTTTAGTAAAACATTATAGGTTAGCAAATCAAGAAATCTGCAAATAAGACTAATACAGTTAACCAGGCAATTTACTGCCTTCTAGTAGGTGTGAGTATGGTATTCTCAGATTCAGACCGAGATCAGTGACAATGAAACACCTAAATGAAGGATTTAATGCTAAAAGATGGATGAAAGATGAATGCAAATTAATCTATTTTTTAAGATTTTCTATGAAATAAGATTAAAAATTGATATGAAACTAGTCTAGAATGGATTGAAATGATATGCAGATTGATCTAACAATGATATGATATGATATGAAAATGAATGAATGCTATGATCAAAACAATAACAAAAATCTCACAATCACCTGTTCGCAAGAGCTTGATTCTTCAGATGCAAATTCGCCAGAGTTTGAGTATGCAAATTCATGCGAGGGGGTGAAGGAATGAGCCTCAATTATATAGAAATCCATGGCTTGAGGATGCATTGAGAAAAGCCATAAATCACTCTTGATAAACTCAGGTTGATTTTTGAGTTAACAAGAAATCAGGAAAATATCAACTCATAAAATCATGCAAAAGCAACTTTTTAACTTGAAATAGAGTTTAGTTCACTTTTTCAACTCACAATCACATGTTGAGTTTAGAAAGTTAACAAATTGAAATTTATAACTGATTTAAAGTTGACTTCTTTTCTAATTGTGCATGATTTAATATGAATTAATTTAAAAATAAAGTGATTTGTTCTCAACTTAATTGATTTTGAATTAAAATAACTGATTTATGCGTTAATCAATTATTAAATCAAACTTTTATTCAAAACTATATCATTAAATATTGACAACTGGATTTAATCAATTAAATAAGAATTTAATCAATTATTCATAGGATTTTTTATTTATTGTCAAAATTAAATAATATAAATTAGGAATAAATAGAATTAATTAGGAATATTTAAAGAATATTCGTCGATGCAGAATTAGGATAAAATCAATTAGGATTTTGATAAACTGATGTGTAGATGTGCCTTAGGTTAGGACTTTGATGTCGATTTCGTTCAATTTGTTAATGTAGGAGGTTAATGAACCTATAGCCCATTTTTTGGGGTATTACACTCAGTGTTGTTTGGGATTTTCCCTTTGCTCCTCTTGGGACCAGTTCTTGCATTTTTTCCTTTGGGAGGCAATTTGTGGTTGAGGTTCTTTCACTTTCTTTCCCTGAGATATGTCCCTATATAGGTTCTAGGATACTGTGTATCACGAAGGAGATGTTGAGGATGTGTGTTCCCAACTCCTATTGTGCCACATTGAGATGACGGTTTCTTGGTGGGATCATTTCCTTTGGTTGTGGCTAGGGCTCATCCTTTTATTTTTTGTTGGGTCTACTCCTTTTTTTGTTTCCTTCATGGCTATTGTTGGTGAACACTGTGTTGATGTTTCATGAGTAATGGAAGCTATGGACATTTATATGAAAGATTTTGGAGATGCTTTAGTGGGGGCTACAGTTTTTTCTATTGTGCCCTTCTCTAGTTGCTTGGAGGGATTTTTGTGGTTTCCTATTTGGCCTAAGAATTTTGGAGTGGCTCTTTTATGGGCTTGGTGTTTTTCTTATGGCTTTTCTTAGTTTGGAAGTTAGGATCATGAGCCCTTTTTGAGTTGTTGTGGGATGCCTAGGTTTCCACTTCTACTAGAGTTTCATGTTCTCTAGAGGTCATGTTGTGTGGGGTATGGATATTTTTTCCTCCATACCAATTTTGATTTCGGTCCTTTTTTGTTGTCTGATTGCCTCATCTTTGATTAGGCCAATTTTAGACTTGTATTTTTTCTTAAGAGTCCCTTCTATTGTTTAGGAAGAAAATTCCTTCTTGACATTTGCTAAGGGGGTTCTCATTCTTTTCTTGGCATATATCTTGGTCTACTATATTTCTTCTTTGGTCTTTTTTCTCAAGTTGTGGAGGTGGAGACCTTCCTTGTGAGAAAGACCAAGGTTTCATCTCTTTGCTTGCTAGTTTCCTTCACTATTTATCCTATTAAGGTGGAGAATGTTGGGGTGGGAGAGGTGGTGTATTTTTCTATAAGTATGGTTATGGGAGCCTTGTTAAAACCCATTGTTCAAGTTAAGGAAGCATGGAAAAACCCTTGGATCTTGTTCAAGGTTAAGGGAGCCTTTGAAATTCATTTGCATTGATTCTAGGGGCTTTGACCTACTGGTGGTGCAACTTGAGCTTTGTCTATTTAACATCTTTTAGGCTACTAATTTTATATTGATTGTGGGGTTGTTCTGTGATTATGCTCTATTCTTTGCAGTTGTTCATTTTTGGGTTCCATATCCCCTCCAAAATATGTTTGTAAAGGGCCCCTTCAAAACCTATTTGAACCTTAATAAAAAAACATTTACAACAGAATTCTAACTTTTTGTTGAATTAAGTTATTTTATTTGAAACAAAATTTTAAAAGTTGTTCAACAATTATTCTAATACCAATATTTTAAATCAACATAAAACAAAATTACAATCAATACATATTTATTAAAGTCAAATAAAGAAATATAACTTTTGTTGAATTAATTTTTTTTATTTGAAACAAAATTTTGAAATTAGTTCTAATATGTCAAGTGATTTAATAATTATTTTATTATACTAGTAGTATTGAAAACAATTGTTCTAACACCAATACTTCAAATGAACATAAAAAACTAAATTACAATTGATACATATTTATTAAAGTCAAATAAATAAATCTAACTTTTGTTGAATTAAGTTATTTTATTTGAAGTGAAACTTTGAAAGCAGTTCAACAATTTCATTGCTAATATGTCAAGTGATTTAATATTTTCTTTAATTATACTAATAGTATTGTCAAATAATTATTCTAACACCAATACTTTAAAACAACATAAAAAGAAAAATACAATTGAGATATATATAATATTAAAGTCAAAATAAAAATCTAACTTATGTTGAATTATGTTATTTTCTTTGAAGCAAAATTTTAGAAATAGTTCAACAATTACATTTCTAATATATCAAATGATTTAATATTTTTTTATTATAGTAATAGTATTAGAAAATTATAATTAATACACCAATACTTCAAATCAACATAAAAACCAAATTACAATATATATATATATATATATATATATATATTTATTAAAGTCAAATATAGAAATCTAACTCTTGTTGAATTAAGTTATTTTATTTTAAGCAAAAAATTTGATAATGGCTCAACATTTTTTTCTCTAATATGTCACATGATTTTTTTAAATTATACTAATAGTATTGACAAATTAGTTGTTCTTGTGTGTGTGAATATTGTACCTACAAGATGGAACACAACACTTCAATATAACATTAATTTGTTAGTCCATTAGCAATCAATTATAAAATTCAATAGAAAAAATGAACTACAAGAGTGTCATATTGCTCTCTAACTAGAAAGAGTCTAATTAATATCAAAATGGTTCTTAGAATTATATCATAATCAGTAACATTACAATTCTAGAATGGGAGATTTGAATGCATGTAATTAATTAAACATGATAATTGAATTGAAAGCTATTGAATTCCATTATCAAATTGAAAGTGAATTTAAGCTATGAATGAAGGTGCACAATTGAGAATTAAAATCTATAACATGTAAGTATGAATGCAATTAATCTAGGTAAAGTGAGCTTTGAAAACTTTCCTTTAAATAGAAAGTGTGATGAGTTTGATGGTTGAGATTGACTTGAGATGGAGGGTTTTCCTTTACTCTCACTTGATCCATGTGAATAACTCCTATTTGGTTGCATTTGTCCTTGTTATCCCTTGAGAGGTGACATGTAATTTGGAGTCATTTATTAATTGATTTTATTTAATTTCCTTAGCCATGTATTTAATGAGTTGGATTTAATTAATTCATGCCAAGGCTAATTAATAGGATTTTTTATTAATTAATGAGATTTGTGATTTTGATTATTCATGCCAATTATCAGTAATCAGACTGGCATTATTAGGGACTTGGTCTTGAGTTAGGAAAAATAGGGCCTTTCATTCTATTAGCCCATTTTAGGGTGATTACATTTGCCCCTGTTTGAATCCATGTGTGAGTAGTGTGTTGATTCAAATAATAGATGGTGTTGATTTAGAGAGCAGCTTGGTATGAAGCAATGAAACCACTCCATATTTGAGAATTTTGAATTTGACCGAAATCAAAGGTGATTGATGTTGTATAACTATTGATTCTTAATTTGATTGGACAAGAATCAACCATACTAACTTTGAGATTGATAGGATGAAGACTGATAAGAGCTAATCAACATATTCAGTTTGAGTTGGAGCAATAAAACTGAATATTTGAGTAATTATGATGATGACAAGTCACCAATTTGATTTGAAGCAATGAAATTGATCAATGTCCAAAAGATATTAGAAGAAATGATGCTTGATATAGAAAAATAATCATCTTGATTTGATGCGATAAAACTGATTGACATCTATAAGATGTTTTGATAAACATGGATACTCAACTTGATATGAATTCTGGTGAAGTCAACTATCCCACACTTTCAACTTGATGGACTGAAACTGAGATATTTTGATTAAGAAGATCAAAGCCTCAACTTGATATGGTTCCTGATGAAGTTGATGTCCCTAGTGTTGAAATTGATTGATTTGAATCCTTGATTGGATTTTGATAGGAGTTTGATTGATTTATAGGTATGATCATGTCCCCTCAGGAGTGAAATCAAAATGAAATTTGATGTAATCACACTTTTGAGTCATTTGATTGATTGTGAAATTAATGAAAAATTGATTTGGATCATTGAGAAACCCTCGCACGTTGATTGGAATTTATTTTGAGATGATCCTGTATTGATTTGAACACATGTTGACCTAGTTTGACCACTTTGCAAGTGTGATTTGACTAAATTTAACTGATGTTGACCAAGATTTTGATGTGTGAGATTAAAAATAACTTTTTTTAACTTTTGGTAAGCTTTTGTCCCTCATTTAATCAATTTTGAGTAGTGTTGACCAATGTTTGACTGACCTTTGGTTTGACCAAGATTCTACTCTAAAAATATATGTGAATGTTTTTCATGTTTTTGTATTTTTTTTAGCTCATTCTATCCTTGGTCAACTACATTTTGACCAAGAAGCAAAAAAATCTACTTGGAAAAGACGTAACAACAAAGCTAGGAAATTGTTATTAAATGGAACGAACAAAGCGAAAAAATGCAGATAATCTGCGATGCGGCATTGCAGTCAGGGAAGGAACTGCTATGAAATTCCCTGCCATAGGGGACCATACATGTGCGAATCCTTCAAAAGAAATCAACAAACCCATTTTTACTAGTTACTGCTTTAAATGTTGGCTTTATGGGCACAAAGAAAAGGATTGTAAGCAGCGGAATGTGCGGATTCAACTAGACTGTGACCATCTCTGACCCTTTATCAAAGAATAGAAAAGGAAGAGAATTTTAAAATTTGAAGCAGATAAATCCACCCAGAATAATTTTGGAAAGGATGATAATGTGCTCAAGTGTGATGCAAAAATTAGGGTTTCAACTGAATGCGGTGCCAAGGTCTTGAAGGTAGAACCTCAGCCAAAATGTGATAATGCATCTTGGCAGGTTGTGAAGTACAAAAAGCAAAACAGATTCAAAGGTCTCTCAAATAGGGTTGGAGAAACTGGACAGAATCATAATGGAAAATAGAGAATAAATAATGATCCGCAGAAACCCCACAAGATCGATGAGGAAGCTCAAATCGTTAAATTGGCCAATGCATTCCAGCCGTTAGAATGAACTAGGACATCAAAGAAGAAAAACTAGGTGGAGAAGGGCATCATGGCAAATCAAAAAAAGGGGTGAAATCCCTCACATAGCTGATGGTACGAAGGTAAAAGTAAACACACAATCTATTATCTTTACTAAAGAAAAGCTTGATCAGCAATTCAAATACTTTAATCTCACGAAATATGCGAATCAAGCACCAGTAAAGCAAATAAGCTTGGATGATAAAAATTTCCAAAGGGAAAATTCAAGGCTGTCATCTATAAACCCTAAATCCTCTCTGACTTATATCCCCCACATCGTAGAAGAAACTTTGACAAATGTCACATAAACCCTAGAAAGGGTTTAGATCAAAAAGTGATGAACCTCGATAAAAAGGTAGTCATCATCAGCAATAAATTCAGTAAACAAAGGTGGAAGGACTGTCAAGAATTTGGTTTTTTTGGTTACTAGAACGGTTCACTCTCAGAGCTACCACAACTTATTGACTGGTTAAGGAAACACTGCTCAAACCAGGTAAGTATCTCTCTCTTTTTTGATAGAATAGCATATTTACATAGTTCAAATGAGGCTATTAAAAAAGATTTTTTGCAATTAGCTGAATGTTTCTTCAAAGGACATGTGGTCAAATTCTTTGAGTGGGTTCCGGATTGCAAGGAGGAGAACTTAGATTTTACTATCCCAACTTGGGTTACTTTACAGTCGATACCTCCGAAACTAATGCATCCAAAAATCCTCAAGAAAATTGGCTCCTCTTGGGGAGAACCAGTTGGAATTGATGCCTCATTTGAACTCTGTAATAATGTTAGGCTATTAGTTAAATGCAGATTTAATTCTTTTACATTTGATTCGATTAAAGTCATTACAAATTCATCTTTATATCATATTAATTGTCTCAGAAATGAATCAAAAATCTCTAAGATTTTCAAATTAGATAGTGAGTATCATGCTGATGAAAATCTTATAGAGCTAACTACTATTCTTGAGGATACCATTCCTATGATCACCAAAAAATCTCAAAAAGAAACTGACATGGACTTGCTGAAGCCCCATATGGAACAAGTTGAGATCAATCATTCCACCCCTGAAGACTGTCCTATGAGGGATACACATCTTGAGATTATTACTCTGTCAGATCCAGAAAAGGAAGCTCTTGTACCAGAAAAAGAAGAAATCATAAAAATCAGGGAAGAAGATCCTCAAAAGACAATTGACTCTGGTAAAGATAATCAAGTCAAGGAAAAAAGTAGAAAAAAGGAGAATAAAAGAAGGACTAAAAGAATGAAGGAAAAGCAAAAATTCAGACACTGCAAAAAGAATCCAGAATGGGTGAAGGTACAGGATCTGGCTGCTAAATCTACAAACAGTAAAGATTTGGTCCTGGTAAATAATCCTGAGCCTATTGATATCAGTGGTTCTCCTCAAAACACAATTAATAGGAAATCTTCTAAGTTCTGGAAAATGCTTGAACACACCTTAAAAAATATAGAAGAAAATCAAGAAATTGAGGCAATCTCCAAAGATCTAAGTCTTTTTCTAAACAAGAATATAAGTGACATAGAGGAATCAGAGGATGAAGAGTTAATAAGCGAGAATCTGGAAAGGTTAGCTAAAGATTTAATACATGTCTTTAGCCCCGAAAATTTTGATAATGGTAGCTTAACTCAAAAAGAAGATCTATTACAATGAATATTGCAATTAGGAGGGAAGGAATATACATTTGAAAAGCTTAGGGAAGATATCATGAACATAGAAGAAGAAGATTTCATCCAAAGGAAAGTCTTATAGAAAGCTAGAAATCTAGAGGAGGCCAACTTATCAGACCAAATCCTTCAAGAACTTGTAGAAGAAGAAAGAGAATGCACAGATGTTGGGCAGACTAGCAACTTCAGCCTCATCAAAAATAACCTTGAACAATTGGGCATCAGTATGAATCAAGAAGGTAACAAGGCTCCAAATTACGGAAAGGCTAAGGGTAAACGAGGCAGGAAATCTCTTAAAGAACTAAGAGAAGTAGATGGGAAAGCCAAAGAACAACAGAAAATTAATGAAATGTTTAACACTGGGAAGGGGAAGATCCTTCCCAAGGAAGCATGAAGATCATGACATGGAATGCTAGAGGCTTAAATGCCTCTAGCAAGCAAAGGCTTTTATATCAAAATCTAAAAGCCTTTGAGTCTAAAATCATAATGTTACAAGAAACAAAACTTAATAAAGAGGAAGGTAATAAACTTAGCAATAAATTAAAAAGATGGAATACATACATGCAAGATTCCAGAGGGGCTTCGGGAGGTCTGGGACTAATTTGGAATCCCAGGAAGGTACACCTCAAGGTCATTAGTTCAAGCCACTATTGGATCAGCAACTATATCAAAGGTATGAATTCTAACCTTCAATTCCTTCTAATTAACATATATGGTCCCATTCAGAATGCGGATAAAAAAACTTTATGGATAGATATCAGTTATTTTATTAAAGAATATTGCAATGATTTCTTAATAATTGGTGGTGATTTCAATACCATCCTCAATCCTGATGAAAAATTTGAAGGCTCTCAACAGATCCACCCTGCTTTAGCAGACTTTAAAAACTAGGTAGAAGACAATTATTTAGTAGATATACCCATGAGTAATGGGAAATTTACCTGGAATAACAGGAGGAAGGATTTCAACTACATAGCAGAAAAACTAGAAAGATTTTTTGTTAAAAGAGATGCCAATAATGCAGATTTAGATATTCACTCATCCATCCTACCTATAGCAGGATCTGACCATTTCTCTATCCAAATCACCCTATCAGAACCAATAAAACCACACAGAAATCCTTTCAAGTGCGAAAAAATGTGGTTCCTAGATAATAATTTCATGAACCATATCAGAACCTGGTGGAATGAAGGGAAGTTTACAGGATCAAAGATGTTCATATTTATATCTAAACTGAAAAACATTAAAGAAAAGATACTTAAGTGGAATAAAGAACACTTTGGAAATATTTTTAAAGAAAAATTAGAAACCGAAGAGGAATTGGTTAAACTTAACAATGAAGTTATAAAAGTTGGTATGGATAATAATTCATACCTTCACGAGAAGGAATTATTAGCCAAACAAGAAAGCATACTAGCTAAAGAAGAAACCTTTTGGAGGCAAAAATCTAGAGAGAAATGGCTAGAAGAAGGTGATCGAAACACAAAATTCTTTCATAATAGCACTATAGCTAACAGAGCCTTTAAAAGCATTACTAAAATCAAAGACTCAACAGGTGCCATTCCAGAAAACCCTAAAATTATCTCTGAAACAATTGTCAGCCACTTTCAAAATATGTTAAATAACTTTGAAGGCTCCAACAAGATGGCACAAGACAAAATGCTAGAAAATATTCCTTTAGTAATAACAAAAGAAGATAATAAAATTTTAAATAAACCAATCTCGATGGATGAAGTCAAAACTGCCCTCTTTAGTATGCACCCTGACAAATCACCTGGACCAGACGGTTTCCAGGCCTTCTTTTTCCAAAAATGCTGGGAAATTATTGGTTTGGATTTATGGAAGGCTATTGAAGCAACCAGAAATGGTGGCTTGCTTCTATCTGAAATCAATTTTACCTTTCTAACTCTAATCCCAAAAATGGATTGTCCTGAAGGCCCAGGAGAGTTCAGACCCATAACTTTATGCAATACTATCTACAAGATTCTCTTCAAAATTCTAGCCAATAGATTAAAACCCCTACTTCCTAAACTCATCTCTGAAGAACAAACTGGATTTGTTCCAGGGAGGTCGATTCTTGATGGCATCTTAATCATTCAAGAAGCTATTCATTTAGCCTCCAAAAGCAAAATCCCAAGCATGTTCATCAAACTTGATATTCAGAAGGCATATGACATGGTAGACTGGAGATTTCTATGCAAGACTTTTGAAGCATTTGGCTTCTCCCACCAATGGATCAATCTGATTTACCAATGCATCTCCAAAACTAAAATTTCTATCCTTATTAACGGTACCCTTGAAGGCTTCTTTGAAACTTCAAGAGGTATCAGGCAAGGAGATCCTATTTCCCCCTTTCTTTTTATTATTATGGCTGAAGCCTTTGGCAGAGCCTTTTCTAAAGCCCATATGGAAAAGAAAATTAAAGGTATTTTAGTAACAAATAATGTTCCTAATATCACCCATCAACAATACGCGGACGATACCTTTCTCCCTAGTGAAAGCTCCCTTTCTGAAGCATCCAATATTATGTCAATTATTCGATCATATTCAAAAGCTTCGGGCCAAAAAATTAATGCGGAAAAATCCAAAAAAAAATTTATAAATACTAATCCAACAATGGAAAAGAAAATCAGCCAACTGATGGGTTTTAAAATAGGTAAATTCCTGTGTAAATATTTAGGCATTGACTTAGAAAATAGGAATAAGCATATCAAAGTTTGGAATCAAATTCTTTCCAAACTTGACTCCAAAATAGGAGGTTGGAGAGACAAATGGTTGACTAAGGCTGGTAAAGGTATCAAAATCCATGTAGTGCTCGCTGCATTACCTTTATACCCTCTATCATGTCTCCCTCTTCCAAAATCCTTTAATAATAAGTTGGAGGCAAAACTTAGAAACTTCCTATGGAGCGATTATGATGAGGATAAGAAAATTGCACTTATAAAATGGGATAAAATTAGTAAACCTAAAGAGATGGGAGGTTTACGAATAAAGAAGCTTAATTGGAAAAATGAAGCCCTAGGAGCTAAGCTATCTTGGAGGCTTTATAAAGAATGTAACCAAAAATGGGCTAGAATCCTATATAACAAGTATCTTAACCTTGATGATCCTCTATCCATCTTCAGAATGAAGTCCCTCCCCAAAGGATCGGATAGTTGGAACTTTATAGCCAGAGCAGATATCTGATAACCAAATACCTTACTTGGGACATTGGTAATGGTCAAGATGCTTTTTTTTGGGAAGACTCCTGGGACGGGTTCCCTCCATTAGATTCTCTAGGTCTCCCGGCTGAGTGTAAGAACCTTTTGACACATCATTTGGGTGAAAAGGTCAAGGATTATATGGTCCTCAATAACGAACAATATTGGATGTGGAAAACATTAGAGAATTTAGACCTTGATCCTATGGTTAAAAATGCCTACCACAAAATCATAGCTAATAGATCAATCAAACAGGTTGATAGGGAAGATAATCTAATATGGGCTGCTTCTAAACTTGGTCATTATAATGTGAAAGAAGGATACAAAGCTATCATAAACTCTCAAAAGTGGAATGAGGTTAACATCCCTTTAAACCTTTGCTGGGACACCTCTTGCTTACCCAAAGCAGGTCTCTTTCTCTGGCTAGCATTTCAAGGTAAGATCCTCACAAATGATAACCTTAAAAAATGAGGTTTCCAATTTCCATCTAGATGTATTTTATGTAAACAAGCCTCCGAAGATATAGATCATTTACTCTATAATTGTACCTTTGCCAAATTCTGCTGGGAATGGATCAAACAAAAACTAGAATGGATTGCACCTCTTCCAGAATCTTTTAATGATCTTTTATTAGGTTGGCCCAAAGGTAATAATTCAGGTATATATAGTAAAATTTGGAATTTAAGCCCTGCCATCATTATCTGGGAGATTTGGAAAGAAAGAAATAGATGAATCTTTAAAAATCAAGAGATGTTAGCAACATCCCTAGTTAAAAAAATAGAAGCTAGCATCACGGAAACCCTTAACTCATATTTAAGGAAATCTCAATTTGAAGAAGGTTCTTTTTCCTTAAAGGATAGTATGATTAAAAGTAAATGGAATAACCTTATCAATCCTCCTCACATGTATTCAATTAAAAACTCTAAGGCTAGGAAACTTTGTAGATGGTCTCCCCCCCCCCAGGGTGGCATAAACTCAACTTCGATGGTACCTCCCGGGGAAACCCAGGGTTATCTAGCATAGGTTGTATTATCGACAATGAGGCTGGGAAATGGCTGCTGAAACAAGCTAAGCACATTAAACCAACCACAAATAACCTTTCTGAATTAGAAGTGGTATCTGAAGGCATTAAGCTATGCCTCAAATTAGGATTATCTAAGGTAATTATTGAAGGAGATTCACAGATAGTTATTAATGCTCTACGAAAAAAATCTACCCCTAATTGGGTTTTAAATTTAAAACTTGAAGAAGTGATTAAATTGATGGAAAATTTAGATACATACCAATTAGTCCATATTTTTAGAGAAGGCAATAGTATAGCTGACAAACTGGCTAACCGAGGGGTAGATGGTTCAAATTTCACCAAAATTAATAATTTTAAGAAAATATAGTCTCTGAAGAGACAATTATCCCCCTGTAATTAATTTTCAACCTTATCAATTACCCCTGTCAGATCGAACATGAAAAACTAACTAAATTTCAAATTCTGGAATAGCATCCCCATTTAATTAACTATCTATCCTATGTTTCCTCAAGCATTAATTTATGCCTACCCTATGACTATACTATATCGATTACTTCCTTTCACTTATCACAGTTCTGGTTTTCTCTGTCAAAGCCTTTTCTTCTCATTTGGTTCTCCTATCCTCCCTCCTTCAATAGTTAGCTCATTGTCTCCTATTAAGTTTTTGTAGGTTAGCATAGTTTAGTTTATCCTAGTTTAGCCTTTAAAAAGTAATTTGGCCTTTCCCTCGAATCTACAAAGGCTCTCGGTTTCCTGTGATCCTACTTCTTGTGTCTCCCACTGCTCTACAGGGATTCTATCAACATAGGAGAACTCGAGGATCAATAGGCTTATATATATGGATAAATATGTCCGTATAAGCATCACATCATGTATTAATACATTAGTAACTATCTATATACATAGTCACTAATGTATATATTAATTTGGCTAGTGCATTATATGCTTCTATCACAGGCACATTTACCATCTATAATATGTATTGTCTATAAGATCCTAGACTGTTCTTGTGGACTGACACTTTCCATGCTAGGTTTTTATTGCACTAATGCTCTTTGTCCTTCTAATTGTGATTCTCCACTATATCTAGATTCTGAATCCAAGAGCATTAAGCACCTTTATTCTTGCTTCCCTCTTCTTTTTAGCTCTATTTTTTCTCCTTTCTTAGCAATCATTATCTTTGTTGAAGTACTTTCAAGGTTTTTTTTGTTCTTCCTTTAACTGTTTTATCCTACTCTAACATTCTTTATCTTATCTTATTTTAATCCTGCTCTACTCTACCCTTTCTTATCTTATATTACCTAATTTGCGTGCTTATCTCCTAGGTTAGGTCGATGAGGTCTTATATGTTTTTCCTTAGCCTTAGTTTCATTTAATCGGTTTTAACTTTATCAGGTAAGTTCTAGAATGAGATGTCGAAACCTGGTGAAGCTTCATTCCTAGAACCTTCCCAAACCTTCGAGCTAGCCTTTAAATTAAGTCCTGTGTTGATCCTTTCTTTTCTAAATCATGGACTCCAATATCTCTGTATACCACGAATCTGAATCAAGAACAATGGCTTTTAGAGGCTCAATCAAACCAGAAAGATGGAGCAGAATTTTGAACCCGGTGGATAACATGACCAGGGTGGCAGTAAGCAGGGCTATTGGTGAAGGAATCTTGAATTACGACTTCACCTGGAGAATGAATAGCAGTATCATAGGTACTTTTATTGGTTGTTTGGCTAAGGCTGAACTTGACAAATGGGAAATGTCTAAACTTTGCTCCAATCTTTTCAATTTTGTCTGGACTCATGGGATGGAAGAAGCAATATGGAGCTTGGATGACAGAGGTAGGGTTCTTGTTCCTAAAATTTATGTCTCATCCCACTGTAAGTCTTGCAATGGCCTCTGCACCTCGACGCCCTGCTTTAGTAATTAGAAACAGTCAGGATTTCTTTGAAGCTTGGCCTAATTTGAAGGTTAGTATCAATTTCCTCCTAAAATGGAGAGGAATTAAGGATGATTTGGGAAATGAATGGCTTCTCAAATACCTCAACTCTTTCAATGCTTATATTGATCTAGAAATTGACATGACCAATTGGACAAACCTGGAATACAGTCTTCCTAACTTCGATAATTTGAGTAAGGAACGTACCACTCTAGTTTTTCCTCCTGACTTTGTTTCTAAAGATTTTACTGAAATATCAAAAATCATAATGGTTTATGATAAACATATCCCATTTGATGAATAAGGCTGCTCCGCTAAAGTTGGAAAGTACTAGTATTATAAGTATAGACACCATTCGTGGTTAGCCTTTTTTTGGCTTTGATATCAATTTTGTACTTCTTTATTAAAGAATACAGACAATCTAAACCTGAACAGTGTCTTCTTTATAAACTCTATGGTATGGCTTTCCTTTTAGACCTCGGTCTATAGCTTTGCTTTATCTTCTTTGGTATCAACTTATCAATCTTTTCTTTTGGTTATAAGCTCTTAAACTGAAAGCATTTAATCTAGCTATGAATTTGTGTTAGTAAACCCCTCGACTAAATGGGCTTTGTTAACATATGTACAGAAAAAAGAGCTTATAAACAGGTGGTAGGACAAGTTTTACCATCTCAGCCAAAGATGATTAATATAGTTGCTTTGTTTGGATATTTGCAGTAATGAAATTTGCTCTTTCTCTGGCTTATTTAGTGGTACTAATGAAATCTTTGACCTGCTAGGCTTTGTTTTTTTAGTTATATTAGTCCTACGCTATAAGGAATGGTGCTTATAAATAGGTGTAATATCTAAAGTTTTCCTCTGTAGATGTTTTTTATTCAACGGTTTGGCATCATCTTTTTAGACTATGGTGGAAACCCCTCTCTATTTTTTCTGCATTGCTTTTACCACCTAAGTATCTGCTGATCATGACTTTTCTTTTGACTTCATGCTCCCAACATAGATTTCATATAAGCTGGATCTGTATTTATGTGAATAAACTCCTTGTCTAGAATGGACCTGTTAATAAATGTATGAAAACAAAGCACTTAAACAGATGGAAAGGCTAAACTTTTTTGGCATTTCCAAAGATGAGTAAATTAGTTTCTACATTTGGTTATATGTAGCCAAAGAAAGCTGTACTCAACCAGGCTTATCTATATGTGCTAACGAAATTGTTGGCATTGGGCCTTGTTAACACATATATGTAAGTCCAGAGTTACAAGTATTAGTACATTGGTGCATATAGACAGGTGTAAAATCTAAAGTACCCATCTGTTGGTATGTTTCAAAAACGGTTTTCAAGCATAAACTCTTGAGGTCCTCTCTTAACCCTTTTGGTATGGCCGATGATGCTACTTTTATTAGAAATTATAAGTTTGTTGTTATCGGCTTTTGGTTTTCTGCTTTCAATATTCTTTATCTTTAATTTGTACTCGACTTCAACTAGTTTACGTTTCTTTTAATGCTAGGAGTCCATAAGGAATAGAAGATGCCTATAATTGGTATTGTGTTTTGGTTGATATCTCTTAACTGTGAACAGTAGCAGATTTACTTTGAACCCTATTCATAATAAGATTTTGAATAAGTTTTGTCTGGTCAAGGGTTTTCTTCAGTACTCCTAAAGAAGTATGGCTTTTATTTACTAAAAATCCTTTCATTTAATAGTTTTAATTCTCTTAAGAAGACAATTTTGATAAGGACTCATACCAACGATGCTCCCTTTTGAAAATGACCTTTAAGTATAATCAATTTCAGTTTTTTCTCTCCTTGGATTAGTTGCATCCAAGTTATATTGTAAATTTTTCTAAATTAGTTTCAAAAATGAACTTCGCAAACTTTTTTAGTAGATTAAATTTTAAAATGTTATTTTGGTATTATAGCTAGCCAAGCTAATAGTTCCTTGCTACTTTAGTATTCTAGATGGTTTTTATGCTGACTTTTCAAGTCAAAGGATTATTGACTTTTCAGACTGGACCGGCTCAAGACTAGGGTTTAATTCTTTTGTAAATAATTGTAATATTTGAATTGTCTTGCCTTAGAGGTAGTAGGCTTTTTATGTCAGGGGTATGCCCCTTGGTAACTTTGTACCTCTGATCCTAGGAGGGCCTTGGAAAGGAAAATTCAATCTCTGCAAAAATGTAAATATATTGTTAAAATTCATTAATTATGCTTAGGAGTAGGGATACAAAACAGGGGTATGCCCCTGGAACTCTATATTTTAGGACATTTGTCCCAGGCAAGACTGGAGGTTTTCTTTCCCATTCTTTCCTACCAATGCCCGTTTGAACGGACGACATGTAAATCTTATTTTGATAATAAAATATATTATGGCTTCGACCATTTACCGAATAAAAAAAAAATAAAAAAAACTACATTTTGACCAAAGTTAAATAATATTCTGCAAGCTTGACCTATGCTGGTAACTCTCTTTTTACTGCTTTAATTGCCCATGTAGCACTATTTTGATTTCAGTCTTGATATGTAACTCAGGTATCATCCCTCATGCTTTGTTCTGTGAAGCTCCTTTAAGTCTTTTAATGGTCCTGGGGGGTTAAAATAGGCCCAAAAAGGTAAATTTACTATTCATTTGTACTCCTCCTTTTAGTAAATTTAGAGCTCTGATAGAAGATGGTGGTCCCTTTGGAGAAGCATCATTTCAAGCTCGATTGACAATATCATCACCCCACTCATTACCCTACTCTGATAAATACTCGATAATCTACCTTTATGTACTTTCTATTTGAATTTATGCTTGATGTTTTACAAGTTATTAGGTCTTTAATTTTGGATCAGACCCAGTATTCTGGGCCACATCCAGTAAATTTTGAGTCGCATCTAGGATAGCCCAAAATCTTAGATCATTTTTTGTTAATTTAGGATTGCACCCTATTTTGTCACATCTAGTCTTAAAGGTATAGGTTTTTAGGTTTTGTAACAATGTGTTGCATCATGTCAATATAGGATCACATCTGGATGAAATCTTGCATCTGGTTATTTCAAAGTTGCATTCAGTATGTGACATATCGCTTCTTGCTAAAGTGTCACATCCAACATGTTCCAGATTGTATCTAGTTTTGGAATCATTTATGGTGTTTATGACCTTATGACTTATCATTTTTCCTGTTTAATTATCCATTTAACCTGTCATCTGTCTCTATAGGTTCATAGGTCTAATTTATCTTCTTATCTACATTCCAAACCCTGAATTGATGTCAATTCTGTTAGATTAATAAAGTGTTTGCATATTAATTAAATAATGTTTGATTTAATTACTAAGTCACTTATTATCTCTTTCTACTTAAGCTAAACTTTAGGCATATAATAATTAATTACTTTATTAATTATTATTGTGCAACCTAGGTTTTACCTTTTTAGGTTTTTAGATCTCCTTTTATAAGGATTGATATCCTTTCTTTTCATAATAGATTGTGTAACAAATTATTCATTATTGAATTGCAACTTTTGTTTTTGCACCTCAAGAATGATTTATCCTCTCTCATGGATCAATGTGTTCAGGCCTCCATAGCTTCTTGCTTCTTCTCTCTCTTTCTGTGACATGTGTTTTCATGCAAGTGTTCTTGGGAGCTGTGGGTTTTCTTTCATCAACTCCAATATGGTACCAGAGCTTCATATCTATTTGCCCTTGTCCTCTTCTTGAGAGATTCGGTCGTGTTTGTCAGATCTACATTTTTTAGAGGGTTTTCTACCAGATCTAAGGGTACCTATTTTTTGGTCATCTTGGCTTCAAAAGGACCTCATGGTTGCATTCAGAGCATCCAAGAACCCCTAGATCCATATAACATTTGTCCAATTTGGACAAAATTGGAATCTATGGAAAAAACAAAAATTCCAATCTATCCTAGCATAGATCTCAAGGTGGTCACTATTTTTTGTAGCATTTCTAGCCCAAACGGACCTCACAATTGTGTCCACAATGCCCAAAAACCCCTATTTCCATATAAGGCACATCCAATTTGGACAACTTTGTATTTTGGGGTATTTTTTGTACTAGATAGCCTGACATGCTTCCTGAGGTGTACTTTGTACTGACTGACACACAAATCAAAATAAAAATTCTCTATTTTGGCATGCAAATCAAGGAAAAAAATTTATTGCTCGACACATAAATCAAGATAAAAATTTGACACATAAATTGAGGCAAAAATTCGTACAGTTTGGCACACATCCTGAGGTGCACATGTGATTTTGAAAAAAATCATTTTTTTTTTTTTGGGGGGGGGGGTGGTGACAGCCATTTGGTTGTCAAATTTAAGCCTTTCATTTGATGACATCAGCATGCATCATCATCATTTGCACCATTTCTTAGCCCTCCAGTGCAACAGTTGGTATTTTGCTCATAATTTGAGCATACGGTGTCGAAATAGGGAAAACGAGATATCATCAAAAAGCTGGTTCCAAGCTCTATCCAGATCTGGAGGTTTGAATTTCTTATTTTTCTTTTTTGATGGTGTTTTTTACTTTCAAAGCCAAATGTTTAGTTTTGCACTTCGGGAGCTCTATCTTGCACATCCAGACTCCATTTTTGGAAAATGATATATAATTAGAAAGCTTGTTTTGAGAGATTTCTAGTGATCTGAGTCATTTTTCTAGAATATGCTCCAGTTACATCTTATTCAAATTTTTTTATTTTTACAATCTGGTGGATATCTTGGATGTTTCAGGTCCTAGGATCTCTTGCCTTTCAAGGATGGCTCATCTTAGACTATTCTTTTGTTTCAGCAGCATTTTCTCTTCTTTGAGCAGTGTATACTTCAATTTTGTAGCATTCTTTTATGCACACACACTGAGATAAAGTGCTATTCTATTGCATGTTTGGGATTTCACACATGTTCATGCTCTATGTATTTGCACTCCATTATAAAGTGTTAGGAGGTTTTGATGTTTGCCTTTGTCTTCCATCTACTTTTGTCATGTGAGAGTTCCTCCAATGACATTAGCCTCAGGTATCTTTATTTGTGTTTGTACTCTCTCTGCACCTTTGATGTTCCTGGTATCATGCAGCTCATATTGGACGATGTTTTTAGTGTACTTGTCATTACTCCCCTGTCAGCATTATGGGAGGGTTTCTAGTGTTGATTCTACTGGTTCCTTGGTTCCATAGTGTGAGCTATGTATTCAATATTTGATTCTATGTACTAGGTAGATGTAGTGGTTGGGTACCTATGCATTCTGGTGAGATGGATCATTTACCATATGGACACTCTTTCTTTCCTATTTTTGGATGCACTCTTCCAACTTTGATTGATCAGCTCTTCAGACTTTTGGTATTTTTATGTCATTTGTATTTTTGAGTTCAGGTGTTTTCCTTTGTTTGCCTCCTAATTCAAGTAGTTTCATTTGAGGGCACTTGTGTAGATTACAATATTCTTTATTTTTGACTTTATTTGTTTGCCTCCTGATTCAAGTAGTGTCATTTGAGGGCACTCATGAAGATTAAAGTCTTCTCTACCTGGTCATATTTTAGTGGAGGATCTTCAGACCATCAGTTACTTCTTCACAAAGTTTGCAGCTTCTTGCTTCATTGATGTTGTACATGTTCATCCTTGTTAATATTTTTTGGAACATTCCTAGTTTTGGAGGCTTCTTCAGTCCTTCAGACTAGTCTTTGTCTCTTTTTGGAGTAGAGTTTTTTCCATGTGGTTTTCTCTATCTCTGCATTATAGAGACTCTCTTTTGTACTTGGGTATCTGATTAGGTCTTTTTTTGCCATGACCCATTTGCTTTCAGTAGTTCTTTCTAGGTTTTTAGCATCTCCCAAAGTTTATCTTAAGGGGGGGTGTTAGAGTAATAAAGTGTTTGCTTATTAATTAAATCATGTTTGATTTAATTACTAAGTCACTTATTATCTCTTTCTTCTTAAGCTAAACTTTAGGCATAGAATAATTAATTACTTTATTAATTATTATTGTGCAACCTAGGTTTTACCTTTTTAGGTTTTCAGATATCCTTTGTTTTCATAACATATTATTCATTATTGAATTACAACTTTTGTTTTTGCACATCAAAAATGATTTCTCCTCTGTCATGGATCAATGCATTTAGGCCTCCATGGCTTCTTTCTTATTCTCCCTCTTTCTGTGACAGGTGTTTGCATGCAGGTGTTGTTGGGAGATGTGGGTTTTTTTCATCAACTCCAATAATTCCCTATTTGCAGACTAGTTTTTATGTTATCTTTTTTCATAGTCCAAGGCCTACTCAGGTCCTAAAGCTTGCTGAGTAGTTGACTGATGCAAAGTAGTGCATTATCGCTTGGTATAATTCATGGATTTTAGTTGATTTACCTGATATTAGGGTAAATTGAGGGTTTTTGACTACTCTTGTTGAGAGATGGAACTCAGAGCACAACACCTTACATCTTCCAATCGATGAGATGACAGTCACTCTAGAGGATGTTTGGAGCATCCTTTATATGTCTGTGATGGGTTCTTAAGTAGAGTATGATTCTAGGGCATTTGTGGCCATTGAAGATGTACGACACTTATTCTAAGATCCTTCCATTGCACATCATCACTTATCTTAGAACCACCTGGTGACTCATTATGAGAAGCTTCTGGTTCTTCTTGTTTTATTGATAGGTGTTATTTTGATGCCAAATAGGGGTCATCATGGTTTCATGTGTAGTTGGTCTAGATTTGTTGAGGACATGTTGCGAGCACCTTGTCATTTTTCTTGGGGTAGTTGTATTCTTGCTCATATGTATTGTGAGCTACATGAGATAGTTTATTAACACTCATGTAGTATGACTATAGGGATATTGATTCTACAAATTCGGGCCTAGGATCACATACCAGTTACTTGACTTGGGGAAGGTAGAGTATTGGAGGAGAGTACTTAATGATGTGACTAATGTTGTGTGGCATCCTTTCATTGATTGTGAAGAGTGGAGGAAAGATGTTCATCATATGTCTTACTTATTTCGGACTAGGTACCTTATTGGCTGCACCTAATATATTGTTAAGTGGTTCCCTATTACTTGGGTATTGAGACAATTTGGTCATGTATAGGGCATTCCTTAGGACATAGCAGTTTATGCATGGATATGAGACGAGGAGGTACAATGGGGTATATGGTTTCCATATGAGACCATTGTTCAAGGGATTGCTCAGATGGTACTTGTTGGATGGGATTTTATGCCAAAGGTTGTTGATGGTGGTGTTATAGATGAGTACCATGCATATCTGATGCATTATCGCTTTCCTAGATTTACTTCTCTATATGAGGTTTCTCCAAGGATTGATGATCCTCTCGATTATGATCTTGTTGATTATGGTCCTACCGAAGGTCGTGTTGATAGAGGTGGTCATGGAAGAGGTGGAGGAAAAGATGGTTGTGGCCAAAGAGGAGGTAGAGGGGGTGATGGAGGAGGAGGGATGGAGGAGGGAGCTATTAGTAGGGTAGGTGTAGTAGATTGTGTTTTCTTCCTCCTCACAAGGATCCAGGAGTATTTTTACCTACTAGGGACCTTCCTAGAAAACAACAACAATAACAAAGATTTACTAGAGAGAGTAGTGATGCAGGTAGTGGAGGTGGTCAGCCACCTTGAGATTCTCCTAGGGATAGGGACAAAGGTAGAAACCCCTTATCAAAGTGTGAGAGGGAGAGAGCATATTTGAGAGGGCATGTTTCCACTTTGTGGGCTCTTCTTACTAGCATAGATAGATAGTTAGATATTATGAGAGAAGAGAGAGATCGACACATCCAAAATGCATCACATCAAGGTTAGAGAGAAGCCTATTATTTTTCTTTATACTGTTCAATTATTCTTGCATATCAGAGAATAATTTTGTAGTATGTTGTAGAACAATAGTCTGAGGGAGCCATGCCACCACCTCTGCTAACTAGAGAAAATGTTCCCCCTCCTTCCCCGCCTTGTGATGACGATGGGGGGAGCCAAGCTTGAGTTCTCTTTGTTATTTTTTATCACTAATGTACTCTTATTGATGTAGCACTGATTTATTCTTTATACCTTGATACTCTGATACACTTTTGATGTATTCATTATACTCTTATATTCAAACACATTGATGATATATGTATTTTTAATTCTTGATCACATTGTGATAATTTGATCATTTTTATGGATATTGATGATGTTGATATAGATATCTTGACATCATTGTAGCATTTCATTGATATATATACATGAGATATGCAGCTCTGACTTTGGGTTCTATATGAATGTGTCTATTGATGTTTTTGTACTTTCCTTTTTATGCATATATGGATGTATGGATGCAGTTACTACATGGATGTATCTCATTTTATGCTATTTTTAGTTATGCATGTGTATGATATTCTTTTATGAGATGTAATGTGATGCAATTAATGACTATCTAACTTTACTCATGTATAATGATGGATGCATTGATGTATATGTTTATGTGATTATGATATGGACATGATTATGCAGGTGCTTTGATAGCAGTGCAGGATACTTAGTCATTGATTTGTTTTGATCTTTCCAATTTTATTCATGTGGTCAAACATGTGATGTTGATATCATCTCATTTTATGTTTAGATTTTATTGATCTCAATGTTGATTAATCATATTCATACTTTCATACTTACGTAGTTTTATCTAATGAATGCAACTACATTTAATCAATGAATGCATCTAGTTTAACAAATGAATGAAGCTATATTAAGACCTCTAGGATTGTCACTGATTATTCAAGATGGATATTTCTATCATTATAGATATTTTTTCATTGAACCCGACAGGTTAGTACAATCTTAATTGATAGATTTGGAAATCATGAAAATATGAATACCTCCCATGTTGGATGTCATGTTGAAAGTAAACCTAAGCATAAAGGCATATAGGCTAGGATTTCTTGTTAGTTAATTCCCTTTTTTTATGGATTAAACTTGTTTTGTTCATGTGCAGTATATTGATATGTGACCCATAATGACCCTTTTTATTTTTGTTCATATATTTGGTCGCATGATTTTGTGTGTATCTTACTAGGAAGTTGTTTCACTCAGATTAAAAAAAACAAGGAGATTAATCCAACCTCACTGAAGCTTTCATAGGAAATAGGTCAAGGTATATGTGGTGTTTCAATCATGATGGAGGATCTTACCATAGACACCCAATTCCTATGATCACTCTAGATCATTGGATTTATTACCACAAATAGAAGACAAAAAAAATGGTATACTCCAATTCCTTGTTTCTCTAGTGATTTTTAGACATCCTTTGAGTCACTCAGATGAAATAACAAGCATAAAATGATAATAAGTCATAGAAAACTATAAAAACCATGCTTTCCCCTTTTTGTTTCTCCAGTCCATGGACATTTTCAAGATAGTTTTGAAATACATGATCAACATAAATCGTGAAGCATTTGTTTTTTATTATTAAATGTTAAGGAACACTTTTTTTTAATTTGCAGTCACTTAGAAAACATTATCAATCACAAATTCAATCCAGTTGTATTTCATGTCTTGTGTGTTTAATGCATTATTTGGGTGTGCTATGATTAAGAAACATTGTTGATTAGGTTCAGTCTCCACGACTAATGTTTAGGAACACTCTTGGGTTTGAGTATTTAAGGAATGTTGTTTTTGTTTTAGTTTGGTAGCATTAAGAAATACCTTTGATTGTGCAGTTTTAATTTGAAGAGTGAAGTCAAGATAATTGACAAACCTAGCAGAGAGCCCTAATGATGACTAGTTAACTTTACCACCAGTATGACTATGACCAATTCCCCCTAGAAAAAATGATTTCCTAAGACTTTGGTATAGACAAATTCCACTCTAGGATAATAGGACAATTTTGATAGCTTGGTTCAAGATTTGATTGTCATGAAGGTGATTGAAAGATATGCACAAGATGAAACTTTAGGCTTGTACCATCTTAAAGTACACACACTCCTCATTTAAGACCTTTTAGCTCCCATCCTTTATCAAATTTTTGGACCATGGATGGATTCGTGCTCAATTCCCTTTTTCTCTCTTTCATCCCCATTTTCTCCCTTTTCAACTATGTAGTCTTCGAAACCTTGGGGTTGGCTCCCTATGTTCCAATGACCTATTTTAGAATAGGTTTACCAAGTCAACCTATTACCCAAGGGTTGTGAGCCTCGGGCCTAGTGTTTTCTTAGGGATCTAATTTGCAAAATTTGGTGACCCTGTCGGCTTGCTTTGTTTTCCCACTGAGAAAATAGTATAAAAGGAAGCCTAGGAACCTTATTTTGAGAGACACATACACTATGTAAATCATAGATGAAAGCTCAAGAATTCAAGAATTTAAGAAAGAATATTTTCATCAAGCATTCAAGTCTTTAAAGATTAAAGGATCCTTTGTGGGCATCTTTCCTCTTCAAGATATAGAATATTGTTAGCCATCAAGGGAGGAGATCTACATTGAGGAATTCATCATCTTCTTCATTTGATGCACACTTACATCCATGGATCGGTGAAGTGATTTCGGTAGATCCATAGCATTTGTGGAGATTTCCTACATTGCAAGTCCAAGATCAACATACAAACACAACAAAACCCTTATTGACAAGGGTTTCTTCAAGCAAAGTAAATATTTACATTTTTGTTGTTTCATTTACACATTTACATTTCAATTAAAAATTGATTCCTCAATTTAGGGCTTGACCAAGGCAAGCCCTTATCCACCCCAACCCCAAAACCTAGTTTTTTGTGTGCAGGAGTAGGATCTCATAATTGCAGAAACAAATCTAGAAGTTGGAGACATAGATCTACCAGAAAATATGGGTCGACTTCAATATAGTGCCTTGAGACCATGGTAAATTGGTCAACCTATTTTGGAACACGGTGACATGGTTGACATGTTCCTAATAGCCTAAGATTTTCAACATTTTTTGGGTTTTCAATAGTGATCACATATTCACAGTCATAAATTTAGTTATAGGTCCAAAACAATAGTTTTTAGAGTAAAAGAAGATATTAATCTTCATACTTAAGGTGAGTACCTCATTATCTATTTCACATCTTAGCTTAGATCTATTTTCACATCTTAATTGGGTTGATTTATTATGTTTAGCACCTAGATATCTATTGCTTATCTTGCTAAATCAATTAGTTCAATTTCACAAGTACATTTATACAACATTAATCAAATCTTACATTGCATGAAAGATGACTTACTTGTGTACTTCCTTAGTATAATTTGGGTTTAGCATCAACATCCCCTTATCTTCTTGGGTTTTTGCTAATCTAACTTAGGTTATATTGAGGGTTATGCCTGAAAGCCCCTCTTTCTCTTGTATTTCTAATGTTAGTGTGGAAATGGTTAATTAATGAGCATATCTCACATAGTTTACTTTACTAAATTCATTAGCACCCATTTTACACCTAAAAATTTTGGTGAACCCAACTTGTGCTCCTTTCCTTTTGAAGTTAAGTTGTTTATTGGCATTAGTTATTTGCCTTATTTTGCTGAACCCAACACATTCCCTCTTTCCTTATTTTTGGAGTTAGATTTATCTGTGTGGTTAGATCATTCTTTTCTCTTTCTTACATTGACAATTGTATGGTTAGATCTTATTAGAGTTTCCTTTTGTGACCTCCTCTTTTATGAGATTTATTACACTAAGTCCAAACTCTAGCATTCCCATTAGGAGAAGTCGTAGACTCATGGTCTATTTTGATCATGATTCCCCTTTCCTTCCTAGGACCCATGATGATCCTAATATTTTCCATCAAGATCTCAATCCCATAATGGAAAATAACAATTGCCGACGACAAAAAACCATTGTAGCGGCATTGCTGCCAGTGACAACAGGTTGCCATAGCAGTTGTTGTCGGTGACAACTACTGCCGATAGCAATAGGATACCGCACAACAGCAAAGTTGTCACTTGCGATTACATGTGGATGAGGCATGGCCCCCACATAAAATTATAATTTATTTTATATATATTATTTTAATTTTTTTTTAAATTAAATTAATTTTTATTTAATATTTAATATTAGTTACCTTTTTAAATTTTTAAGTATTAATTTTATTCAATACTTATTATTGATTGTTAATCAATATTAATTATTATATAACTATATTTTAGTATTTTTATTAATTATTAATTGATTTAAATTATTAATAATTAATAATTCTATATATGAGTATTCTTTATATATGCATAAATTTTAGTTGAAATATTCCTTTCACATACATGGATGTTTACATAGATAGATATAGTCAAATTGACTCCTTTTAAATTGGGTTGAATTTTTATGAATGAGTGTGTTTATTTCTAAGAGATTTATATTTTCTAGTCTATATTGTACATATGGTGGTGATTGGGAATTAAGTTGGCTTTTAGGAAATGAATACCAAAGGCGGGGTGTGTTTCTTTATGTTGTTGTTTGTGTGTTTATCTGTTATACATTATAAAGTTGTATAAAATTGATTTCCTTTACACATCCTTTTTATCTTAAGCTCATGTTTTCTAGACACTTTGAGAAGTTCTTTTTGATAGTATGGTTTTGAGAACTAGCCTATGTTCCTTATACCTTCATGGAACTGGTTTTGTGATCACTATTTTGTTTTATGTTTTTATGAGCTTAGGGTACATTATCTACGTGTTAGAGGGAAAGTGTCTTACTTTGGAGGTGTTGGAACCCAGAAGTTGCTACCTGGGTATCCTTTGTAAGTTACATAATAAGTGATAAAATAATATATTAAATGGGGTTTTAAAATGAATTAATAAGATAATGTGTTCTTCGCCCATGTCTTGAGTGCTAGTACAGGATAGGATGGCTTGTGAGAAGATGTTGGTCGCCTGCATGGATTAGATGAGGCATAGTTAGTAGCCTTGTCTTTATGAGAGGTTACTGATATCACATAGAGTCACTAAGGGATCAAGGTCAAGAGAGACTTCTACAGTAACTCTAGAGTTGACTCATGTGATGAAACTTCCCTTTATGTATCTTAGGTTTCCTACATGTGTTGGTTGCCTCTAGTTTAGTATGTATTACCTCTGCAATTTTGTCGTACCTTTTGAGATAGAGAGATTTCAAGATCCCTTTCTTAGTTTGTATTGTGGTTGATTTTTGGTTTTTGATATCCAAGTGGGGTCTATTGTTATATCCTCAACACAATGGGAGTGGACCTTTGTTTCCATGAGGTCGGGTGGTAGTGATTCTTTTACCTTTTTAGATTCTGATGTACTTGTGCCTATGCTGGATGATCCTTATAGTAGTTGTACCTTCTAGTTCATCATTACTAGAGATATACTATTATCTTTCATTTATTATATTTTACCTTGTACTTAGTTATTATTACATACCCTTCGAATTGTGCACTGAATGTTGGTTCATTATGGATACCTTGTGATATCATTTGTATATATGTTTCATGTATGAGATGATGTACTTCTATTTCATTTTCATTATGTAGAGATTGTATATTATTAATTTATTGTACTTAGTAGATTAATTAACTTAAATAATTCTATGTTATGGAACCCTTGGGATTTGTAATCGGTAATTGAGTTACATTCACATGAGTATGCATTATCTTATGTTATAATTCTTCTGTATTATTATTCATTATTATTTTGTAAACTCTTAAGAAAAAAATTATTCTGCAAACTTCGTCATTCAGGCTAAAGAGCTAATGGATATTAATTATCTTATACCCTTCTCCCTTTCTACTATCTTTTCTACTGTCAGTTTCTACTATTTTTAAGCTGGCTGGGTCGGCTGTGCTGTTTTTCTCTGCTTTCCTTTGTACAGTCGTGTGCCCCTATTTTTTGTGTGTTTTGTTCTATATTTGGGATGATCAGTAATGTTTATCTTATGATCTTTTTCTAAAAGGTTTCAGGACCTTCCAAATCCTATTTTTACTTAATCAAAACATAACCAGAATAATGTATTAAACATAATTTCTATGAACATAATCTACGAAACATTGAAATTTTATGAGCATAATCTACAATACATAATCTATGAACATAGTCCTAAGGGGATGTAGGTATCCTAGGACGCCCTAGGACCCCTATTTAATAAAGGTATAAAAAACATATTTAATGTTTCCTAATGCTCTTTAGGACACATTAATGAGTCATTGGTTTCATAAGGGGTCCTATGACACATTAATGGGTGCTAAGGGGGTCCTACGAGATCTTAAGAGGTCATAGGACACATTAATGGGTCATAGGTGTCATAAGAGGTCCTAAGTGGTCGCAGGACACAATGATGGGTCCTAAGAGATCATAGGTGTCATAATGGTTTGTAAGGGGTCATAGAACACATTAATAGTGCTTAAGGGGTCATAAATGGTCCTATGACCCATTAATGTATCCTAAGAACCCTAAGGATCTATTAACATATCATAGGACCCATTAGGAAACATTAATGGTTCATAGGTGTCATAAGGGTTCCTAAGAGATTTTGGGACACATTAAGGGGTCCTAAAACCCCTTGCAAACCCTTATGACCCTTCTGATACATAATGGGTTGTAGGTGTCATAAGGGGTCCTAAGAGGTCCTAGGACACATTAATGTGTCCTAAGGGGTCATAAGAGGTCTTAAGAGACTTTAATAGTTCCTAAGGGGTCATAAATGGTCTTAAAATCCATTAATGTATCCTACGACCCCTTAGGACCCCTTATGATACACAATGAAGCATAGGTTTCACAAAGGGTCCTAAGGGGTCCTAGGGCACATTAATGGGTCCTAAAGAGTTGAAGGTTTTATAAGGGGTCCTAGGATACATTAATGCATCCTAGAACCACTTATGACCCCTTAGGACCCATTAATGTGTCCTACAAGCCCTTATGACACCTTATGACCCGTTATGATACATAATGATTTTTGGATGTCATAAGGGACCCTAAAGAGTCATAGGATGCATTAATGGGTTCTAGAACCATTTATGATTTTTGAGGACCCAGTAATGTGCCCTATGACCTCTTAGGACACCTTAGGACCTATTATGATACATAATGGGTCGTAGGTGTCATAAGTGGTCCTAAGGGGTCCTAGGACACATTAATGGGTTTTAAGGGTTTGTGGGTGTCATAAGAGGTCCTAAGCTATTGTAAGACACATTAATGGTTTCCTGAGGGGTCATAAATGATCCTATGACCCATTAATGTATTGTACAACCCATTAGGACCCCTTATGATACATAATGGGTCGTAGGTATCACAAGGGGTCCTAAGGGGTCCTAGGACACATTAATGGGTCCTAAGGGGTTGTAGGTGTTATAAGGAGTCCTAGGATACATTAATGGGTCCTATAATCACTCATGACCCCTTATGGTCCCTCAATGTGTCCTACGACTCCTTATGCACCTTAGAACCTGTTATGATACATAATAGATCGTAAGTGTCATAAGGGGTCCTATAATACATTAATGGGTTCTCACCCCACTTATGACCCCTTAGGATCCATTAATGTGTCATATGACTCCTTATGACACCTTAGGACCTATTATGATACATAATGGGTCTGAAGGGGTCCTACGATACATTAATGGGTCTTAGAACCACTTATGACCCATTAACATGGCATATGATCCCTTATGACACCTTAGGACTCATTATGATTCATAATGAGTTGTACATGTCATAAGGGGTCCTATAACACATTAATGGATACTAAGGGTTTGTAGGTGTCCTAAGGGGACCTAGGATACATTAATGGGTCCTAGAACCAATTATGACCCCTTAGGACCCCTTAATGTCTCCTATGACCCATTATGACACATTAGGACCACTAATGATACTATCAGCTAATAGATTTGTCCTTAAAAAATAAACACACAAACTGACTCCAAATGCCCAGAGAGAAGAACAAAGAGCACTAACAGTTGGATAAGTTATCATTGGACTGATAACTTTCCTCTGAACTAAGATGTATAACTACCTCTTAAAAGATGTGCAATGAATTAAAATATTGATATGCTTTTCATCAGAAAAAAATAAAGGCATCAACATCTACCCAGAGCCATGAGACAGATGGGAAACCTAATGTTCAAATTTAAATAAATGCAGGAAAAGAGACACACAAATCAGTCTTTCCCACACTCATAGATGAGAATCCATAAGCAAATTAACAACAAACTTTATAAAAAATATCTTTCCCGAACTCACAGATCTAGAAGCTACATTATCTCTGTTTGACAAAATGGAACTTGTACCAAGATGATTACAAAACATTCAGAATTATAATCAAGAAAGCACATATTGATACACAAGTCAATCTGCACTTGCATTATTTGCTAATACATTATTGATCACACAAGCCCGAATATCCATACAACAAACAAGCAATAAAAGATCAATAAATCTACTCTTCTTTATTCATATAGCTTCTCCTCCCTTGTTACAATGAAAATCAGAAAATTTTCCTTTTTTTTTCTCCAGAACACACACTTTACAAAATAAAGAACTTAACCCCCATTGTTCTTGGAATGTTTTACAATAAATAGTTATAGGAGATGATTATTCAGTTTCATAACTGAATCTTGAACATTTTTCCCACTTCTTTACATACTCACTTCCTTTCAAACAAAAATTTTCACCTATGAGCATAATGTTAAAATAAATTTAAAAATGGAACCATACCATAAAATGGTGCCTTCCATTTTGGTTTTGAGAAACAACATTTCACAAAGAATTAATATTAAACATTATTCTACTTTCTATATAATAGGAATCCTTAAATACAACTTCAAACAACACAATTAAACACTTTGATGCTTTTTAGTTATCCCATTTAACTCCACATTTTATCTTTGCATGTATTTAAAAAGGTCAAAATCTTTCTTAATCTTTCCATGTTGTACATAGCTTGCAATAATAGAATTTTAGGATACTACACTTCATTGAATAGGCATGTTAATGAATTTGGATAGATCATCGATGGATAACACCATCCACTATCGTATTCATTCCACAGATTCATCATCTATGAGATGCATCTGTTACTATGGCAAGTGGAAGTTTCATCCATCAGAGAGAAGACCCAAACTCTTTATCTTTTAGTGGTTTCCTATATATATTTCTTTATCAACAATATGAGTGCATTTTGGTACCATGTGGAGTTTCAAGAAACATCTATCATCAAGCCATCTAGTTGTCTATCTGGGGCTATGAATGATACAGTCAACACCGGTGAGATCCCTAAATGAGATGTCCAATCTTGCAACAAGATTCAACACAATAAAAAATACTAAGAAACACAACAAGATGTAGTCAAACATTAACAACTTTATTATCAGGAAACTTCCAATTCATCAGATTACATTCAACATGCCAGGTTGTAAGGCCTTCTCAATTACAACCACATACAAAGAAAAACAAGGTTCAAATCCTCAACTCATTATAAAAACCTCTAGAGAGATACTATCTCATCTCGCTACTACACTTTAGCCTCTCAGGGATACTCCATCCTCTTCCCAATTAAAATTGAAACCCTACATTTATACTTATCTACCAATAGGTCGGCTAAACAAACAATTACATATCCCAAGAGAAATGTAATACACCTAGTTGGCCTACATCCAAAATAATTACAACAATTAATTATTTTATCAAACATGATCCAACCAACATGTCAGCCATGTTGGGATCCTATAATGGTTTTAATAACTAGGCTTGATAACCAT
This sequence comes from Chamaecyparis obtusa, assembly GCA_027943335.1. NCBI lineage: Eukaryota > Viridiplantae > Streptophyta > Pinopsida > Cupressales > Cupressaceae > Chamaecyparis > Chamaecyparis obtusa. The sequence continues at coordinate 1,228,132 of BSBK01000457.1, read as the reverse complement.
AACTTAGGGATTGGACATCCATACTTAGTAGTTATCTCATCATTATGAAGTCACATTTAAATTATCAACCTGAGGATGTATACTTGAAATAGGCGTGCAAAGTATATGCACTATGGAATTCTCTAAGTTATTCTATCATTGCAAAACTAAAAGTATAACAATGCTGGAAATTAATCTAACTGCACAGTAATGGCTGGAGGAAACTATGTAATACACAATAGTTTGTTGTGTCCTACTTCTATAGTACCAAAGGTAAAAAACTATCATAATTGGACCTTGCTTAGATAATTTAAAGTCTGATATATGTCCTTAAAACATCATACACAAGTAACATGCCTCCATGAAAATACAATCTACAACTTCTATTAAAATTATTGCTGCTGTTACAAATTTCCTTCTACAAAATGATGACTCTCTAAAGCTAATGAAAAAATACCACTTGATCCTTCTTTTGCTTGATTACAATTTCAAATATATAAGCTTATTGAATCCCTAACAACCATCTAACAAGTGTCTTATCATTCCTTTAAACAAGGAAGAGACTTATTCTAAAACATTGACTAAGAAGAAGAGTCTTATTACAACTTATCTTCTTTAATGATTGGAAAAAGAGTTTGTTTGCACTCTTTTATGAGAAAACTGAATTGTTGGATATTTATTTTTGTTCATAAATACAATACAAATCATATCCAACCTCCTTTGAAGTCATAACTGAAATTATAATAAATAGAAGAAGTTTGACTAAGTTTGTTGATTTGTTGTTCCACTTTTACTGTAGCCAGATTAAAACAAATGGTGCTCACTTATTATTGTGAGTTATCTCAAATTATTTTACCAGATTATTCTCCTCCTTCTTATCTTTCTAGATCATTTTGAAAATCTAGATTTCATTAATAATTGAGAAAGATATGATCATTTTACCAAGACTGGGTTTTGGCTGCCTTCAAATTCGGCTATTTTTACTCAGTCAACTTTAGATAAGTGATTCTCATTAAGTATTGTGAATTGGATCAAACCATTTTTAAAAAAATTTCTCCTCTATTTCAGATTTCCAAATCTTTAATAAAATCCTAATTTCATTAAGAATTGAGTGAGATATGCCTATTTTACTGAAAGTGGTTTTTGACTTTTTCTGCATTTCCTACAACTGTTGAATATTGACAAGTGTCAACTTGCTTCTCCTTCTTTCCAACTACATGAATGACTCAAGTATCTCACAAACATCATTTTAATCATCTCAAAACATTTATTATTTAATAATAACTATTTATCATAATAAATCATCATAATTTAGCATTAACTAGCTAGACATACAAATATTAATTAATAAATCATTAATCATAGTTAATGCTTCATAAATCAAGGTAATGTATGGAAATGACTTGGAAAGGTACTATAAACATAATGTAAAGTTTTATAACAAATGATATAAATATGACAAATTATAGGCTCATCAAGCCATACATAGATCCTCCTCAAGATCCAAGCTGCACATTTCCACCACTTATAATCTTCCACCATAATCCTCCATGATCAACTGGTGAACTCACACTGAATTGATGATATGAAGAACACAAGCAGTCAAAAAATATCATGCTCGATCTCACAAACCACACCACTTGAAGAGATGTGATCATAGACATAACATCCAAGAACATAAAGGACCAAACAAACCCTTTTCACTGCATACTCCAAATATCCTCATAACTTGACTACAATTAGAATCTTTGGAAATTGCCCATAATAAGGAACTCCAAAAATCTACAAGGAAACTCCTCCAACTATCAAGATACCAATATGCCCCTGCATCAGACACCTGGGGTAAATAGAAAAGTGTGTCCCACACTTTGATCCCACAATAAAATCTAAACTCCACCTCATCTTGACCATTGATTTCCCAATCCTCAAATGCAAGAAGACTAACTAGTACACAATCAACCAATGCACAACACACTAGCTAATAGGAACAAATTGGTCATCAACCTCACCATAATGCTTTAAAAATAAACTAATCAACAACATACCCATAAACTAGATCTAAAAATCATCACCCATAATAGGATCATCATCACAAATGAAAACCCTATCCATCATCACCTCATACTAATAAAAAATTCCATCATCATACACACTCTCACATCCTTCAAGTGATCTCAACAACAAATCACCCTTCAACTAAACCAAATCAATCTACAAATCTCCAACAACACCATGCATAAGATCACAATAAAGAGTCTCAATGATAGTAACACCCATACTACAAATAACATCAGACTCAACCACTTCAACAAGGTCATCAGCTAAAGGAATCTCAAATCCAACTTCAACAACAAGGAATTCAACACCCTCAACATTACCCTCAACAATCTCATCACCAACAATATTCTTTGCAAGTTCATAACAAATCCAAATATTTGATCATGAAAACCAACCACCTCAACCTCATAAAAGTCAGAGTCAACTTCTTTAATGTTCATTTTAGTAGTAAAAACCCTAACTTTCTCTCTCCTCCTTAGAACGAGCCTTCTAACTAACCAAACAATCCTCTTTGGAACCAGTAGATGTCAACTATAATTCAACTATCTCATCTCCTCAAGCATGTCACAAATATCTTCTAGCTTCTTCTCAAGTTAGCTAAAGACCTTATCCTCAACCAATCAGTCAACATTTCTCATCTTCTCCCCTTCTCTCCCAAGGTGCAACTACCTCTGATCGATGATCTAATTGCAAGATTCCAATTGCCTCACATTTGACGATCTACTGAACATATTCGCAAACTACCTCGATTCAGAGATCAGTTCACCAACAAAGGGTTTCTTCAAGGGTTTCACCTCCCTTCTAGGTTCAAACCCAGAAAAAATCTTCTCTGATCCATCCTTGCACAAATCCTTGGCAATCATAGGTCAGATCTACTATCTACCACCCCACAAAAAACCACCCACGGGATTTCAAGATGAAGAACAACAATCTAACATTGCAATTCTTAACCATAAATGGTAACCAATAAAAATATCACAAAGACTTACCCTTCCAATAGAAAATCCCTTCTGACCACCTTGTGCAAGTTATTTGATGATGCAAGTCAAATCCTTGTTTATGCCACACCACAAATAAAAAACTACAACTTCACAAGTTTAGACACAAGGATTCGTGCCACTGCAAGATCAAACCATCTCTGATACCACTTGATGCAGTCAAGACAGATGATATCCCCAAAGAAGATATCCAATCTCGCAACAAGAGTCAACACAAAAAAAAATATAAAGCAACACACCAAGATGTAGCCAAACAATAACAAATTTATTATCAAGAAACATCCCATTCATCAGACTACATTCAATATATCATGTTGTAAGGCCTTCTCAATTATGGCCACATACAAATAAAAACAAGGTTCAGATCCTCAACCGATCATGAAAACCTCTAGAGAAATCCTCTCTCATCTCTCTACTACACTTAACCCTCTTAGGGCTACTCCATCCTATTCCCAATTAGAATCATAAAACCTACATTTATACTTAGCCACCAATAGGTTGGCCTAACAAACAATTACATATCCCAAGACAAACGTAATACACCTAGTCGGCCTAGATCCCAAATAATTGTACAACAATCAATTATTTCATCAAGTGTGATCCAACCAACATGTTGGCCATACATAGATCCTCCTCAAGATCTAAGTTGCATGTTTCCACTACTTGGGAATCTTCCACTGCAATCCTCCATGATCAACCAGTGAACTCACACTGAACCGATGATACAAAGAACACAATGAGTCAGCAAATATGATGCTTGATCTCAGAAACCAAACCACCTAAAGAGGTGTGATCACAAACATAGCATCCATGAACACAAAGGACCAGACCATTTTCAGTGCATACTCCAAAGATCCCCACAACTAGACTACACTCAAAATCTTTGGAAACTTCCCACAATAAAGGACTCCAACAATCCACAAGGAAACTCCTCAAACCACCTAGATCCCAAGATGCCCCTACATCAATCAATATCATGTGCTCCCATTGGAATCTAAGACTTCAAAATTTGTTTGCATCCAAGAAGTGCAATATCAACCAATAATGGTGTCGGTTCGGTATTCATTTATGAGAAACTTCATAAATCCTTCTCCAAATCTTGTGACATTTTCTATAATTTGCAGATATCTCTCATGTTAGAATTATTTAGAACAACAGAGAGGAGGGGTGAATCAATTGTTCTCAAGTCTGGGTGTACCAATTGAACTTTCTAGCACTTCAACAATCTAGGATCTAATCAACTATTCAACTTGGTCTCTATAACATATATCAGAAACATATAACATGCATTCCACTATCCAAAAGTAGTTAACTTGCAGAATATAACAACATTCACATCAAAAAATTCACACAAGTATAACACAAGGATTTATAGTGGAAACCCAACTTGGGAAAAACCACTTTGTAACATGCTACTGATATTTCACTCTTTTGAAGTGAGCTCTATGAAAAGCCAACCTTGTTAAAGGTTTACAAACACACTGCTAGGTGTGACCCTGTTAAAGTATTTAAACACTCTTTCAAAAGTGACTTGGTTAAAGAATTTAAGAACATTCCATTAGAATGTCACCTTGATTAAAGGATTTATACAATGACTATTAGGTCAAGCTTGATTAAAGGATTTAGACTGATACAATGGTTAGAAAGTAACAATAGTTTCTAATATGAAAAACATACAACTCACTTTACAAATGCAGATCCACTTCGCATATATATGTTGATTTATTGACTGACCTCCATTTCCATCTCCATCACTGATCTTCTTGGAATTTTCTTCAAGCAATCAAAACTTTGTTTAGCTCCTTCACAATTTCACCTTTAGCCTTCTGCTTAGACTTATGAGTCAATAACATCAACCACTTCAGCCCATGTTGTAACCTCACATTTAGGTTTTCCTTTATACCTCGTCGATTAGGTAGATCCATTTTTTTCTCTTAATCTCCTCTGTAGATCTTAGGTGTAGCTCAGATTCATCGAATCCTTCCATCATTATGTTCTTCATCCTTCCTTCTAGATAAATCTCCAAACTTCTCTTTGAATCCATAATAAAATAATTTACCATGCATTAAATACTCCATACAATTCATTAATAAAGTCAACGCGATTTACATATCCCAAGAATTCAACTATGTCGGCTGGGAATATCAATTCTTTCTCCAAATGTAAATTACTGACACTTGGTCAATATTGTGTTCTTCTCGGTCATCACTACCTATCTTGGTCATCTCTACAAACTGTCTTCCTCAACAAACATTGTCTTTGCTTGGTAATTTCCTGTTGCTCGATATATACTGTTGTTCGGTCAACACTAGATTTACTCGACATATACTAGTACTCGGTCGACACTAACATCACTTGGCCTAAACTAGAATTCTTCACTTTTCTCAGCTAAGCTTACTTCTCCAGTCTTTCTTCTTACTTAGATAAATAATACATTATCTTATCAATGTGCCAACTAATCAAGTATCCATTGAAGTATCAAATAACTCAACCTTTCCTTAGGTTCTCTTGTTACCTCCTTTCCCTAATCCTCTTCATCAATCAATAGATATGGTACTATCCTAGATAAAAACTATCTTACCAATTAGGGTTTGACATCAATGACAATATAACAATTGTTTCAATTGCAGTTTCCAACAATCTCCGTCTTTGGCATTGATGGCAACACCACATGAATAACACATGATTTACCAAACAATCCAAAAAACTCCTATGCATCAGACTTTTATAATATCTGTAGCTTCATTCTGATTCACAACTTCTTTTCCTTGCCTAACCACATACACAATTACTCCCTCTGAGTCTTTTATGTATCTCTCTCTCTTTTTCCTTTGAATCTCTGAATCTTCTCTCTCTTTTTTCTTTGAATATCTGAATCTCTCCCTCTTTGACAACAATTCCAAAGTAGTATCTATCACTTACATCTTCCATATGTAGATGTCTTCATGTTAGTCTAGTATGTTGTATTTCTCCCTCTGTCATCTTGCTTATGACTGATTATCATCTCTATGTTACTTCTCACAACTCTAGGCAACTCCTAAAGTGTGACCTTTTCTACATCAATTTGTCAAATACTTTGTGTAGCACATTTGATGAAGTGCTTCTAGTTGACTAGGCAGCCTCAGTTAGGGGAATCACCCCTAGTTTACCTCTAAGATATTCATGAGCATCCTTAGGTAAAGCTTTTGTGAATATGTCTGGTAATTGTTCCTTTGTATTCACATATTCCATTCTCACTTCTTTGTCTTGTACAAGCTCTCTCAAGTAATGATACTTGATAGAAATATGCTTAGTCTTTGTGTGCATTACTAGCTTCTTTGATATATTGATAGCACTTGTGTTATCACAAAAAATAACAACCAGCTCAATGATTTCCTCTTTCATTCCTTTCAATAATTGCATGATCCACACTAAATTTGAACAATTCATTGTAGCTTCTACATACTCAGCTTATGTTGTAGATTGGAAAATGTAGTTATGTTTCTTGCTTGTCTAGGAGACTAATCTCTTTCCTAGAAAGAATGCTCCACCACTTGTACTTTTTCTATCATCAACATTTCCAGCTTGATCTACATCAGTGTAAACTCTTAGTTCAAACTTTTCATTCTTCTTGTAGTACAATCCATAATCCTCTGTCCCTTTTGGATATCTCAGTATTCTCTTCACCGCCATCATATGATTTTCCTTAGGATTGGCATAAAATCTTGCCACAATCCCAACTTCTAGGGCTATATCTGGTCTACTTTGGACAACATATTTTAGCTTTCCAATCATAGATCTATACAAGGTTTGATTCACTTCAGCAGTATCATTCAGTTTTAGATAGTTTCTGTCCAGTAGCCATAAGAGTACTTACTGGTTTAGAATCCTCCATACCAAAAGTTTTCAGTATCTCTTTAACATATTTAGATTGAGTAATAAAGATACCTTTCTCCATCTGATAAACTTGTAAACCAACAAAGAATTTTATCTCACCAAACATAGATATTTCAAACTTAGTTTGCATCTCATTTGAAAACTTATGACATAGGGAATCTTTTCCTCCAAATATGATATCATCAACAAAAATTTCAGCTAACAAAATCCTTTACCTTCTTCAGTTTTCATCTACAGATTGCTATTTTCATTTATTCTTGCAAATCCAATCTTTATCAAATAATTGTGCAGTCTCTCATACCATGCTCTGGGGGCTTGTTTAAATCCATACATCACCTTTTTCAACTTGCAAACCATATTTTTCTTGCTCGGGTCAACAAATCCTTTAGGTTGTTCAATGTATACTTCTTCTTCTAATATACCATTCAAAAATGCAAATTTGACATCCATCTAATCTACTTTGAAATCTTTATATGCAGCATATGCAAGTAGAGTCCTCACTCCTTCTAATCTTGCTACAGGGGAAAATGTTTCCCCATATTCTATGCCTTATTCTTGTGCATACCCCTTGCATACCAATATTGCCTTTTTTCTTGTGACTTGTCCATGTTCATTTAGCTTATTTCTGAATACCCATTTTGTTCTAATAACATTCTTATCTTCTAGTCTCAGCACCAGAGTCCAAGTATCATTCTTTTTTATCTGATCAATTTCTTCATTCGTGGCTTGAATCTAGTCATCATTCTCTAAAGCATCTTTTACTATCTTAGGCTAAAACTCACATAGTAAACATGTAGGCTCTTTCAACTTACTCCTTTTCAAGACTCCAAATTATTTATCTCTAATGATTTTCTCAGGCTTATGATGTCTTCTTACATACTGTGCTAATGTAGGTTCATAATTCTTTTCTCCTTGATCTTGATCTTCAGGTTCATTATGCAAATTTTTAGCTTCTTCTTCTTATTACTCAGCAACATCCTCCAGATGCTTGGCATTGCTTATCTGTGACTCCACATCTGGTTCAAGTGTATTACTTGCCTCTCTTTCTTCCATGTAAATAAAATATTTGTAATCTTCAGGTTCTTGTTTTCTCTCTAATTTGTTCTTTTTTGTATATTTGTCAACTCTAACATTTTCACTTTCCACAACTTTGTTAGTGTTAGAATTCAAACACTTATAAGCTTTTCTCTTAGTGGAATAACCTAGGAATATACCTTCATCACTTTTTGTATCAAATTTTCCATTCCTATTGTCTTTTAATATATAGCATTTACTCCCAAATATTCTAAAATGCTTCACATTAGGTGCATAACCATGCCATAACTCATAAGGTGTAGCATTTGTATCTTTCTTGATTTGTACTCAGTTTAAGGTATAAATAGTTGTACTTACAGCTTCTCTCCACTATTTTTGTGCAACATTCTTCTCAATCATCAGTGTTCTTGCACAATCCATAATTGACCTGTTTCTTCTCTCTGCTATGCCATTATGTGGAGGTGTTCTTGGTGTAGACATATGTCTCTTGATTCCTCTATTATTGCAGAGCAGATTGAACTCATTTGATATAAACTCTCCACCTCGGACATATCTCAAACATTTTAGGCTTCTACTTGTTTCTTTTTCAACTTTTTCCAAATACCACTTAAATAATTGAAATGCATCAGATTTCTCTTTAAAAAACATTATAGTCCTCATCCTAGTGTAGTCATCAACAAACAGAATAAAGTATTTATCACCACAATAAATTTGTACACCCATAGGTCCACAAAGGTCAGTATGAACCAATTCTAAAATATTTTCAAAAGTATATGTCTTTCTCTTAAAACTAGACTTTGTCATTTTTCCTAATTGACACTGTTTACACATCACATTATCAAGTTTCTTCAATCTTGACAAACCTATAACTTTCTTCTTTTTACTAATATTTACTAGATTGTCAAAATTCACATGACATGGCCTCTTATGCCATAACCATACATCATCAAATTGTGCAAACAAACATGTTTCTTCAGATAGGTCTAGATAGAACAAGTTACCTCTTTTCTTTTCTCCACTTCCAATTAGTTCACCAGTGGCATCAAATATTTTAGCCTTCCTGTGATGAAATTCCACTCAGTAACCAATATTGTTCAACTGTGAAACACTCAACAAATTATAGTTAGGACCTTCAACCCAATAAGCATTTTCATATGTGATCTTATCAGTCAACTTAATTGATCCTTTACCTCTCATAGGACATGGTTCATCATTACCAAACTTAACACTTCTACCTTTGTAATGATCTAGGGTTTCAAATTTAATTTTATCACCAGTCATGTGATGTGAGCAATCACTATCAATAATCCATTTATCACCTTTACACACATAAGAAATAAGTGCAATTTTTTCATCTTCATCAGAATCATCTTTCATAGCAACATAAACTACTTCAATATCACATTCATTAGATTCACTAGTGTCACTGTTAGTTTCTTCTTTAGCAATATAGCAAGATTTTTTACCTTTGTCTTTGTAGTCTTTGTACCTTCGATGATCTCTGTCATTTCTCTTATCCTTGTACTTGCTTTCTCTCATCTCATCCTTGTCAGTCCTGTCAAGGCATCTTGTTGCAATATGGCCAACTTTGTTACAAGAAAAATATATTATAGGAAGTTTACCTTTATATTTCCCTTTTCCTCTTTGTATTCTTCTAGCCATGAGTGCCTCAAGATCATCTAGTTCCTCATCAAAAGTGTCACTTTCACTTTCACTGTCACTATCACTTTTCACACATTTTTATTTTTCCCTTTTAGACTTATGCAAAACCATTTGTGACTTGAATGCAAATTCAACATTAGGAACAATGTAGTTATCATAGTTAGATAGCTCAAAAGCAGTAAGCTTACCAACAAGACTTTCTAGAGTTAGAACATTACCAGGGTTACATCTTGATTCTTGAATTGTAGAAATTATGATAGCATAGATAGGAAGAAAAGTTCTCAATACCTTATCAATAACAGTCTCATCATCAATGATTCCATTAGCTCCTCTAATAGCATTCACTACCTCCTTAATTCTACCATAGCACTAAGCAATATTTTATCCTTCTTGCATTTTCATTTCATCAAACTTACCTCTCAAACTCTTAGATTTTTCTCTCAATACATTAGTATCTCCACCATAGATAGTTGCAAGAGTATCCCACATTTTCTTTGTAGTAGTGCAGTCTTTGATATCTTCAAATTTAGGATAGCTTAAGGTAGATGCAATCTCCAACATTGCTTGATTATGTTCTTGTTTTTCTTTTATCTCCTCGATAGTCAAAGTTGTAGCAGGTATAACATAGTAATGTTCCACATAGTACTTCATCGAATCACCAATACCAGCTAGATCCAATTTCATCAAACTTTTCCATGCAAGGAATTTCTCTTTGTTCAACTTCGATACCTCCTTTGTATACATCTTGATCATTAGCTTCAAGTACATTTAAAATTTTCAATGTAAGCACCAACAACTCTAATACCAATTGTTAGAATTGTTTAGAACAACAAAGAGGGGGGGTGAATCAGTTGTTCTCAGGTCCAGATGTACCAGTTGAACTCTCTATAACTTCAACAACCTCAGATCTAATTAGCTATTCAAATCAGTCTCTATAACATATATTAGAAACATATAACATGTAGTCCATTATCCAAAAGTAATTAACTTGTAGAATATAACAACATTCACATCAAAATATTCACACAAGTATAACACCAAGATTTATATTGGAAACCCAACTAGGGAAAAACCACTTTGTAAGATGCTACTGATATTTCACTCTTTTGAAGTGAGCTTTGTGAAAATCCAACCCTGTTAAAGGTTTATAAACACACTACTAGGTGTGACCCTATTAAAGGATTTAAATACTCTGTCAAAACTAACCTGGTTAAAGGATTTAAGAACATTCCATTAGAATGTCACCTTGATTAAAAGATTTATACAATGACTGTTAGGTCAACCTTGATTAAAGGATTTAGAATGATACAATGGTTAGAAAGTAATAGTAGTTTTTGATCTAAAAAACATACAACTCACTTTACAAATGCAGATCCACTTCACACATATATGTTGATTTACTGACTGACCTCCATTTCCATCTCCATCACTGATCTACTCAGAATTCGCTTCAATCAATCAAAACTTTGTTTAGCTCCTTCACAATTTCACATTCATCCTTCTGCTTAGACTTATGAGTCAATAACATCAACCACTTTAGCCCATGTTGTAACCTCACAATTAGGTTTTCCTTTATACCTCTTTGATTAGGTAGATCCATCTTTTTCCGCTTAATCTCCTCCCTAGATCTTAGGTTTAGGTCAGATTCATCGAATCCTTCCATCATTATGTTCTTCATCCTTCCTTCTAGATACATCTCCAAACTTCTCTTTGAATCTATAATAAAATGATTTACCATGCATTAAATACTCCATACAATTCATTAATAAAGTCAACACAATTTACGTATCCCAAGAATTCAACTATGTCATCTAGAAATCTCAATTCTTTCTCCAAATGTAAATTACTGACACTTGGTCAATACTGTGTTCTTCTCCTCGATCATCACTACATGTCTCGGTCATCTCTATAAATTGTCTTCCTTGGTAAACATTGTCTTTGCTCGGTAATTTCCTATCGCTTGACATATACTGATGTTCATTCAACACTAGATTTACTTGACATATACTAGCGCTCACTCGACACTAACATCACTCAGATTAAACTATATTTCTTCACTTTTTCTCGATTAAGCCTACTTCTTTAGTCTTTCTTCTTACTTAGATAAACAATACATAATCTTATTAATGTACCAACTAATCAAGTACCCATTGAAGTATCAAATAACTCAACCTCTCCTTAGGTTCTCTTGCTATCTCCTTTCCCTAATCCTCTTCATCAATCAATAGTGACACAAAGCAGGGTCAGGAGGGGCCAAAAAATGGCATGCCCTAATGATCCAACATGCTCAACAACATGCGGAAGAAAAAACACACAATAGTGAGAGAGAGAATGCAGGATCTTTCATTAATTTTCATCAAATAGAATCATACATGCCGAGCTGTAAGGCCTTCCCAATTATGCCCTGATATTACAATGAATAGAAAAATTCCTCAAACATGTGAGGATCTATCACAAATCTTAATTCTAATAGCTTCTATCTTCTATCCAAAAAATTGCCTCCTAAACTACAACCAGACAACTACATTTATACAAGAGTCTACCGAATTGAGTCGGCCTTCAAATCCACAATCAATGAAAGTAACGGTTAGAAATGGGACCACATGCTTCCTAATGATTGATTCCAACATTAAATCTATGACCCAACATAAATGCACAAGTCATCCTCAATAGAAACAAAAAGAAACTACTTGGTAAGCAAGGATGACCGAGCAATAGACAAGCATTGTCAAGCGCCAGTGAAACAACCAATCACCCAAGAGATAACTGACCACACTCGGTAACCAAAGGAAACTAACCAACTACCGACCAACTTGGTCAAAGAAGAAACTGATCAACACAGACAAACTCCAAAATGTTTTTGGTGACATAGGATTGCCAAGGACCCAAGATGATCCTGCATCAGACACCTGGGGTTATTTAGAAATGATTCTTTGAATCATTTGGTAGGTATGATCCGAGCTGTATCCAACTCAGACTATGAAATCCATGAAGTTTCTTCCATCTATATATTCTTCCATTTTACCAGATATTCCATATATTGTTTTCATCTTGTACTTTTGCCAACTCTTTATTTCAGGATCTGCTCAACTTCTCCATTCTTCTTCTTAGGATACTCTGTCGGTACTATCACTTCTTCATCAGGTTCATGATACTCATACAAATCAGCAATGTTGAAAATCGGTGATATGTCCATGTCATCAGGTAACTCAATCTCATATGCATTTCCACTATCAAATTTCCTCAAAATCTTGCAAGGTCCAAACTTCTTCATTTTCAACTTCCCATATGTTCCAATAGGAAATTGACCTTTCTTAGAATGAACCATCACTTCACCACCAACATCAAAAGTCTTATGTCTCCTTGATCTATCAGCTCTGCCTTTGTATTTTTTATTACTTTCTTCCAGCTTCAACATCACATCTTCATGCAATGTCTTCATGTACTCAGCAAATTTTACTCCTTCAGCACTTCTCTTACTTTCATCAGCAATGTCTCTCAAATCATATATACCTCTTAGTTGTATGCCATTCACAATCTCAAATGGTGTTTTCCCTGTACTCCTATTCATTGAATTATTGTATGCAAACTCTACTTGTGCCAACATAGAATCCCAATTACTCGGCGTGTCTCCAACTAAGCATCTTAAAAGATTTCCCAAACTTTTATTCACAGCTTCAGTCTATCCATTGGTTTGTGGGTGAAATGTAGATCTATATTTCAACCTAGTGCCAAACTTCTTCCAAAGAGTCTTCCAAAAGTATCCAACAAATTTACTATCTCGGTCAGAGATAATACTCCTCGGTAATCCATGCAATCAGACAATTTCCTTAAAGAAAAGATTTGCTACATGTACTACATCTGATGTCTTTCTACAAGGTATAAAATATTCCATCTTAGAAAATTTATCTACCACAACAAATATAGAATCATTACCTCTTACTGTCTTCGGTAAGCCAAGAACAAAATCCATACTAATGTCAGTCTAAGGTTTCTCAGGTACAACACTTGGTACATACAATCCAATATTCTGACGTACTCCTTTTGCAACTTGACAAATTCCACAACTTTTCACAAATTTCTAAACATCTTTATACAACTATAGCCAATAGTACTTCTCATTAAGAAAATTCCATGTTTTATCAATACCAAAATGTCCAGCCAAACCACTACTATATTTCTCCTTTATCAAATTAGTTCTCATTACTCCTCTTGGTATGCACAACTGAATACCTTTAAACAACATACCTTCCTGAATAAAATATTCATCCCATTTAGTATCTTGTTGATCTTGAATAGGTGCTCTTCACTTTCTCGATGGCTCAGAAAAATGAGGATCAAAATCATAAGAATCTTTCTGTATGGTGAAAATGTGACCACACTTCTATGAATCCTTACATGCAAGAAAACTCAACAATGAGCCCTCACAAATCGATCCATAGCTCTCTATGCATGGAGTTGCAAGATTTGTAAAATTGCTCTCAGCTAGAGCTATAAACTCATGACCTTGCTTCAACCACACAATGAGAGATTCCAAATCAAAGACAAGGGCAACAATGCCAATATCTCTAATGAAATCCAAATGTATGCAATGCAATGCAAGTAAGTTAAGAGTGAGAATGCAATCTAGTCTATGGAAATGAAAGTACAATGCAACTAATCTATGAAAGGAAAGAACAAATGATTACAACCTTCCTAATTAGGCTATGTGAGATTAATCTATTGCATAAAGAAAATCTACATTAAGAATGCCATGATTATGCAACTATGAAAGAAAATATGAAATGAGATGCAACGAAGTCTTCAAAGCTTGGATTGCAAGAGTGTCTTCAAAGAGCTCCAAATGACCTAGAAAACCTGTAGCATAACATTAGCATAAAAACCTAAGATGCAAATGAGGAAGAGAGCTCTCCTTTTATAAGAAATGAGATGAAAATGGACCATTGAGATTAAGAGGCAAAAGATTTAATCAACGGTGGAGAAAAATAGAAGCTTGATCCTTGTGCATAAATATCCTCCAATAAGAAAATAGGAGTTGACTTTAGTGTCCATATGAGACAAAAAGTATTTTTTCTCTTTTTATAAAATAAGAATAATGTTTTATTTGTGCAACATAGGATAAGAAGAAAAGTGGAGATTTTTTATTTAAATAAAAGGGGAGGAAATTCCTTTTAATTAAATAAAGGCTTAGGATAAAGTGATTTTATTATTTAATTAAAAGAGATTTTTAATTAATTAAAAGGGAGCATGTTCTCTTAATTAAATAAGATTTTTATTTTTTTTTCTTTTAAATTAAATAAGGCTTAAACCTTAGGAAATATTGAATTGATTATGATTTGATCAAGGAAATTGATATAATTGATATTGTTGATATTTAAAAATATTGATTCAGGGATTTGATAAATTGCTAAATGGGGGCCCAATGTCTAGGTGATCATTTTAAGGTGTATACATTTGCCCCTCTTTGACTAATGTGTGATCATTTCGGGAACACATGCAGTCAAAGAAGAATTGAAATGTGAGATCGATTTGGGATCACAAAACAACCCAAATGTGTGTTCGACGGATGGGAACACATCAGGACAAGCATAAGCATAAGCTGAAAGACAAGACCAACACCATCACTGCTAGGTGCAAATCAAGCCTTAGACAAAACTATCGTCATCGCTGCTAGGCAATAATCAAGTCTGAAAAATAGAAAATAAAAATTGAAAGACAAAATCACCACCAATTCTGCTAGGTGATAATCAAGTATAAAAATAAGAATCTCGAGCTAAGCTAAATGATAAAGCTGAATCAAAGATTAAAGCTGATAGGTACTGCCCCTTGGAATCGAAATTGAAATCAGGTAGAGGAGAACAACAAATTGATAAACCTGATCAAGTCACAATAAATCATAATCGAAGGATGGAGCATGATAGGATAACCATCAAACAGTGAAGATATACCCCAGGTTGACGAGGTTTAACTAAAAAAGATATAGGCTAAGGATTAAGTCAAACCTCAGAGAGAGGAAGCAAAAGGGGTGAATGAAAGACTAGAAGTTTGGAAGATATGGAAAGGAAGAAATTCCATCAAAGATCGAAGAATTATGCCTCAAAAGGTCAGTCAACTGCATAGAAGAATGAGAAAACTTGGAAACGCGACCTAGATTTCAATTTCAAGTCCGAAAATGGATAGAAAATGATGTGATATGAAAGACCAGAAATGAAAGATATGATCAAGAAGAATCAGAAAATGAGCACAGTTGACCAACTAGTCCGTAGATGATAAAAAGGAGAGTTCTCTCCATATGCAAGATGCAAAAACTAAACTATGATGAACCTAATAATGCAAGCTACTATGAAAGTGGTTGACTTGCAAGGTCACAATGCCTATAGACATCTAATTATCATCATCGAGCATTATTGGTAGCATCATAAGATCATACAATGCACACTAGCATAACTATGTGGATATGAATATGATCTTTATCAGATAGAAATGTGGAAATCCCAACCAAAGACATGGAGGTCAAGATGACTAATGCAGTAAAATTACCTAAGTTTGATATGGCGAGATTATGCTTGTATCAAGACACATGAAAGTCAGGATAACTAGAAGCATGCACTCGCAAAACAGTCAAGGATAATACCTTGTCAATCCATAGTGTCAAGTAAGACCAACATAAATGCTCATGATAGTTAGGATCAACAAAATATACCCATAAGCAGATAAAGAAAGAAAACATGTTCTCATACCCTTAGTCTTCTAGCTATGCATCATCGAAAACTTCTCAGGGAGAGACCACTCATCAAAGAAATCCTCATAGACAACACACAAAGAAAAATAAAGTCAACATATCTCAAGTGAGTTGATTGTCTAAGTGCGTGTGTGTTGGTCATAGAGTCAGACTCTGGTTATCACATCTATTGATGAGAAATATCGCATCATACTTGGACTATTGGGTAAGACATCTGATAAGTGTTAAGAAACACTCTACGAAAGGGTAGTGTTGAAAAAAACTATCTGGGGTGGTGTTGAAAAACACCTATCGTGAAATGCCCCAAGAGACAAACACACCTAAAGGACCTATGCTAACAGTTATCCCCCCTAGACAAAGATAAAGACCAATTCCAGACTACACCAAATAAGGTCAAGACATGGTGGAGAAAGGTTCAATGTTGAGGATGCATGCTAACAAATAGGAGTGCAAAGGCCTCAAGTAGCACCTATTTCCAGGTTTTCACCACTTGGAATCTTTTTCTATGTTTATTTTTTTATTTTTTTGTATTTTTTTTAGGACTTTTTATGCTTTTTAGAATTTTTTCAGCATCATATATGAATTTTTTTGGTATTTTTTCAGGATCATAAAATATGTACAAAGGATGCCCCTAGACAGAAATGGGCATCAAGGATAGAACTTCTTTAGGTGCAAAATGTTGATGGGCTCAGGGAGCTGTTCTCCATCTTAATTCGATAGTAAATATGCACCTGTACCAAAAGCTGCTATAATAATGTATGGTCCAAGCCAATTAGGTTCAAACTTGCCCTTTTGTTCTCTTTTCTATTGATTCTTAGGGTTCTCTCTCAAAACAAGATCACCTATCTGAAATTCCCTAGGGTGAACCTTCTTGTTGAATACTTTGGACATACGCTTCTGATATACTCTCATGTGATCAAAGGAAGCCTTACGCTTCTCATCTAGAAGTTCTAGTTCTTGTAACCTCATTGCATGGTAATCCTCATCTGTAATCAAACCTTTGAGAGAGATTCTAAGTGAAGGTATCTCTACTTCTAAAGGCAACACTGCTTCAGCGTCATAGGTAAGAGCAAAAGGAGTAGCTCCTATAGGTGTATGAATGCTAGTTCTATAGGCCCATAGTGTCGGATTTATTTGTAAGTGCCAATCCCTACCATTCTTGTGTACTGTTCTATGAAGGATTTTAAGAATGGTTTTATTAGAGGCTTCTGCCTGTCCGTTTCCCTATAGAAAATAGATGGAGGACCAATGTTGCTTAATTTTAAACTTCTAGCATAAATGCTTTAGGTCCTTGTTCTTGAATTGACCTCCATTATCAGTAATAATCTCAGAAGGCACTCCAAATCGGCAAATAATATGATTCAAAATAAATAAGGAAACTATTTTTCCTGAGGCAATAGAAAGAGGGACTGCCTCTACCCATTTCGTGAAATAATCAGTAGCTGTGATGATAAACTTATGTCCACCTGATGAGTTGGGGTGAATTTGCCCAACAAGGTCAAAGGCCCAATGCTGAAAGGGCCAATGAGAAATAGAAGGAATTAGCTCCCTCCCTGGAGCGTGAATCAAGTTTCCATGTTTTTGACATTTCTCACAAGATTTAGAGAAAGCTACTGCATCAGTTTGCATTGTGGGCCAGTAATACCCCGCCCTAAGCAACCTTCAGGCCATGGCCAGACCATTAGAGTGTCCACCACAAATGCCCTCATGAATGTCAACTAATGCTTGGTTGGATTCCTCCTTTTCCAAGCACCTAAGAAGTGTCCCATCTAAACCCCTCCTATATAAATCACCAAAGATAAGGGTGTGGCGAGAGGCATTACGGATGAGGTTTTGGCATTCAGAATGGTTGAAAGTGTCAGGGATGATGCCATCGCATAGATATGAATAGATAGCACCATAGCGGGAAGACTCATGTGTCACAAGGGTACAAATGACATTGCTTTCAGATGAGTCAAATATGGGGTGATGTAGCTCTTCCACCAAGAATTCAAATCTAGATTCATGTTGTTCCAACTGTAGGAGTGAAGCTAATGTAGCCATAGCATCTACAGCTTTGTTTTCTACTCTAGGGATCTGTTAAAATGTCACAAATGTAAAGTAACGTCTCAATGAATCAACCATCTTTTTGTAAGGTATCAATTTATCATCTTTGGTTTGATACTCCTTATTGACTTGGTTGATAATTAATTATGAATCCTCAAAGACATGCAACTCTATTATGTTCCATTCTATAGCTAGTTTCAATCCATTGGTTAATGCTTCATATTCTGCAATATTGTTTGTACATGGGAATAAAAGTTTGTAAGATTTTGGTATATTATACCCATGAGGAGAAACAAACAATACTCCTGCACCTGATCCATTTTACATGTTGGAACCATCAAAGAACATCTTCCAAGTGCGAGTGGTCATGTATAGAATGTGTTCATCTGGGAACTCTACCTGAATAGGCACACTATCCTTAACTGGAAAATCAGCTAATTGATCAGCAATAGCTTGTCCTTTTATGGCCTTTCTCTCAATGTACTCTATATCAAACTCAGATAAAACCATCATCCACTTAGCAAGTCTACCCGTGAGGGCAGCCTTACTAAGAAAGTACTTAAGAGGATCAATTTTTGCAACCAAATGTATAGTATGAGCAAGCATATAGTGTCGCAACTTTTGGGAAGCAAACACTACTACAAGACAAGACTTCTCAATGTTATTATAATTGATCTCATAAGATACTAGAGTACGAATCATGTAGTATATGGCCCTTTCTTTCCCAGTGTCATCTAATTGAGCCAACAATGCCCCCAAGGAAGACTCTGTTGCTAAAATGTACAAAATCAATGGTTTCCCTAGAATAGGAGGCATCAAAATTGGAGGATTAGCCAAATACTATTTTATTTGATCAAGGCTCTTTTGGCAATCCTCATTCCACACACATGTGACTCCCTTATGCAATGTTTTATTGAAAGGTTGTGCTCTATCTGCAAGTTGTGAAATAAACCTTTGTATAGATTGGAGTCATCCTTGAAGACTTCTCATTTGACTTATGTTCTTTGGAGGTGGCATATCTAAGATAGCTTGGACCTTTTCAGGATCAACCTCTATTCATTTTGCTGAAATTATGAATCCTAGAAGTTTACCTGAGGTAACTCCAAATGCACACTTTTTCAGATTCAATCTAAGTTGAAATTGTTCCATGCGATCTAGAATCACTTCCAAATCGTCGAGGTGTGTATCCTGTTTCCTAGATTTAGCCAAGGTATCATCCACATAATCTTCCATGTTCTTATGCATCATATCATCAAAAATTGTGGTCATAGCTCATTGGTATGTTACTCTTGCATTATTTAGGCCAAATGGCATGACACTCCAACAATAGGTTCCCCATGCACATGTGAAAGCTATTTTCTCTTGATCTTCAGGAGCTATTTTTTTCTGGTTATATCCAGAAAATCCATCCATTAAGGAATATATCTCATAACCCGCTCTCATATCCACTATCATGTCTATGTTTGGGAGTGGAAAGTCATCCTTTGGGCATGCTTTGTTGAGGTCTCTAAAGTCTATGCAAATGTGAATGGACCCATCATGTTTTGAAACTGGAACAATATTGGAGATCCACTCAGCATAGTCAATAGCTTGAATGAATCCTGCGCGTAAGAGCTTTTCTAATTCAGCTTTAATAAGAAGAGCTATGTGAGGGTGCATTTTCCTCAACCTTTGTTTGATTAGTTTTATTCCTGGAGCTATAGATAGATGATGTATAATAAGATCAGTGTCAAGCCCTGGCATATCAGAATATGTCCAAGCAAAGTTGATTTTCTTCTTTTGCAAAAACTTTGTATATGCCTCTCTTTCTTCAACTGATAGAGACTGAGCTAGGTGCACTATTTCGGGAGCCTCTTCTGTATTCAAATTCACTCATTGTGTGGGCTCAATGAGAATTGATGACCTATCTTGGAAGTAACTTGGAAAGTTATTAAGTACCCCATCCTTAGGTGCCTCAAAGAGGTTTTCACCCTCGGATACGTCATTTATTTTTACTATTTTGGGTTCTGACACCACCACAGAGTGGTTTTCGCCATCAAAACCATCTTTCTTTTTTTCTTTTTCTTTTATTTTTAGACTGAGGTACTTAATATCAGGCTCTTTCATACTTGTTGTTGGTTCACTGGTGGAAGAGACTATGGGTTCAAGAGCATTTAGATAACAGGCAATTTCATAGTCATTTTGAAAGTTTAAGAGCTGAGGCTCTTGGTAACGTTGAGACCAATCAATTAGGTGGAAATGAACAAGGGGTAGGTCAATGACTAGTCCAACATTGTGTATGTGGAAGGTGTTATCTTTGGTGACCATACAATTGGGATTCATCAAGTCTCCTTCTAAGATACCTAAATCAGGATTTGTCCTACCAAACAAAGTGTCATCCACTAAGGCAATTCGAGGAGTCCAATCCTCTAGTCCTACACTAGGCTCGTTGGTCACATCAGGTTGAGTACTATAAGTATGGACAACATCCATGTCCAAATCAACTATTGCATCTGAAAGTGAGTCTCATTCAAACTCATTAGAGTCTATCTCTGAATCATTGTTTGGGCCTCGTGATGTAGAAGCCTCAAGGTTAGGAAAGGTTTCCCTTTCTCTAGCACTAGCATTGTTACTATCTGTCACAGCTAGGATAGCAACACTTTCCATTGTCAATCTAGCATTCATATAGTCACTATCCATCACAGCTGGGATAGTAGGACTGTCAATTGTCAAATCTTTTGAATCTCCCCAAAGGAGATTTGTTGAAGGCACCCAATCATCAGACATGTCTTGCTGATTAGAGAGATTAGATGTGTAGTCTAAGTCATTGTCACTGTCCATTGTAGCTAAGACAGGGGCACTTTTCTATTTCTTATTTGCAAAACCTAAGCCAACTGTTGAATTATTCCTTCATCCAAAAAGGGCATGGTTAAGAGGTTCATCTTTGGCATCCAACCGATGACTAAGGGGACCATGTCTTGGATAACCCATATTCTTGACCAATGTATACCCTCTCCCATAAGCTCGAGGAGAAGGTGCAAAATCCTCATTATGTCAGGATTTCTCCTCTCGGTAAATCCAATCCCTAACGGCAACCTCTTCTTTTTCCTCTTGAATTGAAACTAAGGATTCTACAAACTTGTCGAACAATGTCATTGCTAAAGACGAGGGTTTCATATCTTGAGAAGGTTTGCCATAAGACCTAGGGGAAATTGGCAATTTTGTGAATGAATCAATTTTGTAATCCCCCATGCCAAGAGCCATGGCTTTGAATTTGTCTTTGCATTGTTCAAATGTAGTATCAAAAGTGTCAGCCTCCCTATTCAAAGGAATGTGAGACCCTGTTGAAATTGTGTTGACTGACAATGTGCTATCCCCGGGTATGCAAACTTCTACTCCATTGTAAGGGAACTTCACACACTGATGATAAGTAGATGGGACTTCTTGCATCTCATGTATCCAAGGTCTACCCAACAAAATATTGTAAGCCAAAAGACTGACATCAACAATCTAAAACAAAATATCTTTCTCTACAGGACCAATTCAAATAGGAAGAACAACCAATCCTTTAGAACTACGTTCTGCTTCATCATAAGACTTGATAGTTATCTTCTTCCTTGTGTCAATGACTTCTTCTAAATAACCCAAGGCCTTCAATAAGCTCAAAGAACAAATATTAAGCCCAGCACCCCCATCTATCAACACGCACCTGACACGGGTCTTCTCGATCATAACCTCTATATGAAGGGCCAAATTGTGTGGGTGGCTTAATGACTTGTCATCTTCTTTTGAGAATGTAAGGTAGTGAGGGCTAGCCAAGTGGTTGACCATATTCTAGAATTGATCTACATCTATATCATTAGGGACATTAGCCACTCGCAAGGCATCCTCAAGGACACGCTTATGCTTAGGGGACAATTCCAAAAGCTCAAAGATTGAAATCTACACTGGTGTACATTGTAATTGGTCAACAAGATTATAATTCAACTCAGGACCAACAACATATTTAGGAAGAACACCTTTTGACACTAGCTGCTTAGACTTACTAGAGTTAGGACCTCTAATAACAATGGGAGCTTGAGACTGACTCCTAGTGACTGCATTGAGGGGTTCAAACATCCTTCATGAGTGAGGACCTCTTAGTACCACAACGGGTCCTTCATCAGGCATAGGATTTGAATCCACATCATATCCATAAGGGTATTTCCCTCTCATCATGTTGACATTATCATCAACAACTTCAAGCATATTAATAACATTTTCAGCATTTGTGTAGGTGTAGTTGATAGCAGCCTTGTTGTTCTTGTTGTTAGAATTCTCTCCTTTCTCATATTTGGGCAAGGGTTCTTTAAAAGCTTTGTGATCTGCATTAGTGGTTAAACCATCAACTTGTAATCTTCCACTTTCAATAAGATCTTGGACAAGATGCTTAAGTTTAAAACAATTTTCTATATCATGTCCAATTCCATTGTGAAAGACACAGAAAGCCTTCTCATCCCACCATTGAGGTTTAGGATCCGGTATGCAGAACTTTGTAGGATCCTGAGGTTGTGCCAAATTATGAGCAATTAACATCTTGAAAATGTTTGCATAGGAGTCCCCAAGTTTGGTAAATTGTCTCTTTTCTGTTTTAGGTCTCCCTTGATACTTGGGTTTATTTTCTTGTTGTGCTGAAGATGTTTGCAACTTCATGGCTTGGATTGCATTAGAGAGATTAAGAACTCCTTCATTCTTAGGTTGTGATGATTCAACAACTCTGTCATTGACCACTTGCTTATTCTTATTCCAATAGGAGTTCTTTTTGTCCTTATTACCATTATTATTGTTGTTTTGGCCATTGTTGTTATTAGTTGTTTTGGCCAAAATTCTTTGTTCTTTTAGGACATCCTCTATGTGACACACCACTTCTACCATGGTATCAAAAGAATTAAATGGGATCTTCCTTACTTCATACCTTAATTTTGGTACCAAGTTGCTCACAATGATGTCTATTCTTTCCTCCTCGGGAATTGTCCTTGGATATTTTGAGCTCAAATGTCTCCATCTTTGTAGAAAGGTAACAAAGGATTCCCCTTGATTCTACTTGAGTTTTCACAAATCAAGCATGGTGACCGACCTTGATAAGTTGTAAGAAAAATGTTGAACAAATCTTTCCACAAGCTCTCTAAATGTCTTAACTGGAGGAGTAAGGTTAGTAAACCACTCCATGGCTTGACCCTTGACACTCCTTGGGAATAATCTCATCAAGTAGGAGTATTCATGGTGAAAAGAAAAGCTCATTATGTAGAACTATCTAACATGGTCGTGAGGGTCACCAATGCCATCATATTTGTCATAGGTTGGAAACTCAACTTTCTTAGGAAACTCAACCAACACCACACTCTTGTCAATTGGGTTGGGACATATGGAGTCCAAATTAAATGTGCTCTTAGGAGCCCTCATCCTTTCTATATCATTTTGAAGTTGTTTGATCACGTCATTAGTTGATGGATCTTGCTTTTTTACCTTTCGGTCCACATCAAAATTATATGGGACCTTAGCACCTTTGTTGATGAGACTTTCTAGGAACTGATCCTTGTTTTGTTCCACATACATTTCTACATATGCTTGAAAGGATGGTTCTTGTTGCATAGTCATAAAATCTATATGATCGAAGTTGGCATAAATTCTTCCATGTTGTGAGCCATGATGTGCTCATTGGGAGGGCTTCTTTGAAAGTCTAGGAGGTGACTATGTCCTATGGTGATCATATCTTGAAGTCCTTCTACCTCTAGGACTTGGGGATCTTGAGGGCGTCCTTGACCTTCTTCTAGGACTTGGTGAGGGAGTAGATGGGGGTGAGTGGTTCCCACTATTAGTACCCCTCCCATTGAATTGGTTTTGGAGTTTTTGTGCATAGAGTCTATCTTCTTCTTCTTGAGTGACTCTTTTCCTTATGTCCAATAATGCACGTTCCTCTTCCTCTAGTTGTCTAAATTTCTCCTTTTTAGTAGCTTGTTCATCTAGATAGGCTTGCTTCTCCCTTTCAATGCTCTTCAATCTTGTATTTGCATATCGAGAGGTATATCTAAGTGAAGAAGGTTGCCTTGACTGTCTGATTGCATTGGCTACATTGATGTGGTGGTCACTAGACTCATTGCTTTGGTCTTCGTGTTGTGACCCTGAATCTAAGTGAGTTTGTTGGTGATGTCTCTCAGCTCATTGGTGAGCATCAAGATACCTTGTGTTGATCGAGGGTGATCCAGGTGGACTAGCATATGCAGACCTAGCAGACACCATGTTACCCCTATGCTGTTGAAATATGTCATCAAGAGTCTGGTTCATTGCTTCTCTTTGTTGTCGAGTGAAGGTGTAACTCATGTCCATACTTGATGAAGTGGGTGCTAAAGAGGTACTCACTTCACTAGGATTACCTTTCAAATTAAAACAAATCTCAGATTCACTCTTAGGAGATTGATCAAAAAGGGGTCATTTTCCCTTATGCTATTGACGAGTCTTAACTGGTGGTAACTGGCTAAAGACAACAGGGGATCACTTCCCTTGATTGACTTGGTACCTTGTTGTAACTAACATGAAAGAAAGAGATTCTTAATGATAGGGTGACCTCACAAAGTGTCAACACCAAATTAAGATAATCAAAGTTCTCTATTGTCTAAAATGAAATGAAAAGATAGAAATAAAGGGTCTTTAGCAACACTGTCAAAGAGGTGCTAAAATCAAAGGATGAATATCCTTGCACTTTTGAATCAGGAGGTTGGACTAGGCCAAAATATAATTGAAATTGATTAAATGAAAGTGATTTGGACAATAAGAGCACTAAAATTCTCCAAGAATGTAGCTAACAATTCTAGAGATAAGCTTTCTCACCAAGAATAACCTTCTAACCTGACAACTATTTCCAAAGTGGCCTTGTAAACCAATTGATGCTATTCCTAGAGGGTAGAAATCAGAGATTTAAAGTCAAAACAAGTCTCTAATGATAGGATAGAAAATCGAGCAAGCTGTAAAAAGTTGGGTGTTTCAACTCAGGAATTCAGTTGTTTTGTGGTTTAATCAGACACATTAACAGATTTCTAGCATTTTATTAAGCACATAAGACATCAATCAAGGAGTTCAAGCAAGCAATTGTCTTCAAACAATGAGCAAGGGGCAAAGCAACCTTGCACATGAACAAGGATAGTGACTTAGTATTTCTACTCCTTAAAGGTTCTACTTGTGTATGTTCTTGAAAATGTTTTAGCAGGCACATAGAACACAACAACACCTTAACAAGTTGTCTACAAGGATATACGTGACTTTCTAAAAGGAGTCCTTGATATATGCAAGGTACGTGAGGCCCAAATTTGTAGATGAGAAGAATCCAAAATCACACAGCCAAGGGGAGACGGTAACCCAAATCTCCTCCTTCACTTCTCAAAGATATAAAGTTCTTTGAGGCTTAGCCAAGAGTGATATCAAACTCAATTCCCAAGAGAGGTGTCTTTTGATTCACCACCCTCTATTTATACTCCGTTGAAACACAGGTGTTAAGGTCATCACTTGAGGTGGTGTGTCCCCAAGCAGGCCTTCTAAAAATAAAATTAAGTAATTCACTATCAAAAATATTTAAAGCACTAAAGGTGGAACACTTAACTCTTCAAGTAAATGTGAAGTGAGTCCAAAAGTGGAAAATTTAACTCTTCAAGTGAATGTGAAGTGAGTCCAAAAGTAGAATATTTAACTCTTCAAGTGAATGTGAAGTGAGTCCCAAAGTGGAACATTTAACTCTTCAAGTGAATGTGAAGTGAGTCTACAAGGTGGAACATTTAACTCCTCACACAAACTCAAAGTGAGTTCAAAAGTGGAACATTTAATTCCTCACACAAACTCAAAGTGAGTCTAAAAGTGAAACATTTAACTCCTCACACAAACTCAAAGTGAGTCCACACCTTTGAAAACTAATGAGATCAAGAAAGCATAAAAATGAGAAAACTTTGTGGAACACTTAATGCTTTTTTCAAATTGATCCCTCCCCTATGTATGAATGTTGACCTTACATCCAAAGGGTGGTAATGAGGGATGATTAGAAATAAGCAAGTCCAACACCCAATTTAGCTAACAAGATCAATCAAAAGTACTCTAAAGTTGCTTATCAATACTACTCACAAATGCAAAAGATTTTAAACCATTGAATATTTAACTTTCCAAGTAAACATGAAGTGAGTCCACAAAGTGGTGCATTTAACTCTTCATGTAAACAAGGAATGAATCCATGTCCTCAATCATTCAATGAGATATTTGATATTGAAACTAAGAATTACTTAAGGTTTAAATACAAGCATTCACTTATATAAACTTGTAAAAACAAATCTATGTTCTTTCATTTCCCTTTAAGAGCATCAATTGAAATGTATTCTATGAAAGCATGTAAACAGTCAAGCCAAACACATGAGAGGTTCAATTTTAATCTCAAAATCTAAATGTTGTAGAGATGGAACAAAGTACCTCAAGCTCAACACTTTGTTTTAAGCATTTTCCATGAAAGCAAGAGCACTTTCAAATGAACAAGACAAGAAAACAAGCAAATAAGATATGCAATGTATATCCAACTTATGCAAAACCTAGGGTTAGATCTAAAAATTAATTTTTAGGAGCAATAATAGCCAGCAAATAATCCAAATGATAACTCATATCATGCATTGAACAATGAAAAATAAGTGCATACTCATCACAAAAGTTTTTTTTTTTTGCATTTGACCTAATAAAAAAGATTTGATTTTTTTGATATGATTTCAGCCAAAAATAAATAAAAATACAAAATAGAGACCCCTACTAAAAAATAAAGAGCTTTCCAAAAATGTAAAAATTTCAAAAAATCTCTTCATTTGTGCCCTAGAGACCTATTTTACCAAAATAGACCAGTTTTTGTAAATCAATTATTTGAGCCACTATATTGCACCCAAATTCAAAACATAAAGAATGGACCCCCTATAGAATTTGAAGATATTTCTGAAAATGTAAAAATTTCTAAAAAATATGCTAATTTGTGTCAAAAATTAATTTTTTTATAAAAAATCAAGAAAAAATTATAAAAAATTAAAAATACTTTAGAAAATTCTAAATTTTTTATTAGAACTTCTTTGATATGTCTCCAACCTGCAAAAAAAATTTCAAACCAAAACACCAATCCATTTGGGAGATATGATCAAATCTTTCAAAATCTAAGGTTTTTCATCTCCAAACAAATCTGCACAAGGGTTAGCTCCAAAAATAATAAAAAACCAACATGTAAAAGTAGGTTGCCCCACGGTGGGTGCAAAAAATGTATGGTGAAAATGTGACCACACTTATATGAATCCTTACATGCAAGAAAACTCAACAATGAGCCCTCACAAATCGATCCATAGCTCTTTATGCATGGAGTTGCAAGATTTGTAAAATTGCACTTAGCTAGAGCTATAAACTCATGACCTCGCTAGTCAACCACACAATGAGAGATTCCAAATCAAAGACAAAGGAAACAATGCCAATATCTCTAATGAAATCCAAATGTATGCAATGCAATGCAAGTAAGCTAAGAATGAGAATGCAATCTAGTCTATGGAAATGAAAGTACAATGCAACTAATCTATGAAAGGAAAGAACAAATGATTACAACCTTCCTAATTAGGCTATGTGAGATTAATCTATTGCATAAAGAAAATCTACACTAAGAATTCCATGATTATGCAACTATGAAAGCAAATATGAAATGAGATGCAACGAAGTCTTCAAAGCTTGGATTGCAAGAGTGTCTTCAAAGAGCTCCAAATGAAATAGAAAACCTGCAGCATAACATTAGCATAAAAACCTAAGATGCAAATGAGGAAGAGAGCTCTCCTTTTATAAGAAATGAGATGAAAATGGACCATTGAGATTAAGAGGCAAAAGACTTAATCAACGGTGGAGAAAAATAGAAGCTTGATCCTTGTGCACACATATCCTCCAATAGGAAAATAGGAGTTGACTTTAGTGTCCATATGAGACAAAAAGTACTTTTTCTCTTTTTATAAAATAAGAATAATGTTTTATTTGTGCAACATAGGATAAGAAGAAAAGTGGGGATTTTTTATTTAAATAAAAGGGGAGGAAATTCCTTTTAATTAAATAAAGGCTTAGGATAAAGTGATTTTATTATTTAATTAAAAGATATTTTTATTTAATTAAAAGAGATTTTTAATTAATTAAAAGGGAGCATGTTCTCTTAATTAAATAAGATTTTTATTTTATTTTATTTTTAAATTAAATAAGGCTCAAACCTTAGGAAATATTGAATTGATTATGATTTGATCAAGGAAATTGATATAATTGATATTGTTGATATTTGAAAATATTGATTCAGGGATTTGATAAATTGCTAAATGGGGGCCCAAAGTCTAGGCGACCATTTTAGGGTGTATACACTTTCATCTCATCAAAACTAAGAACTTTAATTTTCATCTCGGTCATCAAAGATCTTCTTCTACTCAATGCATCAGGAACTCGGTTAGTGACTCCACTCTTATGCTTTATCACAAATGTATAACTCTGCAAGTACTCAACCCACTTCATATGTCTCTGATTCAACTTATTCTAACTACCCAAATATTGTAAAGCTGTATGATCAGTATACAACAAAAATTCACTCGGTATCAAATAATGTCTCCATTTCTTTAGTGCTTTAACAATAGCATAGAGTTCTTGATCATACACATAATATTTCTTCTAGCATCATTCAACTTTTCACTAAAAAAAGAAATAGGTTTACCTTCTTGATTCAACACAGCTCCAATTGCACTTCCACTTGCATCACATTCCACTTGAAATACTTTACTGAAATCAGGTAATGCCAAAATAGGTAATTCAACAACCTTCTGCTTCAAAGTCTCAAAACTTCTATTAGCTCCATGTGTCCACTTGAATTCCCTTTTATCTCCTCTCATAGTCTCAGTCATATCATTACAAATTGAACTGAAATTCATTATGAACTTTCGGTTAAAACTTTCCAAACCATGACTTGATATTACCTCACTTGCATTCAAAGGTGTAGGGCAATTCAAAATAGCTTCAACCTTTTCAGGATCCATCTTCAAACCATCAGCTAAAATTACAAATCTCAAATACATAATCTCCTCTTTCATGAATGAACACTTTTTTAGATTTATCAACAACTTTTCTTCTTTCAGTCTCTGCAAAACTTGTCTAACATGCAACAAATGTTCTTCTCTGGTCTTACTGAATATCATAATATCATCAAGATATACAATCACAAACTTACCCAAAAAAAATTTCAAAACTTCATTCATCAGCCTCATAAAAGTACTCGATGCATTAGTTAAACCAAAAGGCATAACCAACCACTCATACAAACCTTCTTTTGTCTTGAAAGCAGTCTTCCATTCATCACTTTCTCTGATTCTGATATGATGATACCCACTTTTCAAATTAATTTTGGTAAATTACTTTGCTCTAGTCAAACTGTCCATTATATCATCCATTCTTGGTATAGGAAACCTATACTTCACTGTTATCTTATTGATTGCTCTGGAATCAGTACACATTCTTCATTCTCCATTCTTTTTAGTGCCAATATAGCAGGTACTACACAAGGACTCAAACTTTCTCTGATGAAACCTTTCTCCAGCATCTCTTGAATCTATCGGTTCAATTCCTGATTCTCAGCAAGTGTTAACCGATGAGGTGCCTTATTCGGTAAACTAGCTCTAGGGATTAGATCCATGCAATGATCAATACTTCTCTTCGGTGGAAAACCATTAGGTACATTATCAGAAATGATATCACTATACTCGGTGAGTAACTTATCAATCTCCTCAGGGAAATTATCCTTTGTTTTCTTACTCGGTTTGTTAGGAATCACAATAAAACATACATCATTCTTTTTCAAATCCTTGACAAACTTTCTTTCCTCCATCAAACAAACTTTCACAGATGTGAAAAACTTACTAACAAGTTCTTCCATCAATGGTAACAAGATTTTTTTCTTTCCATCAGCCACAATAGTATACTTTGGCAATCTCCCATCATATATAACATGTCTATCATATTGCCAAGGTCTACCCAAAAAAATATGACAACAATCCATAGGCTTGATATCACATAACACCTTATCATAGTACTTTCCAATCTTCAAATTCACATAGCATTGTTCACTTACCAAGAGTGTATGCTCATCTTTGATCCATGAAATCTGATAGGGCTTCGGATGTTCCAACCTTTTCAACTGCAACTTTGTGACCATCTCCTCAGATGCCAGATTCTCCGAGCTACCACTGTCAATGATTACCTTCCAAACTTTGTCAGAAACTTTACATCTAGTCTTGAACAAAATTTTCCTTACTGGATCTTCCTTTTTTCTTTCATTCCACAGTGCTCTCCTTACCATCAAGTTATTTTCTTTCTCAGGTTCATTCGGTGACTCTTCTTGCACCAAAGCATTTCTACTACTACCAGCCTTCTTACTGGCATTTGTACATTCAAAAGATCTATTTCCTTCTTCTCCACAATTGTAACAAGTTCCTCGTAAACTTTCTCTGCTATAACCACCTCGGTAGTTATTGCCTCTACCTCTAGATGAACTTTCACCTTTCCACTCGATCTTGCCTTTATCCAGATTTTTCTTTTCAAGTTCAAATCTACCATTTTCACCATTAGATCTACCTCTTCCTCTAGGGAATCTGCCACCTCTACCTCTTTGCCTCTACTCTTGTCTTTTGTTCAATTTCTCCTTGGCCTTCAATGCAAATTGATAAGCCTCTTCAATGCTCTCCAACTTGACCAAACTTATTTCCTCTTGGATGGAAACTCTCAAACCATTCAGGTATCTACCAATTCTTTCCACATCATCTTCATCATGTCCAAATCTGATATCTAATCTATATAATTCCTCTGTATACTCTTTTACCAAGCTATCTTTCTGCCTTAAACTTTGCATTCACCGAACTAGGTTAATCTAATAATCACAAGGTAAGAAATTTCCTTTCAATTTATTCACCATTTTATTCCATACCTTGATTTTGTCTTCGCCATTCCTCTTCCTATCCAGTTGCAGATGTTGCCACCATAAGGATGCATGACTTTTCAACTTTGTGCTTGCAATCTTCACTTTCTTGTCTTTAGGAATGTTTTCATACTCAAAATACTTTTCCATCTCGGTGATCCAGTCCACCAATTCATCAAAATCTAGCTTTCTACCATACTCAGGAGGATTGAAATGTGGTGTAGACTTCAGACTTGTCAAAGCCTTCAAAAATCTTTCTTCACCTTGATCCATAACAGGTGCAAGTTCTACATTCGCCTATTCTTCCTCAATTTCATCATCACTAACATCTTCAAGATGCCTACCTCTTCTTTGGGCTGTTTCAACAGCTTCTAATCTAGCAAAAATCTACCTTAGCATATCTTCCAATCCTGGATCTGCATCTCACCTCCCACGAACCATCTTGACAACCCTCTACAATTGCAGGTCAGATCACAATCTTCTACCCCACAACAATTGACTAGGGGTTCTCAAGAGGAACCTACAAACCTAGATCCGCATACCTAGATCAAGATCTCACCTCTTTCTGATACCACCTGACGCAAGGCAAGGTCAGGAGGGGCCAAACAATGGCATGCCCTAATGATCCATCCTACTCAACAACACGCGAAAGCAACAACACACAACAGTGAGAGAGAGAATGCAAAATCTTTCATTAATTTTCATCAAATAGAATCATACATGTCAAGCTGAAAGGCCTTCTTGGTTATGGCCTGATATTACAATAAATAGCAAAAGTCCTCAAACATGTGAGGATCTTTCACAAATCTTAATTCTAATATCTTTTATCTTCTATCCAAAAAACTACCTCCTAAACTACAACAAGACAACTACATTTATACAAGAGTCTACCGAACTAAGTCGGCCTTTAGATCCATAATCAAAAAAAGTAACGGTTAGAACTGGGACCACACACTTCCCAATGATTGATTCTAGCATTAAATCCTTGACCCAACATAAATGCACAAGTTGGCCTCAATAGAACCAAAAAGAAACTACTCAGTAAGCAAGGATGACCGAGCAACAAACAAGCATCATCAAGCGCTAGTGAAACAACCGACCTCCCAGGAGATAATCGACCACACTCGGTAGCCAAAGGAAACTGACCAACTACCGACCCACTCGGTCAAAGAAGGAACCAAGCAACATAGACAAACTCTAAAATGTTTTTGGTGACACAAGATTTCCAAGGACCCAAGATGCTCCTGCATCAAATAGTTATGGTACTATCCTACGTAGAAACTATCTTACCAGTTAAGGTTTGACATTAATGACAATATAACAATTGTTTCAATTACAGTTTCCAACATCTCATGAGAGCATTTTCTTCACTTAATATAGTTTTCAAACTTCCTTGACGTGTTCCACTAGCTTCTTGATTTTACTTCAATCAAACCACATGGCATTATTGGTTTACAACATCTAAAGACAGCTAGGAACCGTTCCAGACAAGTCAGGGGGTTTCAATAAAGCCCGATCTTCCATCTATAAGAGGATCCCAAATATTTTAATACTTCGATCAATAATCTTCATCAGGTCCAAATTGGATTTTTAAACTATATCAGGCATTTAGAGAATTTTGAATCCAAATCCACTATCCGATAATGGGAATAGGATCACATATTTTCTTGGATATTCATGCACTACCTCTTTAAAATATTTAGGAAAATGACCATCCATGGCTCCATAAATGTAATCAGGTTCCTTCAATGTGTGATTGCCAATATTTTACCAAGATGAGATCTTCCATCAAAAAACTAGTCACTAAAATAAATGTGCGGCCGACAATCATAGAGGCATGATGGAGAATCATCAAACTGGAGAATTCTATCAATTTTAGAGGGGTTCAAAACCTCATATTGGGCCTGATATTGGTTATTAAACTTGACCCCCACCCAATAATGTATCTTATCAACATTTTGTCAAACACTTATCTCATGCTTATATGTACCTAATAGCAGCTTACAAGGCACCAAATAATGGGGAAAGGCTCAAGTCACTCATTACACATGATGATACCATGACCAATACGTCATAGTTGTCTATTAATGGAGATCTGTTTACATTGGTGTTTCCAACATGTACTTATCTCGTTCACTGAATTATTATTCTCCTAGTCTATCTCTGATATGTAATGAATTTGCAAAACTTTATTCATGTTGGTGAGTGGATA
Source organism: Chamaecyparis obtusa (assembly GCA_027943335.1). NCBI lineage: Eukaryota > Viridiplantae > Streptophyta > Pinopsida > Cupressales > Cupressaceae > Chamaecyparis > Chamaecyparis obtusa. The sequence goes on along the minus strand of BSBK01000457.1, from coordinate 1,194,530 downwards.
CCAATAAGATTAGACCATTACAAATGCTCGAGCATAATCATTATGATGGAGTAACCTTTCAAGATGTAGTGGTAAGGAAACTGAAACTTTGTTGATTATTTCCCCTCCTTTTTTATCATGTTGGGGTATAAAAAGGACTAATGAACACTCGAACAATCATCAACTCAATAGTTCATAAAAGCTTGATTACATGTTGAACTTCATCTCATCAAAACACCCCCTAATTTTCTAATTGGGTCATGTTTTGAAATCTCCTTTTTCTGCATCATAAAATACCAATATCATGATATCTGAGCTTTCAAAATTGTGTTGTTTCCAAATTTCACAGGGGTGGGGTTGATCCCTTAACTTGTGAACCATTTGAAATCATCGAACCAGTTGAACCCTCTAAACCATTCGAACCCTTTGAACTAGGTTCAATGAAATTTTCAAATGTTGCCACTTTAAGAAGTTGTCTACATAGAAAAAAACATGAAAAAAACCATTAAGGGGGATTGGGATAACATGGCCAAACTTCATCTTTGATTTTTCATAATGGGATGAGGGGTTTGGTTTTTAAAATTTTAAAATGGGGGTTCCATAGGCAAGCCAAAAGATACATAATGGGTTGTATATGTAATAAGGGGTCCTAAGTGGTCCTAAGACACAATGATGGGTCCTAAGGGCCCCTAGGACCTATTAATGGGTCCTAAGGGATCATAGGTGTCATAAGACACACTAATGGTTCCTAAGGGGTCATAAATGGGCCTAGGACTCATTAATGTATCCAATGACCCCTTGTGATACATTAATGGGTCCTAGAACTAGTTATGACCCCTTAGGACCCATTAATGTGTCCTACAACCCTTTATGACACCTTAGGACCTGTTATGATACATAATGGGTTGTAGGTGCCATAAGGGGTCCTAAGTGGTCGTAGTACACATTGATGGGTCCTAAGGGGTGGTAGATAACATAAGAGGTCCTAAAATATAGTAATGGGTCCTAAGGGGCCATAAATGGTTGTAGGAGCCATTAATGTATCCTACGACCCCTTAGGATAAATAATGGGTCATAGGTATCATAAGGGGTCCTAGGACACATTAATGGGTATTAAGGGGCTGTATATGTCCTAAGGGGACCTAGGATACATTAAAGATTCTTGGGACCACTTGTGACCCTTAGGACCCATTAATGTGTCCTATGACCCCTTACAACACCTTATGACCCCTTATGACACATAATGGGTTGTATGTGTCATAAGAGGTCCTAAGACACATTGATGGGTCCTAAGGGGTTGTAGGTGCCATAAGAGGTCCTAAGACATATTAATGGGTCCCAATGGGTCATAAATGGTCCTAGGATATATAATGGGTGCTAAGGGGTCCTAGAATATATTATGGTCCCTAGGATACATTGATGTGTGCTAAGTGGTCCTAAGGGGTCATGCGATATGTTAATGGGTCCTAAAGGGTTGTAGATATCATAAGGGGTACTAAGGGGTCCTACAATACATATCGGGTCCTAAGGGTCCCTGAGATACATAATGGGTCCTAAGGGATGGTAATTAGGGATATAGGTACACACATAGCTAATTTCAACTATATCGAACCTAGAGCCTCTAGGATATAAACGTTTTGTCTTAAGATCTAATGGATGGTTTAATGCACATTATCTACAACCCAGGATTGATGGATAAAGTTTATGGTTGAAGGTAAAGAGTCTTGACTAGTGGTTTATGCTTGATCTAAAGAGAGTTGAGGGTTTTTGTTCTAGAGGTTATTTGTTTATTTTGTCTATGATTAAAGTATATATGATTTTTATTCTAAATATTAAGTTTTTTTAGGGTTTCTACTACAAGTTATTCATTTAAGGTTTCTACTATGAGTTATTCATTTAGGGTTACTATTCTAAGTTATTCATTTAAGGTTTGTATTCTAGGTTTCTCATTCATTTTATTTTTTAATTTTGTGTTGTTTGATCATGCAATGTATGTGGTTTCTAAATTTTCACAAAGAAACACAATAAAAATTAAATCTGTATGTATAAAATATACGAGAAATTTGAATACAATATGAAACCTTTTTTTATATTAAATTAAAAAAGAAAATAAATTTTACATATATCTAGTCATCTTTTTAAATAAAAATTAACAAAAATTACTATAAAAAATAAAAAAACATCAATGAAAACAGGAAAAAAAAAAGGGCCTATCTAGATGTTGGTGTGGTTGGAAATGGATTGAGATCATGCTTTGAAGTGGGGTGACATTTCTTGAAAATGTCTTCTATTAAAAATATAAATACATTCAGAGAATGGGTCGCGTATGGAATGTGACCCCATTGTGAATGGGGTGACGTATGAAATGTGAACTCATTCCATATGGGATCACATTTCGTAAATCTAGGTTTGGGGTCTCGTAGCACACTTGACCTTGATTTGTGTTTCATCTCAGGACCCTAAACCTCATTGTTACCCCATTTTTCTTTTACATGACCCTGTTTCATGGAGCTAATTTTTATGAAAATAACTAAGTGTAAAAGATCTCTCATAAATGGATTCAACTTCTTGCACTTACCCATAATCTTATATGGTAAATCCTAATCATAAATGTTAACCTCTAATCCTAAATGCTAAACCATAATCCTAACCCTAATCATAAATTCTAAACCCTAATCCTAAATGCTAAAACCTAATTCTAACTCTAATTCAAACCTTTACCCTAACCATAATACTAACCATGATGTAAACCCATACTTAAAGTCTAATCCTAACCATCACCCTAAATTCTAAATGCTAAACGTCCCTAATCCTTGCCCTAATTTCCAAACCCTAATCATAAATGCTAAGTCTTACCTTAATCCTAAATGATAAACCTTGAATCCTAAATCCTATGCTAAACTGGATAATCCTAAATGATAAACCCTAATCTTAAATTCTATAACCTAAATGCTAAACCCTAATCCTAGATGCTAAAACCCAAATCCTAAACCCTAATTCTAAATGCTAAACCTAAATCTAATCCTAGCCCTAATCTCAACTATAATGCTAAACCTAACTATATCACTAACCCAAAACCCTAACATATACATAAATGCTAAACCCTAACCCTAACTCTAACCATAATAATAATTGTGATGTAAGCAATAACCTTAATAATCATCCTAATCTTAAACCCTAAGCATAATTGTATCTTTAAATCTTAACCCAAACAGAAACCCTAACTATATCCATGATGTAAACCCCAACCCTAATAATATTTCTAATTCTAAACCCTAAGCATAATTATGGCCCTATCTCTCTACAAACCATAACCATGACCATAATACAAACTATGATGTAAAACCATACCCTAACCATAATCCAAACCATAGTCCTAAGCATAACCCTAACCCTAATAGAAACCCTAATCCTAACCATTTACTAACCATTATATAAACCCTAACCATAACCATAATAATAACCATGATGTAAACCCTAACACCAACCATAGTTGTAACCCTAAATCATAAACCCTAATTCTAATCCTATTTATAAACCCTAACCCTAACTCTAGCCATAATATTAATCATGATGTAAATCCTATGCGTAACCCTAATTATATTACTAATGTAAACCTTTTCCCTACCTTAATTCTAAACTCTAACCCTAATCAAAACTCTAAACCCTAATCCTAATCCTAACCCTAATATGTATAATCTAGCCCTAATCATAATACTAATGTAAACTGCCCTATCCTATCTTATCCCTCATTCTAAACCCTAATCAAAACTCTAAATCTAACTATAATACTAATCATGATATAAACTCTAACCCTAAATCCTAAACCCTAACTTTAATCCTAGTTGAAACCCAAACCCTAACCATAATCCTAATACAATAAAATTAAATATTAATTTATTTAATTTCTCTTCTATGTCGCACTGCGACTATTACTAGCGTGTGCGCGTACGCGTGTGTGCATGCGCCAAGAGATATCCTTCTCGAGGCACCTATTTCCATCAATTTGTCTTGGTGCAATGGGCGGCTCAAGAAGGATATCTCTTGGTGTGTGTGTGTGTGTGTGTGTGTGTGTGTGTGTGTGTGTGTGAGCTAGTCTTATGATTTGTAAAATCACATTCTTTGCTCACTTGGAAAAGCTTGCACCCTTCATTCTATTGAATGAGTTCCATACCATTTTTTATGCCAGACACCAAGGGTGAAAATAATAAATGAGTACATCAAAGAGTCTGTCACATATGTAATATTCAAGATATGTCGTAATATAACCATGGTACAAGTAAGTTGGGCTTTATTTGTACATCAAATAAATCACTCTCTGTTTTTTTGGGTGTGACTATTCTTTACACAAAACAACACTTCCATACACATCCATACAAAAACTTATTTTCACATATCACAACATATTTTGATGAAATTTTACTGATTTGATCCTCATAATCTACCTATACAATATTGTAAAAATGAAAAAAAAAATACATGAGAATTATGTCAATTTGTACCAGCAGCACTTGTATATACCCACCATTAGATCACAAATGTCATATAAAATGAATTGCTGCTCTTAGAGCTTAAACAAAGCCATCACATTATAGATTTGGAGTGCCTATCAACGATGAAAATTTATGTAACTTTTTTAGGCCTTCAATTCTCATAGCAATGACAGGTGGTAAACAAACAAGTTGTAGAAAAAGCAATCGATGATATTACGGACTTTGGGATCATGCATACACCTTAAATATGGCGATATCCAGGAATTGACAAGAAGCTTTATTAATTCAGGCATTTGTATTTCATTATGTTTCGCTGTTCAGTTTCAAATTAAGTTTGGATGAACATATATTCAACAAAACCATTGAAATGGGACGATTTAAGTTTCAACGTCTGCTAATTTCTAAAATCAGTCAGGAGAAGCTTATGTTCCCATCCTCACACTGCACACACATACGCATATATATCTCACACATAGTTTTTAAGATTTGTGTAGCAATCAGGTTGAAAAAATGCCCTTTGTCAGTCCACAAATTCTATTGAGATTTAGCTGAAAGAATTGAGGTTATTATGTGAGCTACTTAACGTAATTGCAGTGGTGGAAGAGAAAAGTAACCAAAAGGTAAAATAGCCCTTCAAAGCCCCCTAAACTTTGTCTGATTTAGCATTGTTGAAATCCAAATAGTTTCCTTTTTAGATAGAATTAAAAGTCAATGATTCATCCTGAGGAAAAAATTAATTTAATAAAAACAGGGGGCATTCCGAGAATTGAACTCGGGACCTCTCGCACCCTAAGCGAGAATCATACCACTAGACCAAATGCCCTGATTGGTTTGTTGCGTAATTTATAGATACAAAACTTTCTGAAAGAAAGACCTATCCATGGATTTTGTTTTGGGTATGACGTGGTTCATTGATATAATTAATATTTAGCAATCAAATATAATATTTAATAAATATTTAAAATATAATTTATGTGATTTTATGGGTTGTTAAAAGGTTTATAGTTTTGTTTTGGAAGGTTTTGTATTTGATATGGATAGTCATTGGAAACTTTTCTACATGTGGGTGTATATTATGATGGTTCTCTGTATTGTTAGCCACTGTCTATGCAGTTATACTAAGTCCTTCCTTGATAAGTTTTGAGTTTCTAATGGTCACATAGACGTCTGTATTGTTGGAAGTTTGTGGTGATCATGACTTTACCTTATATTCTAATTAAAAAATATCAAACTCAAGTGAATGTTAGGTCTTTGAATCTTTAATGGTTGGAACTGTAGCAGGTGTCTCATCGTCAAACATAACAGTAATTTTAGTTTGAATGATGTAAGGTCAAGCAAATTTTAGTTTGAATGATACAAGGTCAAACATAAAAATAAGTTTAGTTTGAATGGTAAAAGGTCTGATGTTCTGGTTTAAGGCTATCCATCTCCTCCATGAATTATTATGTAAGAAATTCTGAACTGTTATTTGTCTCCTTAAGAATAAGGATAGGACCATACGTAGGAGGCTCTTTATCTAACAACAGCAATTTCACATTCTAAATCATTGATTCTAAAGCATATTGATTCTCACAAAATTGGCAAATCAAAAGTACTCATTATTTATTTCTGGTTTTTGGGAATTTCTATGGTTCGTTTAATTTTTTTCAGCAATTTATATCTTGTTTTTATGATTTGAGTGAGTCCTTTTTTGGAAGAGCTCGAAGGAAATAACTTGTTTTCAGTTTCTTCTACTTCGATTATGATGGCACCAAGTGTAGATAGCAAGCATAATTTTAGATTTATTTTTTAATTAAATATTTGAAGTATAGTGGCAAGAGAAGGTCTTATAGAAAACACTAATATAGATTATTAATAGTATGTAGCATTTCTTCTCATATATTATGAATGAAAAAAAATAATAAAGTAGGATAGAGCGGAGAAATATGTTTTGATTAAGTAAAAATAGATTTTGAAAAGAATCTGAAATCTTGTACATATTCTGAAAGATAGATCATTAGAAGTTCAAGAAACTACTGTCAAACATCACCAACAGAAAAACAACTAGACATAAACAAAAAAGTACAACAGCCACCAGCCGAAACATAAACAAGAACAGCACAACAAAAGGGACAACAACCAGACAGCAAAAGATCAGCTAAGACTTTTCAAAGCATATTGATTCTCACAAAATTGGCAAATCAAAAGTATTCATTATCTATTTCTGGTTTCCGGGAATTTCTATGGTTCGTTTGATTTTTTTCAGCAATTTATATCTTGATAGCAATATCACAATTTGACTTGCTGTGGAAAATATCTCCTACTTATCAATTTATATCTTGTTTTTATGATATGAGTGAGTCTTTTTTTGGAAGAGCTCAAAGGAAATAACTTGTTTTCAGTTTCTTCTACTTACTTGGATTATGATGGCACCAAGTGTAGATAGCAAGCATAATTTTAGATTTATTTTTGTTTTATAAATTTTAAGTACAGTGGCAGGAGGAGGTCTCATAGAAAACACTAATATAGATTATTAATAATATGTAGCATTTCTTCTCATATATTATGAATGAAAAAAATAATAGAGTAGGATAGACCGGAGAAACATGTTTAACAGTAGAAACAATCTTAAATTAATAGTCAATGACACTATAAAGCTGCAAATTTGTTTTGATTAAGTAAAAACAAGTTTTGAAAGGAATCAAGATAGATCATTAGAAGTTCAAGAAACTACTGTGAAACATCATCAACAGAAAAACAATAAGACAAACAAAAAAGGGCAACAGCCACCAGCCAAAACATAAACAGGGACAGCACAACAAAAGGGACAACAACCAGACAGCAAAAGATTAGCTAAGACTTTTCATGATTTCCTCAACCTGATTCACCATAAGATCCATGGTACCAACAATTTATAAAGCTGCAAATTTGTTACAAGCATTCAAAAATGGACTACTTTCACATCTTGCAACACTTACTGATATTGGTAAGAAAATTAATTTCTGAATGTAACTAACCCTAGTTGACATTTAAAATAAAAAGAAATGGCGGCTCCACTACTAATAGATTTACTGCTTCCATTTCAAGATGGGTTCTGTAAAACAATGTATACATAATTGTTACTTCAACTAATTAATTAGTACGATGGCAGTCATGCATTAACCATTCATAAATTTTGCTATCAAAATATCATGGACCAGATGGTATTCTCCAGTTATTGGAGCTATTAACATTTTAGTTCCCTTGGTGGTGTAAAGATCCCCTGTTTCTTGCTGTTCCAGAGCTGTCAGTTATTGATACAACTCTGATTCACTACTTCCAACTGTTATCTTGCATTTGGCATGGACTCCTCCTGCAACACAGCCTTTGTTTATTTTGCTGTGGTGTTGGAAAAAAAACAGGTTTGGTTATAATTTATTTTGGGAAATCAAGAACCCACTCTGTAATGAAATTCCCAAGCTCTCCTTCTATGAATATTTGCCCAGTTACAAGGTGAGGAGGAGGAAGCAAGGCCACCCTCAAGATATTTGCAGCCCCCACCATAGGAGATTCCCCAGCTACATTTAATATTAGATCTGTCTCAATAAGCCCTGGGTGCACACAATTAACATATATAACCTTCTCCTCATTTGTGGGTGCTAGCTTCTGTGCCAAAATCCTAGAATATGCATTCAATGCTATTTTGGACACTCTGTAAGTTGCATCTTTCTCAGGCCATACACTGTTAATCTTTGGATAACTACCACTCTTAACATCTTCAAGAAATCTATAGACCAAATTATCAATGAATTCTTCTGTTAAAGTCTCAGTTCTAGAAAGTTTCTCCCTCAAATCAGCATCCTTCAGTTTCTGTTTCAAGGGAAATAAGATAATAAGGTGATTCAAGAAAGATCATTCATAGTTGTAACTCAATCAGAATTATGAAGGCTTGAAATTACCTCAAGAGCACCATAGGTGGAGGAGACACTGACAATCCTAGACTGTGATGGAAGCAAAGGAAGTAAAAATTTGATGGTCCTCCTAACACCAAAGTAGTTTGTTTCAATGCAATCCTTGGCTGTCTCATAGTCCACAGTGAAAGCCTCTGTCATAGAATCATTCATCTGATCAAGCAATAATCAAATTAGGGTATTATATATGATAATGAAGCTAAATTGTCAACAGTGATCTTGGCATTTTTTAACTACAGTTGGCTTGTAATTTCTGTTAGAATCACAGAAAATGAATTCAAATATTTAATTCATTTAATAAAGCTTTTGACAAATTTAAAATAACATACCATTAATGTCTCTAGAAGAGATATTTGATGAGCCCTCAAGTATTCCATGTCAATCTTAAGCAGCGTTATTAATCTGTAATTTCAACCCATTAAATTGTTTAGTTTATAGTAGCTACTAGCTAGCATCTTTAAAAAGATTGAATTACAAACTTAAATGCATGGAAAATGCTTCTCTTTTAAGTTCTAAATGTGATATTTCTAAGCATTATTTCTAAATGGTATAGACAAGTATGTATCTATTATTTTTTTATTTTTTAAAATATTTTTTAAATTTTTTTAAATAATTTTTAAATTTAAATAATGTTATTTTGTAATTTTTAATATATTTTTATTTTATTTTATCGAAGATATCATTTTATGTAATGTATGATTTTATTAGAGATATAATTTGATTAATTTTTTTAATCAATTTTTAATTTTTATATTTATAGTATAATTATTTTTATAATTTTTGTTAAATATTTAATTTATTTTTTATTCTTTTTTCATACGAACAAAAAATTAGACTTGCATTTTATTATAATTGTTTTTATGTCTTTGTTAAAATTGATTTCTTATTCAAAAAATAATCTTAAATAAAACAAAAATCAAATTTCTTCATAGACAATGTTCGTCATAAAGATTGTTGGGTCCCATCACTCACAAACTCTAAATCAAATATTAAGAATCCTCTAAGCATCAAGAGGAGAATCCAAAAGAACTAGGAGAGGGATAGAATATCAAGTTAATATTTTGTCTATACCAAGTGTTATTATTGGCACACTATCATGAACACAATTTCCTATAGGTATGTCACATGCCATTCATGCACAAGAGCTAATATTCATGGAAATAAGAGGAACAAGAGAATTTATAAGTTGCATAAAGGTAGTAATAATAACTAGCAATACATAGACATCAAAATATTTGCTACACTACAACTCATTCACGTTCATTTTTAGTGTGGGAGTTAGCTTTGTTTTAGCAAAGAAAGTTTGCATTTCAAGTATGGGAGGTGAGAGTCAAGACTAAAATTGTGTTTAGTGAAGGAGTTAGAAGGATTTTGAAAACATGACATATTCTTGAGAAATTATGTTGTTAATATTGTATTCATATACCTATTCTCCTTGTCATTTCAAACATAATTAGCTCTTAATATCCTTTTTTTCTCTTGTTATCTCTTGAAAGAACTATTTTGGAAGTCCAACTTGGGAAGATAGAGATGGTAATTTACTAATATCTCATATTGTTTTCTCTTTTCGATTTCTTTACATAAAATAATCTAACTCAAATCTCTTTTCTAGTAAAGATGAAAGTAAATAAAAGGGTGACAACCCTAACCCTGGCATTAATGAAAAAAAATGTAGGTAGGACCCAAAGATGAAAAAGAATAGTATCCCCAAATCTATCCTAGATCTAAGATGTTTTAAAGACCATAAAAATCCACATTAGGGGAGCAAGAAGGGGTATTATTAGAAAAGGGTAAAAGTTTTTAAATGATACCTTTAGGAACAAGAGGTTGACTATTACGAAGGGTAAGGTGAGGAATAAAGGAAAAGCCCAAGTTAATGATCTTTCCATATTTATTGATACTTACTTGAGGGAGTGGACGCTTTCAATTTCATTGAGGAACTAGGTCTAGGAGATGATGCAAAGGATATTGAGGGTGTTTATTTCCAACTTGTGTATGACAAACCCCCTCCCACATATAAGTAGAAGAATATTACTAAGTAGGATATGTGATGGATCTTGGTCTTGGAGATGGTGCAAAGGATATTGAGGGTATTTCTCTCCAACTTGTGTATGAAAACCCCCTCCAACAGATAACTAGAATAATATTTATAAGTAGGATATGCAAAATAAGATATGTGTCCTCAAGAAGAGTCCAAATCTCTCAAGGTCATTCTAAGTCGGTACATCAATGTTAGAGGGGATAAAGAATTGGTTGACAAGACTAAGTGGTAGAAACATTTAGGAGAACCTTTCAACACTTCTTGGAGGCCAATATTGAATATCTAAGATAGCAAGTTAAAAAGATAAAAAAGAGGAATTTGTAGGCTTAAAGAGAAATAGAGAAGATGGAACTAAATATGCCCCCCCCCTTAAACATAATATGGATAAGATAATTAAAATCAACTTTATCACTTTCAAATATTGTATTTATAATAGTTGAAGGTCTCCAGATTGCTTAAATAAGATGAATATAGGACAATAATGATGGATTTTGATGGTAATGCAAAAATATCAAAATGCACTACAAATATGAAGATATGGATCCCCCTTTGAAGTCAATACCTTGAATGATCACTTGCAATAATTGAAGGAGGAATGTGGGGTTAAAATATCCTTAATAGTATGGTGGACCACAAGATGTAATCCTCTTGATCATGTCTTCTATTTGATGATTTACTTCTATTTTACTGTCAATATGTTGCCTACTCTTGTAGTGTTTTTGGTTTATTAGTTGACTATGGTGGCCATTCTTATTCTAATTTATGTTATTTATTGTAAAAGGGTTCGAGTCTTTCACCTTTTACTTTTAAAAAAATGTTTAATTTTTTTTTTCTCAATTTTCTATTTTTTTCAATTTGTCTAAGAGACATCTTCATTTATACAATGGACCTATCTTACTTGTAAAATAAATACAAAGAATATAATGTCTTTTAATGTATTACATGTTATATATTTTAGAAAGCCAACTTTAAGGGTTGCATATGTTTTAAATGTTGTCTCTAGATGATTTCATTTAACTCCCACATGGATCATGCAAAGTTGACCATTATGAATTAGAAAACTGTAACATGTGGGTTTGGAAAAAGGAAAAAGTACCACGAGGGTGCCACATAATAGGGTTCAATCAAAGAAGTTTTGATCTAAGGATGTTTGGTTGAATCTACTTGAAGTGCAGCCCCTAGCATGAAGGAGCTTATATTGAACTTCTAATTGAATTAATGAATAATCATGATATTTAGTTGAAGCTACTTGAATTGAAGCCCCCAGCTTCAAGGAGATTGTATTGAACTCTTAATGGAATTAATGAATAATCATGGATTTAATCAGTGTTTTCCTCTAGATGGATAGAGATGCTAGATAGTTGGAGAAAAATTCTTAATTGTAACCACTTCTACTTTCAATCCCTTAACTTCTATCACACGTTGATTTTTCTAGCTAGCTAGATGGAAAATTCTAAGCAAGTCCACTTCCACTTTCAAGCCCATAAACTCTATCACGCATCACATCAAATTATGTTAATGCACAAGGAGTTATCTTGTTAGGTTTTGTAGAAATACCAAAATAGTTAGTCAATTCAACTTTCTTATACCAAAACTACCATGGGGATTCAAATGAAGATGGTTCAATAGAAGTCCACTCAATTAAACCTATTTTTTCCACAAGATGAGATGTATATGATAATTAGGTTTGAAAAAATGTAATTTAATCAAAGGCATTTATTATCGAAACTTAGTAATTTTGAGAACAAATTTCAATTGTATTTTTTAAAACATTTTTCTAAGTAGTTGTATCCATAAAAGTATATAAACTTTGAACTTTAGATTTGTCACTTAAATAGAAATATATAAATATTTAAACTTTAAGTATATAAAAGTAACCTTAAGATACCAATTTAAGAGCATTTGTGTTTCTCAAATCTTTAGAGATATACTATGTGTTGTTATATTTTTCTAAAGTAAAATATTATAATCTTGTAACTTGTATGATTTTTTTCTTATGATGTGAATATAATCTTGAACAAGCTTTAAAAAAAGGTTTTAAGCATTCAACATACATGCAAATTTATATTTTGGATATAGAATTTAATTTATCATAAAGAATGTTTTATTTATGCATATATAATTGTTTATGAATGTTAGTATGATTCTATTGTCCACAAGACAATACCATGATAATTATGCATTTGTACTATATAACTATAACAATTGCATTATTCTAACATTTGTTAGTGATGCAAGAGCATCCTAGAGTAGTTGGCAATCTTGCATGGTGGTCTGTTGAAGTGGTTCTATGTTACTCGGTTGCAGCTTTGGCCGAGGATCTTGGTCATTGAAGGGGCTTGGTCACTGAAGAAACTCGATAAACTTATGGTGCTTGGCAGAACCTGTGCTCGGCGATGTTTGTGGTGCTCGGTCGATGTGCTTTCTCAGTGATGCCTAGCTTGCTCGGTTATTTTACTAGTGCTTGGTAGTTCTGGCTTACCAACTGGAGTTCTTAGAGATTTGGTTGGCCGACTTGGTGTATTTAATGTTGGTATCTTGTGTTGTATTCTCCTATGTGGATCTAGAGGCCGACATGGAGAATTAATTGTTTGTAAGGCTATTTGAGAGCCGACTGATGTTGCATTTAATATTTGTTTGTATTAGAAGCTGACTTGTGGCTGAAGAAATATATTTAATGAAGGTTTGGGTAGTTGTTTAGGGAGTCAATGAGAAAAAGGAAGGAAAAAGGATAGTAATTAGATCTTGCGAGATCTTGAAGATTAGATTGTTTGTCTGATATTTGTGGTAGCAGAGCTAGTGGTTTGCATGCTTAGAGACAAGGAGATTGCTTGGTGGCTTGCGAGCTCAAGTTTAGATCTGTCATAGTGTTTCCACCAGTTGTTGATGTGATCAGAGATGGACTAGCTAGGAGGTTGCAAAATTACTGTTGTAAGCAATTGTATTTGGCCCTAACCCGGAAGGCCTTACAGCCGGGCATGTTGAATGAAATTCTATTTGAGCATTATATTGTTTTGTTCCATTGTATTGTTGATGCTGGTGTATACTTGGACTATCCATTTTGGGATTATCCCAGCTTGCCTTGTGTCAGTTAGGTATCTATAAAATATTTGATTTAATAAAAAATTCTAACACCTTAAATTTTATCATTTAAGAGAATCTCCCAAAATGCTCACACATGCATCTTGGTTTCTATGTGAGAACTATATTCACTAAGTACTTATTTACAATAATCCACACTTGTCAAATTGCTTATTTAAGTATAGTATTTGAGCTTTTAGGTCTTAGGAAAATCACTTGAATCTATTTTTAAAGTTTCTCTATTGTATCCATATTAAGTTTTGTGAGAAAAAAATATTAATAAATAGGTTTCTTAATGTAAGAATTTGCATATAGCAATTACAACCCAAGATCTAGAGGCCAATGAATAGCACAAAAACAAGAGAGATGATATGGACAAGAATAAATTGTATTCTCATCAATAATGCAATGATGAATCGACTAGATTACAATACCATAACTGATGGATTCATTTGTATAATGTAGACATGTGTCTACTTATATAGGCAAGACAATAAGAGACCATGACAAGGAGGATATAACTTATCACCCACACAAGGTGGAATCACATGTCCACCAAAGGTGGACAATCCTCTATTGCACAATGAAGTATGTTCAACATGTGGATGATGATAATGTGATAAGTGCACTAAAGGTGGAGATAAACATAAAGTGGGATGGGATAACTAGTGTCACCACCTAAAGTGGAATTTCTCCTACACCATGTGCACATAAAGGTACAAACTCCTAAGTGTCCTAAATGCAAACTACTATGCTATGCATTTTCCTAAGTAAGCTTAAGTAAAGTGTAATCAGGTGAATAATTAATTACACCAACACTTAATTTAGTTGGTGCCTCACATGCAAAAGGTTCATGGTTTTATACATCAAACTAATGAAGGGTTGGATAAAGGTGGGGTGCCTTGTAAAAAGATAGATGTGTGAAAATTGTTTGTAATATGTGGGGAACCCTAAACTAATTCAAGTTAGAAAAAACCATCGAATATTATTCATAATATTGGAAGTCACCCAAAACTAATATAATCATAAAAGTTAGATAGAAGTTATGGAAAGTTGACACTGAGGTTTAGTGGTGAGTAAGAAAAACTACTTATAATAATTAGTAGTGGTCTATATTTTTATGATACCATTGAAATTTAAAATTTGGAAAAAAAAATCCTTTCACAAACATAAAAATAATAAATTTTGAGCTCATTTTGAAGTTTCCAAAACTCACCTAGTTCTTCTTTTATATTTGAGAAGCAAAGTTCTAACTCCTTAATATCACTTTGTGATATTATCAAATGATAACAAATATTTCTTGGTCATATTTTCTTATTTTTAATGTTTAATCTTTTGTCCCTATATGCCTGTCAATGTAAATCCTTCCCTTTTTATAAGATGTTTTATTTATGCATGATTTTTCATTTGCATGAGAATTTTGTTTTAGCTATTGATCAATAAAGTGATATTTCCACTGTTTGAAAGTTCATAATAAAGCTCATAGTTTAGATAGGAAACCATACGTGTAAGAGATATTAGATTTCTTGCACGATGTAGCATACAAAAATAATAAATAAACTTGGAACACTATTCAAAAAGATTGATAAAATGGTGTCTACGCATGTGTTTTCCATAAATTGTTTAATTATTTCAAATTTGTTTCTCCCACACAACTAGTTAATGCTTTTTTTAATGTTTTACAAATTATATTCATTTTTTTTTTCCATTAACCATAATTTATATTAACTCAAGAGAAGGAATACATAATGTTCGAGGCTTACAACATCATTACTTTACAAAAATACACAATCCCAATTGTACGCTGGGGATAAAATCCAAAAAAACTTGAGCATCACTCCTACAAAAAGGATCCATTAGAGCGTCAGTAGAGCTATTATCAATGCAGAAATCTATCTTGGAAACCAGGCCATCCATGGCCTCTGGTGATCAGCCCACTTAAGGCAGAGGAATCTGTGATAAATGAGATTGTAAGGATTGGAGAAATACGCCTCCCACGAAAGTGGAGGTAGCACAGTAACAGGAGGAACATATATGGAGTCAGCCCTGGAAGGGTTGTTGATTGTAGGATGAAGATCTGGAAAGGACCCTATTGAGCCACTGTTGGAACTTCCCTATTCAGGTTCAACGACCATCTCCTGATCTGATGGAGGGACAACATCCTAGTTACTATCTCTTCCTACTCTCTGGCACTGAGTTGTAGTCTCTTTTATAACACCTGCAGCAACCTGTGAGCCTACTGATTTCCTCTGACTTTAAATCTATTGTAACATCTGTCCGATGGTGATGTAAAAGTCAAATTCAGTGTCTGATTTGGTAGACATGTTGTATGGCACCTAGTCCTTGTCTAAAACCTCTCTAATGCCTCTCACCACCCTTAGAGCTTTATGTTCTTTTACCTACAAGACCAATGTGACCTGCGAAGAAACATTGAGGGTGATGAGTCTCCATAGAGACTCAGTGAGAGAACTAATCCTACTATTGAATATACTATCATTCCTTAGTTTCTAGATATTCCAAAGCAAATGAAAAGAAAGAGATGCCCAGAAACAATTGAGAGCATTGCTAAGACCCAAAAAGGACCCAGAAATAACATTGAAGGGCAGAAAATTGTGGTTGAGTCTTAGGCCAAAAAGGTTCCAGCAATCCATAGCAAAGCGGCAATCAAAGAAGACGTGAGAGATGGTCCCAAGAGCGTTACAAAAGGAGCAAGGGAGAGGTGAACCAGAGGAAGACTTAATGGGCAGCCTATGCAGAAGGAAACACCACACAAAGCAAAGGATTTTAGGTTCAGCAGGGGTGCGCCAAAGCTTGGCTAGAATTCTACTCCAAGAGTTGGTATCCAAGTTCAATTGCCATTTGTTATTAAGGTGGTCAAAAATGTTTTCTGTATAAGCAAGCAATTGATAGATAGGTTTAACTTTAGTAAAAATCAATGGTGTGCCATCTTTCCACTTCACTAATTCCATTCTATCTGAATCCACCGACGTGTCTCTTGGGAGGTTAAGGGCAGAGCAGGCATCCCTGACAGTGGTGTAGGTTCTCCATTGGGATATGGGCAAGTCATACCTAGAGGTCAGGGTATCCCACGAGATCAGGGTATCATTCTCTATGATGTCTGAGAAATAACTAATTCCCAGGGCATTCCACTTATTTGCCGAGCATCCCTGAAGTTGGGCCAGAGGCTTATCTCCCTTGAATAGATTCCACCAAATGGATCTTTCCCCACAGATATTTAGAGACTGATCCAATAAATTAGTGTCTACCAAGAAGGGTTTAGTCTCTTCCCATCCTTTCTAGATAGATTGGAATACCTCAGATCCTGATACTGTGACTCTGAATTTCCCTGTCATGAGATCAATCAATGGGAGATTCTTCCATTGCCTAGCCCGGGAAGGTAACCTCTGCTGATGTTATGTCTCACCAGAATCTTCAAGGGCTCACTGCCTTGAATTGTCTTGGCTACCCACTTCACCGCAAGAGCATTACCTTGCCACCTAAGATCTTTAAGCCTAAGGCCTCCTTGCTCTATGGCACTAGTGCACCAATCCCACCTCATAGCATGAGCCTTCTTGTTCCCTTTACCATCTGACCAAATATACTTTCGGATAGCTTTGTGGATATAGTCTAACTGCCCATGATTGAATAGTCAGGCTGAGGAGTAGTAAATGGGGTATGCTGCCATAATCTTTTGGCACACTTGAACTCTTCCTGCCAACGAGAGATATTTGTTGTTCCACTTCTTCAACTTCACTTCAATCTTACTCTTAACCCATTCCCACATGTTCTTCAAATTTGGTTTAACAGAGAATGGTATTCCTAGATATCTAATCTGGTGGAGAGAGCCTCCCCAGGCAAAGCCAAATTGATTGCACCACCCCAAAGGATCTTCATCCCAGCCCAGTAGGGTTGATTTAGCAATGGACACTTTACTACCTAAGGCTAGACAGAAGGTATCTAATTTATCCATAAGGCACTTGAAGTTATCTTCACACATTTCCACCATGAGGGAGGTGTCATCAGCAAACTGAATGTTGATGAGTTCCTCATCATTAGGAAGTATGACTCCCCTAACTTTTGGAGAAGTTGAGTCATCTCTAAGAATATGGAATAGGGAGTCTGCTGCTATAACAAATAGGGCTGGCACCAGAGGGCATCCTTGTCTTATGGATCTAGTTAGGAGGAAGGGCTCTGATTTCTCCCCATTCACTTCAACAACCGCAGTAGCCCCAATCAGTAGTGTCTAGACCATTCTAATAAACTCTTCAGGGAATCCTAAAGCTTCCATCATAGTAGCAATAAACTGCCATTATATCCTGTCGTATGCCTTCTCATAGTCAATTAGCAGCATGCTGACCTATTGCCCAGAACACTTCGCCCATTCCATAGTCTCCTAGCAAGTGATGAGGTTTTCCAAAATGTACCTACCTTTAACAAATCCAGTCTGGGTGGGGCTGATAATCTTGGGAAGGATGTCTATCAGCCTTCTAGCCAAGACTTTGGCCAAGATCTTGTAAGATACATTCAAAAGGGTTATGGGTCTCCAATTCTTAATCATGGTTCTGTCTCCTTCCTTCGAGATTAGCTTGATGCAACCAGTATTAATTTTTGTTCCTAGGGATCCATTCGAAATGGCCTCATTATAAATCATCAGTAGGTCTTGGGCTACCCAATCTATGTTATGCTTGTAGAACTCAATAGGTAGCCCGTTAGGACCAGAAGCTTTGTCATTGCTCATATGTCCAATGGCCTCGACTATCTCCTCAACAGATAGGGGTTTTCTAAGGATAAGAGCATCCTCTGGCTTGAGAGTGGGAGGGATAATGCTCTTGATTTTATTCCTCATTTCCCTCTTCTCTGTTCTTGAGTCCTCTGAAGTGAAGAGTTTGGAATAATAGCCAACAAAGGCCTGGAGGATGTCTTCTTGAGTAGAGAGTTCTACCCCTTCTTGAAAAATGCAACTAATGTTGACTGTGGCCTCCTTAGCTTTAAGTAGATGGAAGAAAAACTTGGAGCCTCTGTCCCCTTCCTTGATCCAATTGGCTCTGGATCTAACCTTAGCTCCATTGATTTTATACTGTTGCAGCTTCCTGAGTGAGTCCCTAGTCCAGGCTAGGCAATTGGTTGCCTCCTCATCAGCAAGGTCTGTCTAGCTCCTCATCTCTGCTTGGAACAACTTCCTCTATAATTCTATTTCAGCCCTTCTAGAATCCTTAGCCCATTTCCTTCCAACTACTTGAAACATTGTCCTCTAGCTACTGGTGCATTGGTTCCAAAAGTCAATGGTGCTCTATTTCTTGGCAACACCAAAGTTAAACCATCTGATCAGGAGGATGGCCTCTTTAATGACTTCAGTATTCAACAAAGAGATGTTAAGGGCAAAGGATTGATTACTCTTCCTAGAGGAAGGGCAACTCCCCAGCTAAAAAATTGAAGATACTTCAAGGTGGTAATCTGAGAGGGAGTATGGTATAACTTTAATGCAGTCACCCCCTATCTCTTTTTTGAAGCTGAAAAAATCCTTATTAGCATATATCCTATCCAGCCTACAGTAGATCCTCTTACTGCCTTTCTGGTAGTTGGACCAGGTGTGCCAGATACTCTTATGATCTCTCTTTTGCCCTGCTAATGGGTCAAAAAGTCTAAGTTTACTGATCATCTTGGACCAGAAGAACTTTTCATTGCCCTTCCAATCCATCTTAGAGCCTCCTCCCTTATCCTGAGGGGATTCAATCATGTTGAAATCCCTAGCAACAACCCACAGAATCTCTTTCAACTGACACATCCAATCCCACAATTGGATCCTATCATTGTGGTCATTTGGGGCATAAACTAATCAAATCCCAAACTCAGAATTACCATCCTTACAAGTCACCCAAGCCACTCTATTGCATGGGGAACATCCACAATCAGAGACTTTGTTTGCCCATCTGGGGTGGATGAGGATGGCAGTCCCTCCTTTACCTCTAGGTTGGCCGATGAATACACTCCTAGCATCAGGCCAAATGCATCTTAAAGCAATCTCAAGGGAGAATCCAACTGCTTTAATCTCTTGTAACAGAAGGAAGTCAAATTCTTTCTGCATCCTGATGAATCTTTTGACCACATACTTCCTGTCAGGGGACTCAAGGCCCCTCACATTCCAAGTAGCAATCTTAAACTCCATGATCAAATTAGGAGTCATGTTCCATAGGAGCATGAAAGCTCTTAAAGCAATTAGGGAGGGTCCTCTTCTGGATTTTTGAAGGTTTAATACTGGAAGCATGGTTGGGAGGTCTACCTCTCTTCTTCTTGGCCAGGGGGGACACTCCTTCCTCTTGGGTAGAGCCCATAGCAGCCTTGACCTCTGGAACTATCTCCTTGGAGAGGGGTTTCCTGATCTTCTTCTTGGCCTTGAAAGTAAAATCTTGGGGCTCCTCTTGTCCTGACTGCAAAATGGCTAGCTCCAATCCTACCACCTCACCTTCTTCCAATTCTTCCGGCGAGACACAGGGGATGGGTGTAGAACAGGGTTTGATGTTGGGATTATCATCCTGAGTCAAGCGGGGGGATTTCCAAGGATGCAAGTCTGGGGGGGCATGAATCACAGTGAGGGAGAAATTTTGAATTTTTCTTCCTTGTCGTAAGCCTCTCTAATGGCCTCCAGGGCACCAAAAGGGCTAATCTCTCTAGGTCTTTCAGCAATCCGCCTGGGGGAGAGCTCATCGGCATAGTTATCTGCAAGATTGGGGTTCTTCCTCCTTAGGGCTTCTATCCTCTTGATCTTATTGAGAACAATCTGTTGGGCATTTAGCTTGCGGGCAATCGAGCCTGAATCTTTTGGTTTCAAACCAAAGTCCAGTTTCTCTATAGTAGGTGGTTCGATCATGTCCTCGAACCGGGCAACAATTGAGGTTCTATGGCCTGAGTCAAAATTGAAGGCCTTTTTAAGAGAATCTAGCAACTCTGCCAAGGCTTCAGAAGTCTTGGGAATGTCAAAGACAAGGTTCTTATCGGGCTTGGTTTTAATAGCCAACTCCTTATGTCTTCCTTTGTTATTCTTTGCATCCTGATTATTACCTCCTTTGGGTTTTAACAGCTGACAATCATTTCTTTGGTGGCCTTCCCTTCTGCAAAGGAAGCACGAGTTAAGTCCCCCTAAGAAGGAGATAGGGCAAAAATGGGTGTGGTTGCCAAGTTCAAATCAAATTCCCCTGGGGAGATTGATTCCCGATTTGATATTAATAAGGGTTCTAGCATCAGTGTGTGGAAGAAGAACATTAGTTTTATCAACCTGGAGCACCAAGTCGAATGGTTCCAAGGCTTGAGGAATCAAGTTCCAAAGGAAAGGCGAGATGCTACCTACGGTTATCCATCGCAGGCTCGAGAGAGCTAGGACTTCATCATACACTGTGTTGGGCGACCAGGGGAGGGCCCTAAAATTGGCATTACCAATTTGCCAAAATTGTCTATCAATGATGTCCTTTTGGGAACTAGGGTTCTTGAGAAAAATGAGGAAAAACCCCCTCTGAATCATATGCAAAAAGGAAAAATGGTAACCATATTTTTTACCCCAAACGCTATGCAACCATTCATTAAGAAAGGATCTAGACGGAAGTTTATTCAAATCTTGAGCAACAAGAAATACAACAGAGTTTCTAAGAGAGATCTTTTCCTTTTCAATAGCTAAGGACATCTGCAAATTAGGTTTGATAATACAAACATTAGAAGGCTCAGAACCCTCACCTCTAGATTTGGCTCCATCGATCTCAAATTTGGCGTCCGGTGGAATAACCGCTTCTTCTACGAGCGCTTGCTTGAAAGACTTGTTTTGCAGAGCTGACTCAGGGCCAGGGGAGTGATTTTCCATATGCATGAATAGAGGCCAAAATAAAGGGGGCGCATTGAATGCTAGACAATCTGGCCGAGTAATTATATTCATTTATAAGTGTTGATACTATTATAACTTTTACCTTAAGTTGCTCTTGTGTTCTCATAGTGATGACACAACAATTATTGTAGTGAATTCATGACTATGTATAATAGCTAGATCAACATGGAGAGGACATTTCTTTATAAGAGAAGAAGCCATATCTATGTAGATAAGTGTCATTAATCATTTAATACTTGAGTGAGCTTTGATGTAACATACTCTAAACTACTTTAATTAAAAGTTATTAGTTGTTGGACTTGATTGATTGATTATTAACACTAGTAGATTGATTAGTTAATTTGAGTGTCACTCTAGTAAGTTGTAAGCTTAAACTTAGAGGTTTACTTAACACCTCTTCTAGTTTCTTGTAGTTAGATTTGAAAGGAAGTTAGAGTAGTGAGATAAATCCCTACAAGTTAACTTTGAGGGGAGGGTTATTAAAAACTTTCCATATCTTTACAAAAATTATAGAAACGTAACAAAAATAAACATAAATAACATGCATACCATAGCATGGTGATTCACATGGGGAAAGCCCTTTCAAGAGAAAAACTCCATAACTCCAGAATACATCCAATATATCCTGAAATCAGCAATATAATACACTATACTTGTAGAGAAATCTTGTCACAAGAGTATCACCAGCTAGAGATGCAAAGGTAATTCAATATCTATATGACTCTCACACAACCTCCATCTCACACACCTAATATAAGAAACGCTATACATGAATCGGTCAAACAATATTACAAAACCATGAGCTAAAACTACCAAAGAAAGAGGATCTAACTTATCTTTAATGCAAGATGTCATATGATTTGTCAAAATGCACAACAACGCATGCAACTCCCTTTTACAGCTCATTTATGTGCCAACACATTTTCATGTTTCCTATTTAATAGGACCCAACTTCTGGAGGCCACAACTTTTGATTCATGTGTCTAATTGACAAACCATTTAATGTGATAGAAATTAAATTGTGAGTGTTATATAATTCTATAACCCATTGTAATGGTTGCAACCACTCCCAGGCTCATTTGAATCCTCTAAGGTCTTCAAAATTAACTTCAAATCTTTCAAACAAAACTCTAAAAATTGAAACTTTAATATCTTCAAATCTAGACATGATCTTGCAATGAAAACTAATTCTTATCTAGCAAAAACATATCTTTGGAGAAAATTCAAACCAAACCATGCTCAAATGTAAATTTACTATAAATAGTAACCTTATGTAAATGCAAGGTTTAGACACCACTTTCCTAACATTATCCCACTTGTCAAACACCTTGCAAGGGAAAAGAGAGTATCTACATCATAATTTAATCACTAGGGGCCATGAGGCCCATGAATTTGAACACCATCTAAACTTCTCCATGCACATGACCTTAGTTACATAATCTTTCACATTCATCAAATTCTCTACCTCAACCAACTTCACCCGACCATCCTTGATCGCATCTTTGACAAAATATTACAGAACATCAATGTGCTTCATCTTGGAGTGAAATGCCAAGTTCCTAGCTAGGAAAATCACACTTCGACTATCACAATAAATTGACACTACACCTTGTTTCATTCCAATATATGAACACAATCTTTTAAAGTAAATGGATTCTTTACAAGTGTGAGTAGTTTTCATATATACCCAACTTTAGTAGTGAACAAGGCAACCACATTCTATCACTTACTCATCCAAATGATTGCACCACCAAATAAAGTAGACATAAGCGCTAGATGATCTTCTGCTATCAATATCACCTACCTAGTATGAATCTACATAACCATGAATGTCAAGGGAAATCTCATCTTGGGTATCAAATTACCATGATAACACAAAGAATACATTAATGTACCCTTCAAATATCTGAAGACTCTTTGAACTACATCCACTTGCACCCTGTGAAGGTACTCTACTCATTTCTTCCATTTCCAACATAGATGTAGGACAATCTAAAACACTTAACTTTATTCCAACTATAAATGGAACACATAATGGTCTATAATCCTACATGCTAATTTTTTAGAAAATTGAATGCATATTCTTATTCTACCCCAGACATAGCTTTCTATCCACTCTATCTCTTATAATTTCTTCCCAAGAATTTGTTTAGCTACACCAAGATCTTTCACTTTAAATTTAGTTGCAATCTAAGACCTTGAATCTAATATACATTGGACACATCACAAGATTTTATAAATATATGGTAAACCTACTATTACTCACATCAAAGGAGGTGGAAATCTCATTTCTACATATTCCACTAAGAAGGTAGATGGAACTTTGTAAGAAACTTTTTTGGTAGTCTAACATACTTGACACACACTACACTAGACATTTGTTATGTAATTGGATTGGTTCCTAGATTCATGTAAGGTCTAGAAGAGAAAGTCATCAAAAGGTAAGCAAAAGCAATTTTAAAGTATTTTAATTAAACTCTTCATATGTGATATACTATGCTTGTGACATGACTATTTCCTTGTTCGGTTTTATTGATTTAGATTAGTTTAGAGATGTGAATAATAAAAGGATAGGTTAGGATACATGTTTAAGCTTGGATCTAGGCTTGTTACTTAGAAGAGCAAGAAACAAAATGACGACTCTAGTTTTTTTTGTCATGTGAGACAGAAGAGAGTGACGAAAGAAGCAAATAAATAGGTTGTGTATACAATATATCTTATTTGAGTCTAAATATATTCTAGGTGTGCAATAATAGTTGAAAAACTTAGTTGAAACTTGCCAAACTCACGTGTACTTACAACTTTTTTTACAGACAAGTTACTTGCATACAACTTGTGAGTTGAACTTGTTTAAATACTTCTAACATACAAGTTACACAATGAGCCTCTATAAAGGACTCCAAAAGTTTGAAAATAATACTTGATTATTGTAAAAAAGTCTACATAAACTCTTATTTGTGGCACTTTTGCATGAAACCTTAGAAAATCAGTGATTGGAAAAAAAATGATGTTTGGTTAAAATGACAAAATTATGAGAAAATAACATGTGACATGAAGGTCCTCATGAACTTGAAGGTCGTGAGAATCCAAATGCAATGAGTGTTAACTGTTCCATTCATTCTCATGAGAGATAGGCTTTTGTGAACCACTACTCATAAAAAATGGGTTAATGAATTTGACTCAAAAACTACAAGGTTGAAATCTGAAAGCAATATCACCAATTGAAGACCTTAATTACAGCTTGGTGACACTATGCCTAAGGCACTAACCATAGACCCAATAAATGGTACTGTAACATCACTAGAGCTACCACTCTTAAAATTGTGTGAGTTGGCCTAGTGGTGGAGAATTGGTGCTCTTGAAAGAGAGGTCACAAGATCAAATTCCATTGGGGGTAGGGTATGTACACCTTGTTTGTAGCACAATTAGGTGCCTCTCACAAGGAGTACAGGATGGCCCCATGTTGACGTCATCATATGTAGACCCAAAAGCATATGACTGGTATTCATATTGTTGTCACCATGGTAGACCCAAAAACATATGACTGATATTCATATTGTTGTCACTATGATAGACCCAAAAACATATGATTGGTACAATAGACTATAAAAAATATTTCCCCCGTTTTAACTCTTAAGATTTAGATAAGTCATGTGGGAGTAAAGAATTTATACCAGGATATCCAGTTTTCCGAAGGTTTGCTTGATCCACTCTGCCAAACGAGACGCACTCTCCTCTGAAGTCACATCGAATGGGAAGAACTCCAAATTGTGTTGAAATCCCTGAGCTCTCAGAGTTTGTAAAGCAGTTCTTCCTCGCTCCTCACTGCGAGCAGTCAGAATTACAGTCATTCCATTCTCGCAAAGCTGCCGAGCAACCTCAAATCCAATGCCTTTATTTGCCCCCGTCACGAGCGCCACGGTCTTCTCCGTCCACCATTTCTCTGCACTGTAATTTATTTCGCATCTCTTCTCATTACAATTGACACTAAAAAACAGTACAAATTGCAGCAAAATCATACCTTCAAATTAAAACCCTAAAAATCATACCTTGACATTCTGTTTCCCCCAAACTCTGCACGGCTCTGCTGCGAAAGATTAAACAGGCAATGTATAGATGCAAAGCATTAAAAAACAGTACAAATTATATTAAAAAACTGCAAATCATATCTTGACATTCTCGTTTCCCCCGACTCTGCACTCTGCAGAGCTCTCTCCTGCAAAAGATTAAATCGGCAATGTAGAGATGCGCATCTTGGATGACAAGTAGGAACGATATATCGGCCAAAAAACCAAAAAGCTTTTCTGATCTGCAAAAATCAGCCGGCCGTGGGTTTGGAATCATACATTTAATAAAGATAAGTTGATTGTTAAAGGGTCCGTAAAGATAAGATAAGTTGATTATTAAAGATCTTTTGTTAAGCACCATACATTACCCAATGCAGACAAGAAATTTTTTGGGTCTTTAAATCATCATTAAAGTAAATTATCTGCTGCCAATTTGCTCTTTTGAGTAAGGCTACATGTCCAAATCTCTTGCAAGCACCTTTGCTGATTGGAATCTTACACTTAATAAAGATGAGTTGATTGGTAAAGGGTCCATCTTTGCACCTGGTCCGTAAAGATGGTGGTGCTAATTGGTTTTACAACATTGCAACAAAATCCATCATTGATTGGAGCACCCTCAAAACCAAGTTTGAAGAGCTATTCAAGTTAGCTAAAGATGCATAAGCATTGATGGCCCAACTTACCCACTTAAAGAAAGAACCTCATGTGTTTAAGTGTGAATTTATTGCTCACGTCAATAAGTTGACATGTAGAATTCTAACTATTTCTCAGGTTACAGACAAGAATTTGAAGTGTTTCTTTGTCAATTTTCAAGTGTCTAAGATGAGTTTCTTGTTGAGAAGAACAACTTCAACTACTCTCGTGGCTACATAGACTTTGGCAATTAAGATTGAAGATGATCTAATTCTTATCGAACAGGTAAGACTAAAACAAAGTGGGTGAACAATTTTTTTTCTTCTTTTGAGCCATTCTCTTCCACCACAAGACCGGATCCTATGGTGCAAAGGTTGGCTAATGAGTTGCTTGCTCTCAAAAAGCAAATAGCTCAAGGTGTATTATCTTCCCCTTGTAAGAAAGTTTCAAGGAGGCCATATCCAAATCTTGCTCATAGTTATGCTATGATAAATCATAATAAATTATTTTCCCTGCCAAAGAAGCTTTCCCTTGAGGCCCCATCAACAAATGCAATAGTGGAGCATCGTGAATCTAAATCAAGTGATCTTTCTATCCTCTTCCAGGAAAAGGAAGTAGACATAGCTGACAGATCTCATGTCTGATTTATGCAGTACCAAAAAGTTGTTGATAAAAAGAAGAAGGGTGAAAATCACTATGTCAAGACTCACATGGATGAAGATAGTCATGTGTTTAGACATGAAAAGATGGACATCCAAAAAGATATTTGTCAAGTTGAAATGAATGCATTTATCTTTCAATATCATGAACTTGAACATATTGTTCATGAAGGAACTCCCCAAGAACTTGATGAAAACTTTTTTACAAAAGTCATAGAGGAGTTTTGTTCAAGTCTTGTTGACTGTTCTCTCAATTGTCTACCATCCCAAGCAATTAGACTGTGTTGAAATTTTTGCAACAATATAAATTATGATTTCATTGTGCAAGTGAGTTTTCACATAAATAAAAGAGCAAGTATTTTCACACTTTTCGTTGAAGACTCTTGTGATGTCATTTGTGTGTTCTTATGTCACAATAGTGATATTGTCTTGAATTTATTGTAAGAAGTGAGTTATTTGTGTTGTTATAAAGAAAATATTTCAATCTAATTTCTTTTAGACTTTGTGTTGTAGTTTTCTATTTGAAAGACATTAGTTAGAGTTACATAAAAGTGAATGCGCAATCTTTGAGCTATGATTCTTTGTGATATTAGAAATTAATTTAAAGGGAGTTCTATGTTTAAAAGTCTTTATGCTAAATATATTATTGTCTCATCCTTTAATTGTTGTATGATAGTGTATGAGTCTTTGAGATTATGCATATTCCTTAGTAAATAGTTTATCAATGTGCTTAGGGATAATCTTTTAGTTAATCTTAATATTATTGGCATTATTTCTCCAATCAGTGCTTAAAAGTGAAAATCGAAAGTCTCAAGTTTATAGTTTCTCAATCTTCATTACACTCTTACAGTTTAGTCTTGAATATTCTCAAGTGTGTATGTCCAAGATTGAGTTCAAATCTCTTTCAGATAACATTGTTCTAATCTTGACAACAGTCTTCATTACACTTTGCAAAAGTGCAATTAGGACTTTTAGTCCCAATTACAACTAAATACATTGCACCTTTTTGTCCAGTTGGAACTTATTGTTCTACCTATATAATTTATTTTCCCCCACTACATGCTTGTGTAATTAGGAATTTTAGTCTTCATTACACTTGTAAACATAAATGTTCTTCCCTCATGTGTAATGCATATTTAGAACCATGAAATTGCATGTTTGCCCATTTTTATCATTTTTCTCCTTTTTGTGTCTTTTCACATTTTTCTTAAACCTCTTTTTTTTGTGGACCAAGTTGTTATCCAACCTTGGAAACCAATTGTACCCACTGTTGTGACTCCATTTCGAATTCTCTCATCCATGCTCCAGTCTTCTCACCTCAACTTCATAGAGAGAACTTCCCTTGAAGAACCGATACTATCCCATACAATAAGATGAGGTGGGATTATGTTGGCAAAGAACATAAGAACTATCAATGATGCAAGATGGTATTCTTAAACAAAATCTTCTCATCTATGTACCAACAATCTAAAGACTTTGAGTGCGCATTATTATGAAGCAACATGAAGACCACCTTTAACAAAGGATGATGTTCATAAGAGTTGTGTCTTGTCGGACACTTAGTTTAGTTTCAATTATGCATATGTAATTGAGTCACTATAAGTCCACTCTGCAAACTTGCAATGTAAATAATTTCTAATGCATAGTAAAAACTTTGAAATTGCAAGTTTGTCCATTTTTAGTCATGTTTTCTTATTTTTTGTCTTTTTGTGTCATCTTGTTTTTCATGAACTAAGTTGTTGTCCAACCTTGGAAACCCTCAAAATCCACCACTACAAATTCATGTCAAGTTCTCTCATTCACACTCCAAGCTTCTCACCTTAACTTCATAGAGAGAAATTTCCTTGAAGAACCTGTACTACACCATATAAGAAGATGAGGTGGGGTTTTATTGGAAAAGGACATCATAAATACCAATGATATAAGTTGGTGTTCTTGAACAAAGCACCTTCACCAGATTTGAAAACTCTCAACATGGGCTATTTTGAAGAAAGATGAAAACCTTTAATAGAGGATGATGTAGTTTGTGTCTTGTTAGACACTTAGATCAATTTCAATTATGCACATGTAGAATTGTGAAATACAATTCCATATAATCAAATTACATGTGAAACTGTAAAATGTAATTGCATGTGATCACATTACAAATCAAATTAGAATAGGACTATAATGTTGAATAAGTCAACAATTAGTTAGGATTCTCCCACCTTTTTCTCATAACCTTTCTTCTATAAATACAAGAGGGCTCATTCTAAATAGACATATTTTGGCAATGCAACAAAACTCTACTAGTTTGTGTGTACACTCTAAAACTTTGATTTTGGATGTAAAAGAAAATCATAGTTAATAAAAAAGGCAGGTTGCTTCCAAA
Organism: Chamaecyparis obtusa; assembly: GCA_027943335.1. Classification (NCBI taxonomy): domain Eukaryota; kingdom Viridiplantae; phylum Streptophyta; class Pinopsida; order Cupressales; family Cupressaceae; genus Chamaecyparis; species Chamaecyparis obtusa. The sequence goes on along the minus strand of BSBK01000457.1, from coordinate 1,165,407 downwards.
CTTTGTGTTGGAACAAATTGTGATTTGACGACATTATCTTAAATTGTTTATGAGTCTTGTGGCATCATCTAAAAGGTTATTTGAATCCAATCTTGTATTTTTTATCTGCTTATTTTGTTTAAAGTTAATGTTATGTTTTCAAACTTGATCTTGTAGTCTTTATGATGTTGGTTATGTTTGAAGCTAACATCATTTTCTTAAGCTAAGAGTTAATTTGTAGTCTTTGTGCTACTTTTATCTTCTTTGTTCCTGAATTCATATAGAAGTCAAAAAAAAGTATTTGAGTTCTCATGAGCTTTTTAATCATTGATTTTGCTAGATTGAACCTAAAAGTTTATTGTAAGAAAAGAATATTGATCCTGTAATAAGAGTATACAATGAATGAAGAACACCTAATCTAAAGAAAGAGAATATGGTGAATATAACACCCATCGATTAACTTAGTGTACATAATCTTACATTTTAGTTAGTGTTAGTTGTTTTTAGTAATAGTAGATAGGGGGATCCTTCCCTTATAATTAGGAGAGACTTTTTCTCATGAAATGCCATTTTTTTTCTTCAAACAAATATCCCAGTAAAAAAATGATGCACCAAGTAGGGTTGAAATATGACCTAAATTCGAATTTTATGAGCCACAAACATAGAAAGATCCATGACCAACAACCATAGAAGAGCAACTCGAACTAGAGAGAAAGAGACACAAAAAATGCATTTTCAGAGAAATGCATTTTCAAAGTTGCATTTTTTGTGATAGAAATGGTCATCGATACCACAAATAGCAAACAAAGAAGCTCTACAAAAAAGAAAGCTCAAGAAAAAATCTAGCTGCCAAGGGATTTTCGAGAAATTTAGAAATTATAAAATTTTTTATTTTTTTTAACACTACTTTGATACCATATTACACACATAATTGGTAAAATATTTAATGAATTGAATAAATGATCAACAAATCATTTATAGATTACAAAGAGATGATGTTTCTATTATGGCACAATCATAGAATTAGAAATTATCTAATATTTATATAATTTACAATATTGACCATTAAATAAAAAATAATAAAGATATTAGGAAAGTGTCATTCTAATAGAAATTACTATTTTACAATTGATCCAAAACCTATCAGTTGCAAAATATTCATCCAACAAAACCAGCTCCATGAGGATTCAAATCACAAGCTTCCAACACCCAACATAGATCACATTGACAATATCCATTACTTCCAAAACAAATCTACAAATCAAGGTTAATTCACAAAACATTCACTATGACCCATAAGCCAAATTTCCCATAAGCTTTCTACACTAAGAAACCAAAAAATGAAAGAATACCTAGAACTAAATTCATCTTAACCTCTGATACCAATTGTTGGTAAAAATTCAATCTCTATCCAATGAATTATGTTAAAGGCTTATTCTCAAGCTATGACAAGTCTTAGACTACTACAATATAAAAAAATTTGTATGTAAATCTAAAATTAAGTGACCTTAATGTGGAATCACCATGATTAAATCCACCTTCTTTATGATGTTAAAACTCTACCAACATAACATGTTTAATAATACCACCTTAGATTGAACTTGGATATAGAGGAGCGATGAGAGAGAGTGGACGAGAGAATAGGCATATTCAAAATTTGAATTATGTTGTGGGCGGGAACTCTTCCTCTGGAGTAGAACAGTCTACAGATGGAGGAAAGGATAGTATGGAGGCATCTAGGGTGAAAGAAAAACCTCATGATATTATGTCGGGGGCCTTGCCTAAACTTGGGGACCCAGGAGGGGGACCCATCCAGGGAGATGCTCTTGAATCGGGTGTGGTTTCTCAGCCAAATAAATGGTCCTCTTTATTTGGAATCAAACCAGTCGATAAGTCCTCCTTGCCTAAAGTCAAAAATATTTTTGATCTGACGAATGGTAAATTTTCTATCTCCATCCTGAATCTGGCTATTGACCATAATATAGCTTTGATGGTGAATTTCCTAGTTGGGAATTTTTTAGGCCTAAGACCCAACATAGAGGTGGTTAGAGCTTATGCTAAGAAGAAATGGGTTTTAAAATGCCATGTGGATATTGCTGTTATGACTAAGGGATTTTTCTCTTTCTCATTTTCCTATGAAGAAGATAAAGCTAGGATCCTATGCGGAGGCCCTTGGATGGTTGGAAAAACTGCATTAGTCCTTCAAAAGTGGAACCCAAACATGAATCTTCATGATGAATCATTCCTAACTCAAGTTCCTATTTGGATCTTGGCTTCCAAGCCTACCTATGGAATACTGGATAGAAGATATCTTCTTAGGGATAGCTAGTTCTTTTGGTGAACTCTTGTCCATTGACCCGGTGACAGCTTCAAGGAGAAGGCCCACTCATGCAAGGATTTGTGTGGGTGTAGTCCATGATGCAAATATTCCTAACTCCATCAAAATCATATCAAAGATGGAAAAATGGGAACAACAAGTGGAATATGAATCGATACCTTTTTCCTTTTTTCACTATAAGAAGATGGCCCATTAGGCCAAGAGTTGTCCTTCCAAGACACTGAAAGAGAAGAAAAATGATAAGCCAAAAAATAGGAAAGTCTGGCAAGAGAAAGAGAAAAATGAAATAGACAAATCTGTTGAATCTAATAAGGGAATCACCAAAGAAAGAAATGAGATTCCTAAAACCACATTACAAGAACAAAAGATTACATAAGATAAAACATAGGAGAATCTCAAAGAGAAAGTGAGTCCTATCTTAAAAGAAGATGATCCCATCCTTCACAATGTGGTTGACTCTCTTGATAAGGGTAATGAAGGGGATTATACTACCTCCATTGAGGATAATCACCAACCTAAAGAAGGGGAGATTCTAGATTCAGCTGAAGAGGATGGCAATTCTACATCTAGCTTTGAGGGGAATGAAGACTCATTCCAAGAAGCCTAGCATTGCAATATTTTGGAGTCTAACCTATCTGATATATCACATAATAGAGTGGATTTGGTGAAGAGTTCTTACCTTGCCTCTAAAAAATGGGGAGATGTTATGGAAGTAAACAAGGCTTTGGGAAAGGAGAATGGGGATTTGAATGGGATCGTTTCCCCAACATCATTGAACATAAAACCTAAAGGCAAAAAGAATAAGGTAATCCAAAATACTCCAAAGAATTATAAATCTTCTATTAGACTGGTTGTAGATGTAGGTCAGATCTCATCTTCTCCAGGTAGACTCTCAAATTCTAAGAAGAGAAGTGTGGGGGCTAACAAAAATATAGCCGATGGAATGTAAAAAACCCTCATCGAGGTGTGCTCTCTAAAGAAGAAATCAAAGTAATATCCTAAAATATTAGAGGGCTGAATAGTCCTCACAAGCAATACATTACCCAGAATATGATAATAGATCATAATCTAGACATTTTCCTAATTGAAGAAACCACTACTAAAATTGTATTAATTTTTTGACCTATATTGGTTGATATTTCTACGCTCATTGATCAATATTTCGACCAAATGGGTTGTCACAATATTTTGGTCGATTGATCGACAACCAAGTTGAGCATCTTAATTTTGACCCTCTTTGGCATTGAAAAAGAGGTCAAATGCTTGTAAAATATGGCGTCGAAAGATATTATTTTCGATGGTGGCTCACATCATAGTTTGACAAGGATGCTATGTCAATGATGAGGTTTTGGTTGAAATATTCATTGATGATTGGAGTTAGCCAAACTCATTTTCAATGAGAATAACATCAAATGTGTCCACGTGGAGTCAAACATTTGACCCATTTGGTCATCAAAAAAAGAGGTCAGATGATTGAAAATGTGGCGTCGAAAGGCTTGGTTTTCGACGAGGATTCTATGTTATTGACGAGGTCGTTGTTGATAGTTGCGTCGAAGTTAGAGTCAGGAAAACTGATTTTTGATGTTTGCAATGTCGAAAGTGTCCAGTGAGAGTAGAAATTTTGATGCCAGTAGTTTATTTTTAAAAAAAATATAATTTTGGTATGCAATTATGAGATCTATATTATCACCGCACTGGTTAAAAAGAAGCATGGACAAACAATGCTCTTGGGAAGTTGTAGCCAAATTGACATTACCTATTTATACAAAATTTGTGAGTGGCTTCCATACTGTACCTACCTAGATACATTTCTAAATATTAAAAACTTAGCATTGATAAATTGAACCTACCTCAAAAATTGAAAATTAGATGCTATTTGCCCATATTCAGTCACTATGTGATAGACTACAATGTCTCAAAATCTAATTTTCTTAACAAAGAATAAACTTGTATAGTGAATTATATAGATATGTTAGAGTGTTGCCATAGGAGAATGCTATCTCCATCTGATGTGTTAGATACTCATCTTCATCTGTTGTTAGTGGGAATTAACTAGATTTGCTTTTGGATATACGATGGTAAGTTAATGTTAATCCAAAAATTTGGTAGTTACAAGTGGTATACTAATTTGATTTTAGGTATTTTCACAAGCCTATAATATCACCACATATTCTAAATATGGTAGTTATAGAATCATAATTTTACCTATAGTCTGTTGTTGGATAAAGGTGATTTAGATGATTGTGAGCTTCCTTCTCTTCTTTCTATTACTACTATTAAGGGAGGGTTTAAGGTTTTAAGTGGTAGGATAGAAGTCCTAAAAGCCTTTGAAAGGTTAATACGAATACCTAAAGATGAAGAGTTTTCGATTTGATAACTATGTTGTCAACTTGACAACAATATAAACTAAAAACAACAGTCATATAACTGACTGACTATCGATTGCAGAGAAGTTGCAAATTGTTGAACCGATTGGAAGAGGTTATTTGTAATGGTGTGTGCATGAGGAGGAGTAAGAGAAGTGTTTAGGAGTTTTATAGTAGTGAATTTATGGGCCAAGGAAGCATTTTGTAATGAAATTCTGATCAAATAAAATCATTTTCTTGCAAACTGGCACAGTCTTGACCGTAAGGGCACAGTCCTCATTTTAGTGTTGTTAAACCATTCATTCAATGCAAGTTTGATTGGAAATGTATTATAATGGTTATGTTTTAAGTTTTATTCATTCCATGCAAGTTTTTTTATTTTTTTTAAGGTTTGAAATAAAGAAAATCAAGTTATTGTTGACTATTCCCAAATAGTGACTTGGTGCAATCAGCAATTAGTTTTGAAGTTTCAATGAGCACTTAGGCTCTCCCACTTACTGTGGTTATTTTTGCTTGTGGGAGAATCCTGTCCCTATACTATATGTGTCCATATATGTTAGATTGTAGGGATATGTAGGAGGTTCAAGAGAGAGATCTTTGAGTAATCCTTGAGAAACCCATTGAGTAGGACTACTAGGGATTAAGGCCTAGTGAGCACCCGGGTAAGGGATTGTTTCTTGGTTAAGTTGATTGGGTAAAACTATTAATGTGGTTGAGGGAAATTGGGGTTATCACAAAGGTGTGGATCCTATTGGTGGCATAAGAAGTTTATTTGCACTTTGATAAGATATGGTGTGAATTGGATCCATGGAGATGATCCTTGAGAAGATGCTTGTTGGGTTAGTGTTGTCACAACACCCAACAAGCTTATTCTCAAGAATCATCTCCATGGATCCAATCCACACCATATACTATCAAAGTGCAAAGAAACTTCTTATGCCACCAATAGGCTCTACACCTTTGTGATCACCCCAATGTCCCTCAACCACATCAATGGTTTCACCCAATCAACTTAACCAAGAAACAATCATCACCCCAATGTCCCTCAAACATTCTCCAAAACACTCACAAAACTAAAGTCATTTCTATAATTCATAACTCTCTCCTTCAATTATAAAATTTATATAATTATTTCCATTATACAATATGGAAAGTATAATCTTTCTCATTTGTTAATACAATAAATGACATTCTACGAAATATTTTTAAAGTTTTCTAAATGTTTAATGTTGATTAAAAATCAAAAAATAGTATTATACATGATAAAGACATACCATTTCCATAGAAATTTGGCGATTCCCCACCATGCATTTGAAGGTGTTTGCAGATTTTTTGCCTGATTCGCTATCGTTACAAGTAATTTGACTCCTCCTTACATCATAATAAACTCCAATTTATTTTCTATACAAGAATAATATTATCAATAAAGATATAAATATAATGCAATGATCAGTAAGTGTACCATTCATTCTCATAAAATATAGGTTCTTCTGAACCACTATACATGAAACATGGATTAATGAATTTGACTCAAAAACTATATAGTTGAATCCTAATAATGATATCATAAGATTTACTTATAATTTGGTGTATTAACTTATAAATTTTGCACTCATCTATGAAAGGGGTCATCTTCCAAAGACATGGTATCTTAATAAGTATGCGGAGATACTGAGTATGAAAAACATGCACATGGGAGCCAATTTAGAAACAAAATATCCTAGTAGAACTTACAGATTTTACATGAGACTAAGAGAACCTTCATGAGACTGATAAACATCATATTTCAATCTCATCCCAAAAAAAATTCATGATGTCCTTAATCATATAAATTACAATGAGAATATACGAAGCACCTTTATATAATACTTAAACTACTCAAGCAATGTGAATAGTTGAGTTGACAACATCAAGGGTGAGACAAACTAGAAAAAACTATGGATTTATTCTCAAGCTTTGTCTTGAGATAAAAATTTGAAATACTATATAAGGTGCAAAAGGGAGAAAATTCTCTTGTTGAAACAAGGAGGTTCTAATTTTTGCTAAACTTGAAGAGAAATTCTGATTTTTTCTCAATATTGTAGAATGTTTTTGATAAAGAAAAGTAGCAAGAGGGTGCTGGCATGTGGAACAAATGACTAGGAGCACATTAATAGCACTAGTCTGAGAGCAGATAATCAGCAAAAAAATATTGTCCAGTCTGCCTCTATTAAAGACAAACTTAAAGATCATCTTGGGACAAGCCCCCACAAAAGCTACAAGCTTTAACCAAAAACAAAACTAAAGGACCAGAGTGAGCCCTTTAAAATTGTCAGCAATCACCTAATCAGAGGAAGGAAAGAAACTGAAAGAGAGAGACACTTTCATCACCATAAAACCAAAGAAGCAAGCTCAGGCCGCAAATAGCCTGTCCATCTTTCTCCGTCAAAAGTGAAGGTCCAAAAACTACCACACCTCTAGCCTAGCCCAACGCTGTCAAAGATATTCCCACCTGCTGCAAACTCCTTGTCCACCTCCATAGAAAAAGGGTCCACCTCTATAGTAGAAAAGAGGAATAAGATCCAGATAACAAGGCTTAAGCTGTAACATCTCCTTCCATTAGCATGACCACAAGAGGTAGCCCAGAAAAACTCCACCTCAATAGGAGTCTCCTCCACCTCCAAGTTCACGAACACAATCTCCACCTCAATAGGAGGTTGCTCCACCTCTATAGAAGGCTTCCACCACTCCTTTGCAAGAAGAGCACCCACACTCAACATTTCTTCCAGCACCAGAAGCATTTCCCCAGCTTTAAACTGGCAACCCAAAACAGTCCCCTTAGCCCATTTAAGACAAGGGTCTTCCTCCATCCTGATCCACAACACCTTCAAGTTATTCAAAGAAGGAAAAAATTGAATGCCGCTACTTGCCTCCTCCCAATAGCCACTACCCACCTCAATAGGATGGGCTTCCTCCTCAATAGGATCTTCTCCCTCTATAAGATTCAGGGGAGAGGAAAGCATCAGCAGAGAAGGAATCTTCCACCAATAAACCATAAGAAGAAATCCCACCTCGATAGGGATGAACTCCCCCTCAATAGGAGTACATCAAAGTGGAAAAAGAATGGGAAAGGAATAGTCCTTGCACCAAATAAAGACATAGGCCAAAGGAGGGGCAAAACCGACCACAACTAGAACCAAAAAAGAAGGGGAAGAGACAAGCTGAACAAAGCAGAAGACAAGCCTTCTGGTAGAAGCATCCTCAAACCCCCAACAAATAATTTCAAAGAAAGAAAACTAGAGAGGCTCTCCCACATGAGAGCTACTCCCTCTACCACAAAACAGGCAGAAAAAACAAAACGGATCTTGTTTCCTCACCTCCTTAGGCTCTGGAAGAAATGGGAAGCACACCAAGGACTGGCCTCCAACAGCATTGTAAAAAATGTGCAGAGATCCTCCATAGGATGAATCTCCACCCTCAACCACATTGGGGGCACCCATGGTCTCGACCTCCTCTTCCTTTCTCCCAAACAACAGGGCCCAAACACCCTAGGTGCAGAGGCTAAGGTAACACAAGAAGTGTCTATGAAAAAACCCTCCCGAACACACCAGGTGCAATAGCAAAATCTGCCCAAGGAAGGTTCTAAGGTCGGCAGTAGCAACAACCTTCCCTCCATTGTCATCGCTTCCTCCTTCCCCTCCCTTTGCATCCTCCCCTTCTCCATTTCCACTACAAACCCTAGCCCCTCCTCCGCACACGTTGCTCCCATTCCCACTCATCGCTATACCACCAAATCAATGCAAAATAAGATCCTTAGTGTGTTTAAATTGTAGAATGTTACATAATATAAAAATTTTTGTTTAAATTTAAACCAAATGGTTTTTACATCTAGATGAATGAGAACGCTCATCACAATTTGACCATAATAGTGATTTGGTGATAATAGTAGAGTCCATCAATGGAGAAAGGAGAGAAAAAACAAAGCAAGGTGGTTTTGGTGTGTGCCACTAACACTTATCCTAAATTATCTAAATCATGGATATTATCCATTACATGGAGTCCATCCAAAACTATTCAAATTTAAGAGGAGACAATGGCTTCTTCGTACCATCTGTAAGTTGATCCTTTATGGAAATGAACTGTATTTTAATTTTATTATTCTACACCTTTTCTTGGATGAAGTGGTGATGAGCCTCAATGTGTTTGTATTTCTCATGTATAATAGGATTCTAAGCCATCTTTATTACTCTTTGATTATTGCATTCCATTGGTATTAGTCTGTCAGAGAGGACACCCAAGTAATCCAAGGTTCTTTGAGGCCAAGTAATTTTGCATGTAGCTCCTTGTGCTACCTAGGATTCTACTTAAGTGAAAGATATGGCTACAATCAATTATTTTCTACCTACCTAGGAGATTGCTTCTAAACACATATTGTAGACATAACCTAAATGTTGACTTTTGATCATCAATGGAGCCTGTCTAATTGACATCCATATAACTAGTCAAGTAGAAGTTGTTAGTTCTCTTATACACTAGTCCAAATTGACATCCATATAACCAGTCAAGCTCATATCACACCACCCTTTTACAAGCTTTCCACTACATTTGTCTAGGCTCTTGCATGAGTCTAGAGAGATACTACCAAAAATATCCTAGATCTAGTCTCTTATTGATAAAATAAATAAATCTCCTAGCCATTTGTATGTATGGGGAATCATATACCTTATTTGATAAACCATGGTGGGAAAGTAGTGACTGTGATAGATGTTCCATGGGTCTTGAAATTTATTTAAAATTATTCACCTTGAGTTTTTCAGTAAGTTCCTTGGCATACTATTGTATGAGAGGTAGAGACATGATTCTTTATTTGACATACAACCAGGCTAATTCAATAATGCTAAAATTTGAGATATGTTTTCTCAATGACTTTGGTAAATCCTTTTTCACTATTGAAATGAAAAACTTATATGTTTGATGATGTGAACTATGTTCTTCACCATAAGCATGATAAATAAGGTCTATTTAAGTAGGCACAAGTCCAGACAACATCATAGATAAACATGTCTCCTGTCATGGGCTTGTTGCCTTAGATGGGTAGGTGTTGATTGGTTTAGTTTGAGCTTCACTTGGTTTCGAGAATACTTTAATATTCTCTACTTAACAAGGCCAACCACGTGAAGGTGGAAGCTCATTTGGCCCCTCCTCCCCCCCCCCCCCTATAATCACTCTAAATTCCCCATTAACATCTAATTACATATTTCATTCATTCATTCATCCATTTACGAACTATAACATTGAATCATTATAATCACATAACATTCATTGACATGACATAAAATTCATTAATGCGCAACATTCATCAATAATTCATTAACACATCAATCATTATAATTACATAACATTCATTAACATGACATAACATTCATTAATATGACATAACATTCATTAATATGCAACATTCATCAATAATTCATCAACACACTCATTAAGACAATGTTCTTGCATTATCCAACAAGGTTTATAACTATCATTTCTTTTTTAGTTTTTTCTTCAATTTTTTAAGGAAAATTATAATAGGAACATCAATATCTTTGGCATTCTACTTGTCTTGTGGTTCTGATGTTATGATATGAAGTCTACTCATCTTTTTTGGAGCATGAGGTCACTACACCAAAGTGGGGTTCGCTACAATAACAAATAAATGGGTTAAATTCACAACATTTTTTATTAATGTTAAAAGTATTTAATTAATCAAAAGAACATAATAGGGATTTTTCTTTACCTGACAGTGCCACATCATCTACAATCACATTTTGTTCAGCCCCAACCTCAACATGTTGAACACTAAGATCATGCTCCACTCTGTTACCGTTACGTTTTGCATGCTCTAAAATATTCACAAAAAGGTTACACCAATTGCAATTTAAGATATTAAATTGTATTAATAATTACATAATTAATTTTCAATAGAAAATGAATACCTCCATCATTGTGATGCACATCAGGGCCTTCATCATGTGCAGGAACTATGCCAGGATTAGAAGGTTGCAGTGAAATGTCATGCACATTGTTATCATTGTTTGCTTTATAAAACAAAAATAGTCAATTTATGTTTGAAATTAACATCAAATAGATTATTTCTCAAGTATTCAATTTGAATTATTTTTCATTGGGCCTATTTACCTTTGTGTGAACCGGTGCACCAAAATCTTCGCTTTGGCCATAGGATTCTATGTGGTGGCGTGCAACCATAACTTTATAGCCTTGCTTGAAGCATATTTGATTGTCTTCTTCCATAAGCGCTACATTAAATTCAAAGCCCTACTTTTTTGGCTTAATATCATCAATATTGCATGTATTTCTTGATTAAACAAAATTGTTTGTAATTTTATATAAAAAATTTGATACAAAATTTCATTTACTGGTACTTACAAGTCATGCGTGAAGTTTCATATATCCACCAAAGCCAAGATGGTTTTGGCCAACCTTATATTTCTTGGTGTATGGTGTAAAAGTGACCACACTTCTATGAATCATTACATGTAAGGAAACTCAAGAATAAGATCTCACAAAGCGATCCATAGCTCTCTATGCATGAAGTTGCAAGGGACTTTGATAAATTTGCTCTCAGCTAGAGCTACAAACTAGTGACCTTGCTAGTCAACCATACAATAAGAGATTCACAACGAAGACAAGGGCAACAATGTCAATATCCCCAAATGGAATCAAGGTATGCAAATGCAATGCAAATCTAAATGATGATGCAAAATTAATCTATCAAAATGAAAGTACAATGCAACTATGAAAAGAAATAGCAATGGATTACAACTCTCCTAATTAAGCTATGTGAGACTAAACTATTGCATAAAAGGAAACTAAGCTAATATGCCATGATTATGCAACTAAACAAAGGAACTATGCAACTAAATGAGATGCAACAATGAAAAGAAAGTCTTCAAAGCTTGATGTAGAATGCCTTCAATAAGCTCCAAATAACCTAGAAAACCTGCAGCATAACATTAGCATAAAAGAGATGGATATCCAAATGAAGGAGAGAGCTCTCCTTTTATAAGAAATGAGGTGAAATTGACCATTGAGATTAAGAGGCAAAAGACTTAATCAATGGTGGAGAAAAATGGAAGCTTGATCCTTATGCACAAATATCCTCCAATGAGAAAATAGGAGTTGACTTTTGTGTCCATATGAGACAAAAAGTACTTTTTCTCTTTTCATAAAATAAGAATAATGCTTTATTTGTGCAACTTAGGATAAGAGGAAAAGTGAGGGCTTTTATTTAATAAAAGGGGAGGAAATATTCATTTTAAGTAAATAAAAACTTAGGATAAAATGGTTAGCCCATGGAAAATAATTAAAAATGATGAAATAGGATTTGATCAAGAAATTGATAGTGTTCACACACACACACACACACACACACACACACACACACACACACACACATATTATGGTATAATAGATCAATATCAAATTGTGCTCAAGAATGCATATTAATCCTCAACGCCTTGTTATGATAAGATATTAATCATAAGACTATTGCATCATATTTTATGCTTAGGAGAGTATTTATGTATTTTAATAAGCTGTGACAGGTAGTGATGAATTGAAATATTATGTTATGAAATATTAACTAGTAGAGAAGCACGAATAGAGGTAAATTAATGAATCTGATATAATGAAAATATGAAGTACTAATAGTTAGAATAGAAAGGTAGAAGTGGCAGTGCTATCTTATTTTGCAGATTCTCAACTATGAGGAGCAGAGCTGAATAGGTAGGCACTGAAGCAAAGGCTAAAAGGGAATCGAAATAGAGAAAAGGAAGGAATGAAGATAAAAGAATAATCTAGAAAGGATATGTCCTAAGACCTATGCTAAGAGCAGTGTAACGAAAAGTATTGTAATAATGGGTATGCCCATTAGCTCCTTAAGAGAGCAATGTAAAATTTTGTAATGTAATCTGAAAACAAAGAAATATTGTAATAATGGGAATGCCCAATAGCTCCCGGAGCGAGCAATGTAATAATAGTAGAAAAGTAGGTAATGGAGGTATGCCTCCTTTATATTGTTCAAGGTAGGGGATGCCCTCCTGATTTCATTTGTGGATCATCTGTAACCCTACACTAGTAGGGAATAAACTCATTTGATTTTCTAGACATGTGTCCCGGGCCAGACTGGAGGTTTTCTTCCTTGTTCTTTCCTACCAGTGCCCGCACGAACGGAGGATAAAAAATGTATTATTATTAAAAATTTAATAAAAAGAAAAAAGCAAGGCCTCAACTGTTTATTGATCAAAAAAAGAAAAAAGAAATTGATAGTGTTGAAAAATATTGATTATTGATAAAACTGATTCAGAGATAAATAAATCAAATAAATGGGGCCCAAAGTCTAGGCGACCATTTTTGGGTGCATACACTTGGCATGTGTAGCCTTAGAGGTGTCATGTAGTCTATATATGAAAATTTTGAAATATGTTAGATTATATAAATATAAAGATCACTAAATAGTGCATAATTACATTAATACTATCACATACCTATTTTTTCCTTATGTTGGTCAAATTCCTTCATCTCTGAGCCTTTTCTAAAAGCATCTTCAATGATTTCATTCCACTCCATCTTTGGAACCATAGGAGGATGTTTGTACTTTGGGTTGAGCTTTAGAGCCCTTATGTATTGGTGTCTCACACACTTTAGACGTTTGGAATCTTTTTGAAGAATTTTGGCTTTGTCAAAAATATTTTGACCAAAGAGATCCTCTAAAGATTTTATTAGCTGATTTTTTAATTCGGGAGCTTGGTCATTCCACCTTTTAAGAAAAAACAAAATTGTTAGATAAAAAATTAATTGAAGCTGCGTACCTTGAATATAGTACAATAAATAGATGAAAGGAAAAATATTCTACCAATGATATGAAGCTACATACCTCTTACGTATGGTGGGCCTGAATAGCTTCAATGTTATTTCATAAAGACTTTCATAAAAAACATCATTTCCTATAAAAACATCATGGGATCATCAGTCCAAAAGGAGTTATGAATAAGTAAACTATAATTATACTATAAATAATAACAATTTTAAATTAAGTACCTGGAAGCTTAGGTACTTTTAAGAGAATCATATCTTTCTCGACCAACAAAAATGACACCTACAATGATACCGTACTATCAACATAAGATGATCCAAGAAACAATGGTAAATTACGACTGGTACTGGTCTCTGTTCTATCATGTGTATCTATTAGTGCAACAAGTTAATCAATGACTATGATCAAATGCACCCAAGAAAGTACAAACCAAATCATAAATTATACAAAACAAAATATAGAAAAACAATGATTTACCAACCTTAGTCTAAGAAGACGTGAATGTGTGCATGCTCCTTGTTGCCGACTCTACAGTCAAAAATCTCAGAGTGGTGGTCATCCTTGAAGGAGGCATTTGCGCTTCATCATGACCTGAAAGACAATCATATATACAATGTCTTGTCTTTCTTTAAATGTATACCTAATCAATATACACAATGGATTATTGAATTTGATCCAAAATGTTATAGTCAAACACAAAAATAATCATCCATACAATGTTATCATCTAGAGATACTTAACTTTCCATCTAGACCGACAACCAATTTAGCATATGACACAAAATAATGTTTTTTTATTGCCACGTAGATTTAGTCAATCTATTCCTACGAATGAATTATTTACCTAAAGGAACTGCACTAGAACCCTCATCATATCAAGCAACTCGTTGAGGTCTCAAAAAATCATGTAACAAGAACACATACATATTTTAATTCATGATCCATAAAATAGTAATAAATATAAACCTTTATTGAACTTTTGTTATATCTAAAGATTCATTGCTTCTTACATCCAAACAATGTGCTCGCTATATCAATTCATTTTTTATTGCCTTTGTCTCCTAATTTGGATTTGGATCCACCACAAGGGAAAGAATTTGCAAATTGATTTTTTTTAGGCTCTTTTTAATCATGCTTATGGGGTCACTGGTATATGTGATGTTAGCATCGTATAATACTGTTGCCTCCATTTCAATAACTAATTGCTCATTTGTTACTAGTATTTTTTCCTTTCCCTAAGCATCAATTTGTGACAGAAATATTAGTAGAACACTCAAAATAACTCTAAAACCCTATTGAAAATAACATAATATACTGGAAACAAAGATCTCAATTTATCTGGCTGAAAGAAGGGGACAATAATATAAGGTTCTTCCATCTCTCTACTATGAAGTACATGGTTGCTAACAGAATCAACAAATTCAAATGGGAGGATCAGATTCTTTCGGAGGATAAGGACATAGCTAATGAGGTTGTGGCCTTTTTCTCCTCTCTCTTATCTAAAGACTACCACCCTTCTTTAGATGATCAGGCCAAGATTTTGGATAACATCCCTATGATTATCTGAAGACCAAAATAAAGCTCTTTTCTCTATCCCTAATGAGGGGGAAGTTTTCAAAGCTATATAGTCCATGTCAGGGGATAAAGTGTCTAGCCTTGATGGTTTCCCCATATTCTTTTTTTATTTGTTCTGGGGCATTGTTAAGCGGGATGTGGTTCAGGTTGTTTGGGAGTTCTTTGGCTCCAAGAATATTTTGAAGGAGTTGAATGCTACCTTCCTGGTTCTCATTCCCAAAATTCCTGGTGCAAAGGCTATGGAGAACTTTAGACCCATCAGTTTATGTAACTCCTTTTATAAGATCATCTCTAAGGTGCTTACCATGAAACTTCTCAAGTTGCTTACCATGAGACTTCTCAAGTTGCTTCCCTTTCTTATCTCTTGACAAAAATTTGGCTTTATCCTGGGTAGACAAATCCTTGATTCTATCATCATTATTCATGAGATCATTCATTCCCTAGTTTCGGCCAATAAAGAAGGGTTCTTCCTTAAGCTCAATCTCTCCAAAGCCTATGATTGGGTGAATTGGAAACTTTTGATGAATATCATGAAATCTTTTGGTTTTAATCATGGTTCATGTAGTATCATCCATCAGCTAGTTTCCTCCCCCTCGATGGCGGTGTTAATCAATGGGTATTTTTCAGCTTTCTTCAAACCTTCTAGAGGCCTCAAACAGGGTGAACCCCTTTCCCTTTTCCTCTTCATTATCATGTTTGAATGCCTTGGGAGATTTAGTTTGGCTAAGATTGCCTTTGGAGCCTTGCAGGAGATAAATCCTTCCTCAGGGAATTCCAAATTCTCTCATCAATAATTCATTGATGACACTATTCTAGGGGGAGAGACATCGATCAAAGAAGCTAAAGCTATGAAAATAGTGATGAATATTTATTCAAATGCTACTAGTCATATTTTCAACTAGAACAAGAGCTCGGTTTGCTTTATCAACACCCCCTTGAAAGGCAGCTTAAGATTGTAGAGATATTGGGTTGCAGATCGGATTCCTTCCCTTCAACTTATTTGGGTCTTCCCTTGGGGCTGAAACCTCTTGAGTCATTTTTGAACAGTTTAATTGATAGATTTAATAGCAAGCTAGCTGGCTGGAAGGGGGTGTTGCTTAGCTAGGCAGGAAAGATTTAGCTTCTGAAATATACTCTCCAAAACATTCCCACCTATGCTCTAAGCCTCTTCTCAATTCCTAAAAAATTTGTTGATGCCATGGAGAAGATTCAGAAATTATTTCTTTGGTCTGGAGTGGCAGACCACAAGAAGCTCCCTCTTATTTCCTAGGATAAGGTTTTCACTCTGAAGCATCATGGTGGTCTTGGCCTCAGATGTTTCAGGACCTTCAATAAAGCGCTTCAAGCTAAACAAGTGTGGCGTATTTTTCAGGATATCAGAGACTAACGTGATATTATTATTTCTAAATAACTCCAATATAATAATTCCTTGAAAAACATCTTATTATACAATGATATTCCTAAGGGATCCTTTATATGGAATGGTCTCCTCAAGGCCAGAGAGATTTTTGCCTCCCGGGCCAAATGGTATAGTTAGGGTTTTGAGTTAACTAACGCAATTATCTATCAAGTGATATTGGCAAGCCAACACATGCCATGATACCTCTTGAGATTTAACTTGTGTTGGGATTGTGTTTCATTCATGTTGAGTGTTCCTTAGTGTGTTATCTAGTTGTCTTTTATGCTTTTAAAAAACAAATTGTTGTGTGTGTGTTTTGCCCTAATTTTTGGGCATGAGAAAGAGGTATAGTAAATGGAGGAATATAAGATCCTAATATGGATGGAAGGTTTGAAGGTTTCAAATTTGAGTTATAAGGACCAGATATGGATTTAGAAGATGCAAATGGACAATGGATAGGGATATCAACATCTTTACAGTGAGCAGCATGGCCAAGGCTTTGATTTGTAAGGTCTGTAGTTATACCAATAGGCTCATAAGTAGCTTTGATAGGAGCAACAAAAGATTTCTTACACAAAGAGGTACAGAGAATGGCATATTTTTGAGATGGATGCAAAGGATTATGACAAGGAGTTGCTAGGATATTCTGATCTTGACAAGGATCTTTAGATAACATAGGAAGAGTACTTTTCTCTATATTTTCAATAAGATCATTAGAGGCGATGGAAGGAGTATCATGATCTTTCTTAGGAGATGAAGAAGTTAGAGGAGGTGGAGGGATATCTTCTTGGAAGGAATCATCATGAGGCTTTGGGGATATATGACTTTGGTCAACCATTGGATAAGGATGGATGGTATCTTGATCTTGATCTTGATCTTTATGGATATTAATTTTTTCACACTTCAGATTGTCCTCTTGACATGGAACCACTTCCAAAGACAAGGTAGGAGTTGGGGTATGTGTAAGGGATTCATGAAGGGTTGATGAAGGAACATTTAGGATAGGTATGATAGGCATTAAAGCACAAGGAAGCTTGGGTTCTATGACCTTTGAATTATGGAAGAGGCTTGTAGAAAGATGTATATTAGCTTGGATCTCTTTTAGAGGTAGCCCTTTAGGATATGCATAGGTAGTATGAAAAGCATTAAGTTCTTTGATCAATTTAGGGACTTTGCATGGATTTTCATTATTAGGAGATGGGAGAATAGTGGAAGAAGTAGATGCAACATGAGAACCATTACTAGACATGGGTTCATGATTTTGATCAAGCTTGAGAGTAGTATCTTCATTATTAGGATCTTCAACACCAATTATGCCATCATCAATGAGATCTTGGATTTTATGGTTCAACTCCATGCAATGTGAAGTTCTATGTTCATTATTCTGATGATACACACAGTAGAGACTCATGCATGAAATTCCCTTTAAAGTAACATGAGGTAACGTGATGAGATCATTTTGCAAAAGTCTTTTCAATGTTAATTCATAAGATTCTCCCAAAGGTGTAAAGATTCTTTCTGAGGTATGATTAGATCTTTCTTGATTCTCTTGCAGATAGGTAGGACTCTTAAGTGAATATGATATATTTGCATCTTTACTTTCTCGATCAAAGATAGGTATGTTAGAAGATTGGCATTGCTCAAAGATAGAGTTGATGTGGGAGTGTGACATGGCCTTTCTTGAAGAAGATGGAGATAAAGGATAGACTGATCTCCATTTATGTTGGTTAGAGGATGTTTCTTTTTCTTTTTTCAAGTCTTGAAGTTCAACTTTCAAAGATCAAACTTGCTTAAATAAGTATGTCATAAGAATATCTTCTTCCTTGTTGTTATAGTCATAGGATCTAGTCATTTGTTTTCAGCCATGAGAGATGTGATAAATTGATAGTAATAAGATTACTAAGCTAATGTAAGAAGATCAAGGTAATGATAGCTTTTGTCTCAAATATAAGTAGATAGATAGTGTAGCCAAGATAAATAAGTACAAGGTACCAAGAATGAGGCTTGAATGCCTACTGAGTGGCACTTGTGACAAAGTTGGAGTAAAGTGATAAGATATTTGAGACAAGGCTAGAGCACTTCCAAGATCTTAGAACAAGAGAAAAGAGAGATAAAATCACTAGCAAGGACTCAATCTATTGAGGATATCAATTTGTAGATAGAAGAAGCTAAGATAAGACATGAGAGAAAGTCATTGGGACTTTGAATTTGATGTGCCAAGAAAGCCATGAGCATGTATGATCATTTTTTAGAAAAATAAAAAATGCAAAAATTTTATATTTTTTCGGTATTTTTTGATGTTTTAGTAATTTACATTTTTTAAGGTCTTTTGCTCATTTCTAGGGATTGAAATTGTCATAGGTCTCACAATTTATGTTATCAAAGGCATGCTTTTTTTGAGATAAAACCAGAGATTTTGATTATCTTTCCAATGATGAAAACGGTTCACAGTTTCAAGCACCGAGTCAAAACTTATGGTCTTGCCAAGTTAGGGTAAAAATTTTCAAAAAAACTTCAAAATTTTTAGAATTTTTGATATGGACATCCACCAAAGCCATGAATCATTGATAAATGAGTGTCCCTAAATCAAGTTTGAATGTGTCCAAGCAAGAAAATAGTGTGGCACATAGAGTTGTCTTCAAACAATCCACCAAAGGACAAAGCAACTTTGGGGATACAAGCAATTGTGAAGTTGAACAAGGTATAGAAATGTTTCAAGTGTATGTTCACAATAGTTTTAATGGGTCTAAGCACATGAAAGGACATCAAGGAAAACTACCTAAGGTCAAAAGGGAAGTATTCCAATCTTTTCCCACAACTTGGTACCCCTTCACCTCACATAAAGTGATGTTAGCTTTGTCATGGATTTTCATCCAAGAGAGTACATATGGTGAGTGTCTTGGGGTGATTTGGGTAATCCACTTGGATTAATCCTTGCATAAAGGAAGTCACATGGCCAAAAATAATAGCATCTAAGTCCTAAGGTGTTTAGTAAGGGCCTCCATTCATGACCAGTCCTTGTAGTTCTGCAAGTACAATTAAGATATTTTAGCCCTACAAGGAAGCAGCCAAGTCTTATCTCTATTTGGATTGAAAGAAGCTTTTGCTTATAGTGGGATGGAGTAGCTAGTTTTTCTTGTTCTCCACTTGGGTCATTCCCAAAAAAATATTCTTTTGGTAGGCCCTCTAAAGTTAAATGCAAGAAAGTAAAGATGGATAGCTAGTGGAGGTCTAAATTTTTGATTTTCCATGAGGAAAAGAGTATACTCTCCTACTCCATAGTGTCTCCCAAATGCATCAAACACTTGTTAATTTACCAAGACTCCTTTCACAAGACACCAATCAAATAGGTATAGATTTCAGACTCATCCTCTAAGAGGTGAAGAGCATACTCTCCTACTACTCAAATAATCACAAGAAAATAAATCTTCTAATTAGATATAGGTGCCTAGAAAACCAAATGTATGAAAGAAAAAAATTGATTTGCATCTCCAAGGCAACCTACAAAACCAATTATTAGTAGTATCAAGATGATTCTTTGACAAGAAAATCCTATAAAACCACAAGTTAGGGCACAAAAAGTATGCAAATGAAAGCACTAGCCCTGCAAAAACACTTGTTAGATGTTGTTAAGAGACCAAAAAATCCAAAAAATGTAAGAAATCAGCTAAAAACTTAGATTGTGATAGAAATTAGAACTGGGCAATATTTTACAGTCTGTAAAAAATCTGTACGATATACCATAAAGAAGCCATACAATATTTCAATGCAGTACGATATACCTTATAAAGACAGTACGATATTTCATAAAGAAGCAGTATGACATTTCACAAAGAAGCATGATGAAATTCTAGAAAATAAAAAATTTTGCATGGTAGTATTAATAATTTCGCCCAGGTATAATATGGAATGTCGTATGACTTTCTGGGCCTACAAAATAGAGTTACGAACATGCGACACAAAAAATCCAAAAATGCAAGAAATGGAGCTAAAAATGCATGTCTAGCCCCATAGTGGGCGCCAAAAATGTGTGATCAAAAGGTTGCACACTTCTATAAACTATTTTTCTTGAGAGAATCCATGAAGATGAGATCTCAAGAGGTGGCTTATAGCTTCCTATCTATGACTTGCAAGAATGTTAGCATTATGGATAGTGGCTCTCAAATGAACCTCAATAAGAAACCCTTGCAAGGTGCACCATAGAATGGAAGATTCAAAAATGAAGATGCAAGTATGAGAGATCTATATGAGATGCAAGATTTAAGTTAGAATGCAAATGCAAGAACAAGGAAGCAAATCTAATCTAACAAGATTATAATGCCTCCTAGTTAAGCTATGTGATTTAAGCTAAATGCAAGTAAACTAGAATGCTCTTAAGAATGCAAGTAAATAGAATGATAGCATAAGACTAGCATGAATGATCTAATAATTAGACTATTGATTAATTGAATAACTAGCCAAGAATGAGGAGAGAGTCTCCTTTTATAGAAATTAGAAATGAATGGACGGTCAAGATTAAGAAGCAAAAGAGATTCCACTTTTGTCTTTTTCTCTTTTTTCAAATTAATAAATTCCTTTTTCATGTGCACACATAGGAAAAAGTGGATTTTATTTAATTAAAAAGGGACATGTTCTTTTAATCAAATAAGACTTAGGATAACGTGGTCAAACTTTAGGATATCATCAAATAAATGATAAAGTGATGATTTGATCTAGAGATAAGATTGATTAAGCATAAGATAAGATCTAGTATTTTTAATGTTTAATGTTAGAGTGGAGCTCAAAGTTTACTAGACCATTTTTGGATGATTACAGTAATGAATTAATATTTTTTAATTAGGCCCTTGGTCGACCTTGTAGAGATAAGTTGAAGAAATGTATAAAAGAATGTAATCATTTGTAAGTGTGAAGTGTGGATGTCTGCAAGCATGATGTATTGATGTCCGTGTGAAGAGGTATAAGTGGAATCTACAATTGAGGCAGATATTTATTATACTTCATTGGAGTTGTATTGGCATATTGAAGATGCTATCAATCAATTCATAAACAATGGATTGTTGCCCACTGATTGGATTGTTGTCCAAGTTGATCTGTAAGGTAGTGAGTCTTCCCTTTTTGTAATTGAGCAATGAGCTCTAGGCAGTATTTCTGCATACATGTGCATTCATGTTGTACCTTTAACAGGGTATTTTTCTTTTAACGACATACACCTATGAATATTATAGTGTGTCTAAGATCTTATTACTCTATTATAATTTCAACAATGAAGGGATGGTGGTACTCTACTCATTTTTTCAAGATTTTGTTTCTTTCATGTTGTGTGGGGTTGAATCTAGAATTATTTGAAGTTACTTGAAGTTTAATCAAATTTTTTGACACATTGCCTTAGATTTAGATTTATTTCTAGTATTTCATTTCCATTTTCCTCTAAACCAATTTCATGAAGAGACAGCTTCTCGATCCCAAAGGTTGTTTAGTGACTTGCATTGTGTCCAATCATTGAACTTCACATAAGGGTTATTACCTTCCAGAATACAAATTTTAGGATCAACAATAATTATCCTATTTCTATTATTATAAACAAGTCAATTCATTTAGCTGATATCTTTCATTTTTTAGTAGCACTTACTATATTAATATATGATTCTTGGTGACTCGCAAAAAACTTCACTGGGAGTTTTCTTTGTATGAGTGTTTACTAATCTTTCTTGTCATTGATGTTTCATCATCTAAATAGTCAATGTTTATCAATCGTAACTTCCATGTCTATGTTGAGGTATCTTTCATTATGATCTATATAGAATAATACTTCCATATCACCATTTCTTCTTATTAATTAAATTGGGAGAGGGATCCAATCCTTACATCAAGCCAAATGATAGACCAAAAGTGAACTCACAAGGAGTGAATCCAACCAGCTAAGGACCCAGCAACTAACTTAACGAAAGAACTAGCAAAGAAAAAAAATCACAAGAGAGCCCCACAAAACCAAAAAGAATAGAGGCCAAAAGACTACAAAGAAGGGGCCTTAACCTCCTTTCACTCTTGATTTAATTCCTTTAGAAGGTTCAAGAAGGAGCCTTTTTTCTTAGTTCCTTGTGTCGAGGCCAAAGTAGCAAGACCTTTCATCTCCCTCGTAGTTGCCATATCTTTCCTATTCCTTATGTCATGTTTGTACTCAAGCTCATCCTATCAAATCTAGAGAGAGTTTGAAGTCTTATTAATGCAAGGGCATCAACTCTTCTTCAGAATTTGCTTTCATATTTTTGGTGAAACCATGTTTTTGGTAGTTCTTGTTAGTTTTAGCGTGGGATTTGTTGTGTTGTTTTTTGGCACTTGGTGTCAAATATTATTTCTTTAGTTGATTTCCACCCTTTTTTGTAACAAGACAAGAACTTATTGTCGTTGTCGTGTCAAGAAATCAAACTTGTTGTCAACAATTGTAAAATGAATCGTTGGTAGTTAAGTAGTTGTTCTATTTGTTCAACTTCTTTGAAGAAGGGAAATTGTTAGGTTTTGGGGGTGGTTGGCTAAGTTGGGGAGTAGTCGAAGAAGCCACTGAGATAGAAAGTTTGAGAATTGATAGACCAAGATAGAGAGTTCATGAATTGACTTAAGGACAAATGATAATATTGTCGCCTCCATTTCAACAACTAATTTCTCATTTATTACTAGTGTTTTTTCCTTTCCCTAAGCATCAATTTGTGATAGAAATATCAGTAAAACACTCAAAATAACTCCAAAAACCTATTAAAAATAATATAATATATTGGAAACAAAGATCTAGATCTATCTAGCTGAAAGAAGGGGACAAGAATACAAGGTTCTTCCATCTCTCTACTATGAAATACAAGGCTTCTAATAGAATCAAAAAATTCAAATGGGAGGATCAGATTCTTTTGGAGGATAAGGATATAGCTAATGAGGCTATGGCCTTTTTCTCCTCCATCTTATTTGAAGACCACCATCTTTCTTTAGATGATCAGGCCAAGATTCTATATAACATCCCTATGGTTATCTCTGAAGACCAAAATAAAGCTCTTTGTTATATCCCTAAGGAGGGGGAAGTTTTCAAAGTTGTGCAGTCCATGTCAAGGGATAAAGTGTCTGGCCTTGATGGTTTCCCCATGTTTTTTTTTCATTTGTTATGGGACATTATTAAGTGGGATGTGGCTCAATCTGTTCAGGAGTTCTTTGGCTCCAAGAATATTCTGAAGGAGTTCAATGATACCTTCTTGGTTCTAATTCCCAAAATTCTAGGTGTGGAGGCTATGGATAACTTTAGACCCATCAGTTTATGTAACTCCTTTTATAAGATCATTTCTAAGGTGCTTACCATGATACTTCTCAAGTTGCTTCACTTGCTTATCTCGTGACAACAATCTAGCTTTGTCCTAGGTAGACAGATCCTCGATTCTATCATCATTATTAATGAGGTCATTCATTCCCTGGTTTTGGCCAATAAAGAAGGGTTCTTCCTTAAGCTCAATCTCTCCAAAGCCTATGATCAGGTGGATTGGAAACTTTTGATGAATATCTTGAAAGCTTTTGGTTTTAATCATGGTTCTTGCGGTATCATCCATCAGTCAATTTCCTCCCCCTCTATGGAGATGTTAATCAATGGGTCTCTGTTAGCTTTCTTCATACCTTCTAGAGGCCTCAGATAGGGCAACCCCCTTTCCCTTGTCCTCTTAATTATTGTGGTTGAATGCCTTGGGAGACTCATTTCAGCTAAGATTGCCTCTGGAGCCTTGCAAGAGATAAATCCTTCCTTAGGGAATTCAACAACTCATTGATGACACTATTCTAGGGGGAGAGGCATTGATCAAAGAAGATAAAGCTATGAAAAGAGTGTTGAATAGTTATCTGAATGCTACTAGTTAGACTATCAACTGGAACAAGAGCTCAGTTTACTTTATCAACACCCTCCTTGAAAGGAAGCTTAAGATTGCAAAGATATTGAGTTGCATATTGGATTCCTTACCTTCTACTTATTTGGGTCTTTCCTTGGGGCTAAAACCTCCCGAGTCCTTTTGGAATAGTTTAATTAATAGATTTAATAGAAAGTTGGCTGGCTGGAAGGGAGTGCTGCTTAGCCAGGCTAAGAAGATTTAGCTTCTGAAATCTACTCTCCAACCGATGCTCTGAGCCTCTTCTCAATTCTTGCTAAATTTGTTGATGTCATGGAGAAGATTTAGAAAATATTTCTTTGGTCTAGGGTGGTGGACCATGAGAAGCTCCCTCTTATTTCCTGGGATAAGTTTTACACTCTGAAGCATCATGGTGGTCTTGGCCTTAGATGTTTCAGGACCTTTAATAAAGTGCTTCAAGCTAAACAAGTGTGGCATATTTTTTAGGATACTGGAGACTGGCGTGACATTGTTGTTGCTAAATACCTCCAATCCAATAATTTCTTGAAAAAAGTCTTATTATACAATGATATTCCTAAGGGCTCCTTTATATGGAATGGTCTCCTCAAGGCTAGAGAGATTGCTACCTCACGGACCAAATGGAAAGTGGGGAATGGAGATAATATTAACTTCTAGCATGATGAGTGGCTCCATTTTAGGATTTTGGCTAAAGTGGATCCTTTCAACAAATGGATGGAGGTTTGCTTATTGCTTTTCGATTCTCAAGTTTGTAACTATAGAGCTAGTAATGATTGGGTGAATCTATGATCTATATCATTGGATTTGGAACCCCTCATGAGGTCTATCTTGGCTTTGTCTCTTTCTCAGTCCCCAGTTTCATTAGTTAGTGAAGCCTCCCCCAATGGGAATTTTTCTATTGCTTTAGACATTTTGGTTCTTCACCACCCTTCCCCTCCCCCTTGTTGGACCAAAGCCTAGTTTTTTGGTTTAATCCCTAAGATCAACATCTTTTTCTAGCTGGTTCTATAGAACCATATCCACACTATCGATAACCTTGTCAAGAGGGGCATTCCCTTGCCTAATATGTGTTTCCTATGTAAGTCTGATGTCGATTCTATGCAACATCTCTTTATCCATGGTCCCTTTGTGGTGGAAGTTTGTTTTACCCTCCTTTACTCTTTTAGTCAGTCCTAGGTTTTCCCTTTGACTATCCTTGAATGTTTCTCCTAGTGGGCTCCCCCTTTCCCCTCCTCTTCTGCTTTCAGAAAACTCTAGTCTTTGGCCTTTCCCCATCTCTATTGGCTCATTTGGAAGGAGCGCACCAATAGAATTTTTAGAGATCTTCATGCTCCTTCCAAAGTGGTTTCTTCTAAAATTATTCATGCTCTCTTTGAAAACTTCTCTATTTATTGTGGTACTAATGTTTTTTCAGGTAACTGCATGGATCTCCTTTCCATCCAAACTAATCATCAAAGGGACAATTGCACTTGGCTCTTTCCCCCCGAGGGATGGTTCAAGGCTAACTTCGATGGGGCAAACAAAGGTAATCCTGGCCCAACTGGCAGTGGAGGATTGATTATAAATGACCATGGTGCTTGTATCTTTGTGGTCGCTCTCCCCCTCAGTACCCAAACTAATCATTATGTTGAAGCCATGGCTTCCCTCTAGGTCACCAAGTTGGCTCGTGATGTGGGGATCAAATACCTATGGATTGAAGGTGATTCTAATAATATCATTAGATGTTTGAAAGGCTCCTCCCCTTCGTACACTATTGAAAACATAATTTTGGAGACTTAGAGCATTCTTAATTCCTTTGAGAAGGTTCATATTTCTCATGTGTTCAGAGAAGTGAACCAAGTGGCCAATGCAATGTCCAATGTGGCTATCAGGAAGAAATATTTGGTGAGGTGGCATAATGGAAAAGACATCCCATAGAAGGTGATTGAGTTGATCACATGGGATCACATTCATGATAGGGAAGGAGCCATATTTGGAAATAATGACATTTAATCCACATTTTCCAATGATTTTTTTCAAGCGCAGGAAGTACGATGATTTTACTACCTACAATTATGAAACTTTAACTCCGCATGCTTTCTAGGTTCTTATGAGAGCCAAAGACTCTTGTTGTGGTGTTCATTTTCTTTCTAAGTGACATAGTCACTGCAAGTGTAATAGAAGTGCTCTTTTTTTCTATTCGGTCTAAAGCTATCTAAAGAGTAGCACTTATTTTAGACAAATTCTCACTATGGGTGGTCAGATAATTAGGAGGGAACCCATGGATTGTAGTAAGTGGAAGAAAAGAAGGTTTGTTTGGGACATCTTGCAGACGGGTGGCATTACACCTTTTATGGAGATATTTCATGGAGGCAACTAGGAGGTCACCAATATATTCTTGGAGAATTGGAATAAAGTTAGCATTCAAATCAATGGATGCTAGTTTAATGTGACTGAAGAAGTTATTTCTATGGTCACTGGTATTCCTATTATGGGAAAAAAGTTCTATAGGGTTCGCAAGATATCAAACCCTATAGTTAATGACTTTCCCAAGGACCTAGGAGAGAAACAAGCTCTCTCAGAGTTGGGACCTACTACCACCCTGAAGGCATAAAGAAATTATGGAGGTTCATGCTTTGGGCCATCATTTACTACATTACCCTTGACTCTGGATTCTCCAGAATTTGAACTTGCCATTTTGTGTTACTTAACCACTTCAGACATGGTAAGATGGTGTCCATCCCCTTCTACATTTATTCATCCATGAATGAAAATATCAATGGTTTCAGGGGTAAAGCTAATGCTAACCCTACTTTCCATGAGGGTTTGTTGCTTCTTATTTATGAATATTTCAAACTGCAAATGGTGAGTAAGTCTATTAAGGAAAAAGGATTCAAGGAGGAGGAGTTGGGGTCTGACTATGAACCCCCTAAAACTAAGGATAGCACTGGATTACATTTTGAAGATCAGGAGGAGGAGGAGTTTAAGAAAGGGGCCTTTGGTTCCTCTTCCAAAAAATAGAAATGTTTGCAAAGGGTTAAAAAAGATGCCAAGGGTCCTTCCCCTAAAAAATAGACTATAATTGCCATATCCTCAGATGAGGATTATAATTAGGATGAGGAAGATATGAAAACTAAGGAGGAAGAGCCGAGAGAAAATGGAAAGAAGAATACAGCTAAAAAATCTCCTAAGCACTCTAAGAGGACCACATTGAACAAGTTGCCCTAGCTCTCTGTTGATTCTGAAGAGGATGGTAAGGGTACATGCTCCCTCCCTAACTCCCATGAGATCACCCCTATTGGCTCCTCAATTTTTGGAAAGAAGACCCCTAAGGATGATATTTCCTCTCAGTTCTCTCCCCCCAAGACTATGCCAAAACCCCACCCGGATACCAAAGGGAAAAGCACGGCATGGAAGCTTTTCAATTGTCACATTGCCAAATTGGGCATTACTAGAAATGTGATCAACGCTATGGTTCCTAAAGGGGAAAGAGGAAAAATTGAGACCTTTGAGCTCATAGACCCCTCCATGGTTATCTTGAGTGATTCTACAAGGGAATTTGACTTCAACTTTCTCAATAATGCCAGGAATAGCATACTGGAAAACTATAGGTCTATCAAATGGCTTTTCTTTGAAGTGGCTGATTTGAAATCTAGGATGGGTGATGTGGATAAGAAGATAAATGATGAGTCAGATAGGGATATGTCTACCTCTAAGCCCCTCCTCAATGTAGCTGATTTCTACAAGCTTGAGGCGCGTATGCTAGATATGGAGAATAGGGTTTCTGGTATTGAGAATACCCTCAAGGGAATTACTGAGCAAAGTTTCAATATCCTCAAGGCCTCCAACAAACATATTAAGATTATTACCAATAAGATGGAAGCTACCCCCTACGACAAAGATGAGGAGCACACTAGTGAGGAGCAAGATACCACCCCGGGCCAAGGTATGAGCATGCGCACTAGGTCTAGCACAATGAAAAGGGTTGCCATTACTTTCCCAGAGGATCTCACCTAGATTAAAGATGTGGGAGAAAAAATTAACCATATGGAGGTGCAATCTGCCAATCTGATTGAGAAGATGGCTTGACCTGTTCCTTGTGATGATTCCTTTTTGTTGTCTTTTGTAGCTGGCCCTGTTGTTGGCCTTTTTGGCTGGTTGCCTATTTTTTGTTGTGCAACTTAAAGTAATATCTTAATTTTTTCTGGGTTTAGGTACCCATCAAAACCTATGTTACTTAATAATATAACATTTTGTACAATTAAAATGACACTAATTTTTACACTAAGGTTTACCTTCGCCAAAGAAGGGGTGGGAGGAACATCCCTGCCTCTATCATGTGTCAATGGATCTATGTCATCCTGTGACAAAGATTAAATATAAAAACATCATCGTAATGAAAGCAATAGATGACTTAGCAAAAAAAATTATTAATAAAATGGTATATTGTATATTGGAGTTATTAATTTGAGGTAATTAGTTTAAATTTTATATATATAGTACTTACCATTCCCATGATAGTAACTTTCTTTGTATCTATGCGATTCAAATTGTAATCTATTAGCAGATCTTCCCCTATAATTATTGATTTAATCACACATACAAAAACATGATTTCCCTCATGCAGCTCAAAAATGCAATTGGGTCACTTATTAGTTGACCTAGGATGCGTACTATTTATAAAACCTGCAATGTTCCCTAATGCTTTTGGCCTTCTGTCGATGTACATAGAAAGTCTTTTACTTTGATTATTTTCTTTCCATTGTAGATAATTTTCTGATAGTGCATACTTAGGCATACTTTTTTTATATTGAACTATCCACATCCAATTATTGTAATTGTAACAAGGTCCTACATACTCCATCACTTCAACAACTTTGTTATCAATGGAAAATAGGTCCAAACCATGTAATGACGATGGAGCTATGCTATATATCATATCATTAACACAAAAATTAGTGTTAGGTGGAGGTAATTCCTTGGGTATCCATTCTTTCTAAAGATGTGTGTACCTCAAGGGAACCTTGATGTCTCCTTTGTCTCATCATCATAAGAACATGACCCCCCTTTAACAAGGAAAAATTGCATGTGTTTATTGAATTTTCTTCTAAGATTTTGACCTCTAGTTGATCTCCCTATTGTAGACCTACTACATGTCTCACTTTCATCTTCTATTCCCACATTTCCCTCACTCGAGGAAGACAGATTTGACAAATACCTATTTGGTGGTACCTATAGCCCATCAAATGAGAGATACAGTTGAAGGAACAATATATTTTTCTAAATGAGGGTAATATTGATGAAGTCGGCCTAACTTTGATGTTGAGGGTAAAGAGAAAGCAAGCAAATAATAAACTATTTCTATAGGGTGTATTGACTTATACTTGTCCATCCATGTCACTGTGTAGGATCCTCGTCAAAGGGGTTAAATTTCCTGCATATGTAAATCATTTAACTTAAGTTAGTTAAAAATTACATGATACGTATGCTACAAATTACATAAAATACAACATGAACAATATGCATACATCATAATCATTGTATATTTTTTAATTTGTTACCTCTACTTTATGTGTGCTAGCTATGCAAGATCCTCAACAAAAGGGGTGACAATGGTTGCATTCCTTTGTTTGTTTCCACAAAGGGTGAGAATCATGCACAAAAAATATATTATAGGTAATCAAC
Organism: Chamaecyparis obtusa; assembly: GCA_027943335.1. NCBI lineage: Eukaryota > Viridiplantae > Streptophyta > Pinopsida > Cupressales > Cupressaceae > Chamaecyparis > Chamaecyparis obtusa. The sequence continues at coordinate 1,135,338 of BSBK01000457.1, read as the reverse complement.
ACCAACAATTGAGCATCATAACACATATTTGAAGCATGTGTATCATATATCACCTATTTTGTCATCATTAGAATTGAACACAATGAATTAATTATACCACGCCATTAGACTTCAACACGCAATAAATTAATCATGAAAACATATAAGTCAAACAAATTTCTATGAATAAATCAATGCCTCATACATTTTATTGATCGTACCTCATACTTTTCATTGATCATTTAATTGATCATCTTCTTCATCTATCTCATCATCACAACTATCATCATCATCATCATCATCATCATCATCATCATCATCATCATCACCACCACCATCATCATCATCATCATCATCATCATCATCATCATCATCATCATCATCATCATCATCATCATCCTCATCGGCGTCATCATCATCACCACCACCACCATCATCACCACCACCATGACCACCAGCATCATCATCATCATCACCATAATAGTGATCATCACCATCATCACCATCATCGCCATCATCATCATCATCATCTACTTCATCTTCTGGTTATTTGGTATCTTCTTCCATCACATTATACTTTACTAGTCTTCCTCTTGGATCATGTCTAACAACAAATGACCAACCTGGTTTATGTGGAATGCCAAAGTAAAATACCTTCTCACATTGGCTTGGGAGAACATAGGGCTCATCCCCAACTAGCTCAAATAGTATTGTATTAATAATTGGAAATCCATTTTCATGTTCAATAACAATTCTCTCAGGATCATTTTGATTCAATCATAGCTTGTACCATTTGACAATGAATAAAACTAATTTGAAGAAATTAAAGTCACACTCAAGTATATCATCCAAGCTATCATAGTATCGATTTTCAGACTCTCGAGGATGTAAGTTGTTTCTAGAAGAAATATTAGTGACTTGAAAGACTGCACTTATCCCAAAATCACATGTTTTCTTCGTGTCATCCATCTTTTTGATGTGAAATTTATGGCCATGGTAGTACATAACTTTGTGGTGCTTGACTTGCAATTTTCAAACATATCAAAATTATTTGCATCGATCCGTGAGTTGATATTAAACATATGGGTCATGATAAATAAACTTATACGTACCTTTCTACCTCTTAAACTATTTGCTAGATCAATTACCATTGGTGTAACATTATAATCTCCATTATGATGAGATTCTTTAACTATTGGAGCAAAACCTTCCCATGTTAAGGAGTGACCATTTTGTTGAGATCATTTAATCCATACCTTCATCCAATCAAGATTGTTTGCAATATACAAATGTAGTGCATCCCATTCACAATAAACTATATAAAATAAATAGACCACTTAGAAATAACTTATATTAAAGATTTATAAGAACTAATTAACTACAATAACATCTTATAATTTCCTCTCATTTCCTCAATCTACCTTTCCCCATCAAGTACTCCCCTTTGAATTTGTTAATGGATTCGGGATCCCAAATGTGATCTACATGGATATTTTCTGCAAACTTGGGAAGATATTCACTAATGTACACCATATTTGGGTATACCATATATCCCTCCACCATAGAACCCTCAATACGTGGTCTTTGTTGAACCAATCCCTTAAAAAATTTCAAGTGTCTCTCAACCATCTACATTGACCTAGTTAGTATAGGTCCACACAATTCAATCTCCTCAACTTGATGTATGAGGTAGTGTTCTTGTACATTGAAAAAAGTTGAAGGTAGACACTTTTGCATTTCACACATAAGTTGAAGAATTTTTTTCTTCCAATGTTTTATATCTTTTTTATCAATTCTTTAGATAACAACCACCTAGAAGAGATTCAACACACAAAAATGTATAAATGAGACTTTACCAAAAATTATACAATAAATTTTCTTATAAAAGTAAAGAAAGATGCAAATATAATATCTATACAAAAAATCTAAGAAATTACACTTCTAACCTCATGTATTTCCCAATGTCATATATAACTTGTTTGACATTGTTGTCGAAGTGGTGTGGGAGAGATAGAGGTAGAACGTACTGCAATAATTATAAAATGATCTTTTCAATATATTATAAAATAATACAATGAAAAGTACATGAATATTTACAAATATATTATAAATAGAGAAGAACATGACTTACCTTGACAAAGCTATGCCAATCATGCATTTTCAACCCTGACCCAAAATCACCTTTCTTTGATATGAGATTGCTTATGTTTGCAAAAAATCCTATGAGAAATTTAGTTTTTTGTATGGCTTAGTTTATGGCATCAATTTGTTGATGCATTTATAACCAAGGAAGGGCACTCGTATTAATCTAGTCTCCATTTCTATTTGATTCAATGAAAAACTTCAATGCATGATTGGATTCATGAACATCATTAAAAATTTTGATAATTTTTTATTTGTCACGCCTTCCATCCAATATTTTTCATAGTGTCTCTGTTACATTCTTTCTAATATGCATAGCATCAAACAAATGCACAATTGGGAGGTTCTCATAGTACGCCAACCTACTAAATTATCTAGGATAGTTTTTTAGTACTTTTGGAAGTTGGTCATCAATGCCTTGATGACCTTCACGAACATCAATTACATCATTAGTAAATAAAAGACAACATCCAAATATAAATTTTAAACAAAAACCATCAAATGGAATGACATTACCTCGATGATTTATTTTATTTTATTCCAACTTCCTTTGATGTTGTGTCTTCTTTCCCATTGAAAAGATGTTTTTCGGTAATTCAATACTTATAATTTTTGTGAAGAAAGTGCCTATGTTCATTGAACACCTACTTTCCTAAACTTTTTAATGACAAGATTTCATCTTTGGACCACAAACTGGACATGCAAATTTTCCTTTTGTCTAAAGGCCTACAAGATCCTGTATAATTGGATGAAATATCTTAATTTTAATATTTACAATTATCATGTGCAACTTAAACATACAAAGAAAATTTGTTAGCACTATAATATACCAAAAATATGTGTTAACAGTTTTACATACCACAAAAATGTGTTAGCCTAGGGGCATCATGTATTGTCCATACAAGCATTGCATGGAATTAAAATTGTCTTTATCCTATTGGTCTAGAGATGTTATACATAGTGACCCCATTCCATAACTTCAACAACTCATCAATAAGGGGCTCAATATATATATTCATATCTTTCACTTGGTACTTACCTATTTGAATGGACAAAAACATTACATAATTATTATGACCATTTTGATGCGGTATTTATAAATTAATTTACATGACTATTAAATGAAAAAATACTTGGTACAATCATTTCCAACATTATGTGCTCCCTCTTTAAGGACATCCAAGGAGGAATGTTATTGTTAATAAAAAAAATAGGCCAGACCGATTAAATTGATCTCATCTCTCCAAATGAATTGACACAGTTTGCTGCTAATGAAAGCTTGAGATTATGAGGTTCTTCTTTAAAGAGTGGCCAAGTATCTTCTATTTCCTTAAATGCAGAACCATCCATAAGAATTCACATAATTTCATCTTGACTTCTATTGCATGCATGGTAATCCATAAATTGTGCCAAGCTAGTGCACCTAAGTAATCGTTGTAGACATGGAATAATGAGAATGTACCGAAGAACCTTGTGAGGTACCCTTTTTTTTGTTTGATTTGATCGATATCTACTAATGTGACAATCAGGGAATTCTGTTGCAAATTCATGTTGTTTATGATATATAATATGATCATTGGGACATGCATGTATTATTTGATACTCCATTCCAATATCTTTCATAATGGCAGATAATTCTCGGTACGAGTGAGGTAGAATGTTTGATGGTGGTAACAAACAGTCACCTATCAACCTATGGAAAATAAATAAAATTTGTTAATATTAAGTATATTAATTGTACACTAACATAGAAGATGATAAAAATGGCATACCTTAGCATATGTGAGATTGCTACATTGGATAAACCATTCATAACCTTGAAGTTCACCAACAACAATACAACAGACAAAGAGTTGTTTGAGAGCCTTGGTATAGGGGCTCGTATACATTTTCATGTATAGGTATATCAAGGTTATCTTTATCATCATGATCATATGCACTAGTATCATCATCTTCATCATCTTGATCAGTTGCACCAGTACCATCTTCTTCAATCATGTTCTTTGGCACATGATCAGTTGCGCCAATACCAACATCTTCAATTGTGTTCTCTAGTGCGGGATCATCTTCTTCCATGGGAGCATTACCTTCTATTTTGATATTCACACCTCCATATTCCCCCAATTGGAAATCCACATTCACCAATGGACAAAAATCATTTCCCCCTTCAATGTGACCATGTTGCCTACAATATCTCTCAACTGTTGTGATTAGAAGTCTTTGATTCTTTAAGTCCTTACAATTTTTGTAGGGAGAATAACATTTTCCATCACCTATTATTTTGAATTGAGACCACAATCTATAAATTTTCTTCTTATTATGTTCTAGGTTCATATTGTCAAGCGTGGTCTTTCTTGGCACTAGAAGAGTAAGAGTAAGAGTCTCACATGTCTTGGCACTAGAAGTGTTAGCACTAAAACAAGAAAAGGAGCTCAAAAAGCCCTATAAAATGCATTAATTATTTGAAAGAGAATCTTATCCAACATGTATGCTAAAAGAAGCCTCTTATCAAACATGTATGCTAAATGAAGCCTCTAATCATACAACAAATGAATAAGAGTTGATCAGAGAAGGTATATGCACAGGTGAAAAATATGCAGATTTGACCAAGCATTACTGGGAGCTAGACCCTGCAACAAATGACTTATGATGATTCTCACAATAGTACATTTATTGCAGGGTAAGCTCCCAGTAGTACTTAGGAAAATTTTCGTGTTCATCACTTGTGCATATACCTTCTCTAATCACACAACCAATGAATAAAATTTCAAATGCCAATTTCTTTAACAATTCAAATGTATCAAGTAGAAAAGATTCTCAATGGACCTTCTTTGATAACATATAGATACAAATAGGAGATTGGATTTGATCAACCTTCACCTGTGCATATACAACCTTCACCTATGCATATAAGAGTTGATCAGAGAAGGTATATGCATAGGTGACAAACATGCAGATTTGACCAAGTATTACTGTGAGCTAGACCCTACAACAAATGGACTTGTGATAATTTTCACAATAGTAATTTTTTTGTAGGGTAAGCTCCTAGTAGTGCTTAGGAAAATTTTCATGTTCATCACCTGTTCATATACCTTCTCTAATCATACAACCAATGAATAAAATTCCAAATGCCAATTTCTTTAACAATTCAAATGTCTCAAGTAGACAAGATTATCAATGGAACTACTTTGACAACATATAGATACAAATAGGAGATTGGAGTTGATCAACCTTCACCTGTGCATATATAGCCTTCACCTGTGCATATAAGATTTGATTAGAGAAGGTATATGCACAAGGGACAAACATGGATATTTTACGAAGCATTACTGGGAGCTAGACCCAACAACAAATGGACTTGTGATGATTTTCACAATAGTACATTTGTTGTAGGGTAAGCTCCCAGTATTTCTTAGGCAATTCTACATGTTCATCACCTGTGCCTATACCTTCTCTAATCAACTCTTATATACAAGTGAAGGTTGTATATGTTGTATATGTTTTATTTGTGTGGCTTAGCATTGTGCCCTAGGACCTCCAAAGTTGCTTGCAAGCATTATAAGGACATTTTTTTATAGTTTGGGAAATTAAAATGTTGATAAGATGTGTTTTTTATTTGAGAATGCATTAAAATGATTTCATTTTCATTTGTTATTGTCTCCATGTCATTATTGTATTATATCATTGATATTTAAGGCAAAGGAAGTCGGTTTAGTCTTGACTATTCCTATATTGTACAAGAAATCAACATTTTGTTATTTTGAAGTCTTCATGGATTCTTAGACTATCCCACCTTATATGGTTAATGTGTCTACTGGGAGGATTCTAATGTTGTATAGTATGTTTTTATATAGATTTTAATGGAGGGATATGCAAGGATGTGGTGGAAGAGACCACAAATAGAGGCAAGTTGTAGATTGAGGGTGCAGGGAACCACACCAATCATTAATTAATGTGGGCATATACTCTTAAGGAAGGGTATATTTTATGATGGATCTTGGTTATTAGGGTCTATGTGGAGGTGTAAGATCCCTTGGGAGGATCTGGAAGTGTGTGGAAGAGTCCTTGTGACAAAGCCCTAGCCATTTAGTGATTCTTGTTGATTTAAATTCTTAACATTTCTTGATTACTATTTGATGGGTCTATAATTTGTCTTTGTTTTATGATACTTTTATGCTCTATTTCAAACATTTATAAAACACTTGTTATGCCTTTTCATTATTTGAACTTATGAACATGCTATAAGTACAGTCAAACCAACAAAACCTATGGGTAGATAGTAGTTGATATACTTTGCCAAATATTATACATATATTAGAGTATTTCATATAGTTGTTTGAATGTGTATTCTAATAGTTGGATTAAGTTGAATGGTTAAATGCTTGAAGATATTTATATGCTACTAACCTACTAGTAAAAGAGGAATGACTGAAGAATGGATCAATGAGCATTGATGAAGAGCGAGGAAGACTTAGACACGATGGTGGGAAGTCATTATGGTACTATGGGACATGCCTGATAAATTGAAGGAAGAATCATTCCAAGAAATATAGGAACATGCTTACGCTATATCTTCTATATAATAAATGTTTTTTTAAAGCAGTTATGTGGCCTTTATGTTATTTTGTCATGGACTAGTGTATTTTCTTTCCTTTATGGCATGAATTAGTTAGAAATTGTCATGTGTGTTCAAATAAGTATTGACCCTCTATAAAAAGGGAGATGATGGTTAGATAGAAAGTTAGTCACATGGTTGTATTATTGCTATAATCTGAAACAAAGTTACTTTTCCAATTCCGTGTGTTGTCTCATGATTATGTAATCAGTTTTATGGAAATACAATGAAGAAGTGATTTTGAGTTCCATTTTGTGTTGGTAGTTTGTAGAAGCCAACCAAGGGGGCCCACTTTTAAGGTGTATTAGAGTAGATTAGATTAAGTTGTTTGAGCATTTACAATAGTTCAAGTAGAGTTTACTATTCTTTCCTACAACATTATACACTGTGTATAGTCCTGCAACACTTGTAGTGATAATCATTGTGAATGCTTTGGGGTTGACAAAATAGATTAGGATTGAAGTTATAGTTGTCATCACAATTTTCATTAGTAGATGTGTGCATTTACTTTCATGTCAAAGGTTTACAAACACACTGCTAGGTGTGACTCAGTTAAAGGATTTCAACCACCCTATTAGGAGTGCGCCTTGTTAGAGGACTTAAGTACATTCCATTAGAATGCAACCTTGATTAAAGGATTTATACAATGACTGTTAGGTCAACCTTGATTAAAGGATTTTAACTGATACAATGATTAGAAAGTAACAGTAATATTTGATCTAAAAACATACAACTCACTTTTCAAATAATAGATCCAATTCTTACATATATGTTGGCTTACTAACTGAGTTCTATTTCCATCTCCATCACTGATCTTCTTGGAGATCCCTTCAATAAACCACAACTCTAATCAACTCCTTCTCCTTGAGCCTTTTTTTTTAATTCAGTCAATAACAAAAACAACTCCAGCATCTCTCTCTCAACCTCATACTTAGGTTTCCTAAATACCTCTTCGATAGGTAGATCCATCTTTTTCTACTTAATCTCCTCTGCAGATCTTAGGTTTAGGTCAGATTCATCAAATCCTTCCAACATTATGTTCTTCATCCATCCTTCTAAAAATATCTTTAATCTCTTTATTGGAATCAAAATAAAATGGTTTACTGTGCATTAAATGCTCCATACAGTCAATAAATAAAGTCAACGCGATTTACATAATCCAAGAATTCAAACATGTCGGCTAGGAATCTGAATTCTTCCTTAAATGTAAATTACTGACGCTTAGTCAATACTGTGTTCAACTCCTTGGTCATCACTGTGTAGCTCGGTCACCACTTGAAACTATTTCCCTTGGCTAATGTCATCTCCCTCGGCAATACACTAATGTTCGGTCAACACTAAATTTACTCAACATATACTGGCTCGGTCGACACTAACATCACTCGAATTAAACTAGATTTCTTCACTTCTACTTGGTTAAGCCTATGTGTTCAGTCTTGCTTCTCACTTAGATAAACAATACATTATCTTATCATTGTGCCACGTAATCAAGTACTCATTGAAGTATCAAATAACTCAACCTTTCTCTAGGTTCTATTGTTATCAACCTTTCCATAATCCTTCTCAAGAATCAAATAGATATAGTAATTTCTTAAATAGCAACACTCTTACCAATTAAGGTTTGACATCAATGACAATATGACAATTGCTTCAATTGTAGTTTCTAACAATCTCCCTCTTTGGCATTGATGGCAACACCATATGAATAACACATGATTCACCAACCAATCCAAAACTTTTTTTTGCATTAGAAACATTTGTAATATCCTTAGCTTCATTTTGATTCTGAATCTCTTTAGCCTCACTTGCTTGACTGTCCACACAGTAACTCCCTCTGAATCTTTTATGTGTCCCTTTCCTCTGAATCTCTCCCTCTTTCTTGATCTTCCATGAAATCTCACCATATGTTTTCATCTGAGTCATCTCCCTCTTTGACAATAATGCCAAAGCAGCAACTAGAACTTGCATCTTTTAGATGTAGATGTCATCTTTTCAGCTCAGTAACTGTTAGGAATGAATGTTGAATACTCCCCCATAGGATATATTCAACAAGAAGGAATTGACTATGAAGAAACTTTTGCACCAGTAGCAAGAATTGAAGTAGTAAGAATGTTTTTGTCTTATGCAGCTTACAAGAAATTCAAAGTGTATCAGATGGATGTGAAGTCAGCATTTATGAATGGAGAATTGGAAGAAGAAGTCTACATTGAGCAGCCTGAAGGTTTTCCTTTAACTCGAGAAGGAGATAAGGTATGTAAACTAAAGAAAGCTTTATATGGACTGAAGAAAACATCTAGAACATGGTATGCAAGACTGGATAAGTATTTGATAAAATTAGGATTTACAAAAGGCACAGTTGATAGAAACCTATACACAAAGGAAATTGAAAATGGTTTGTTGGTTGTTGTTATTTTTGTTGCTGATATTACCTTTGGAGGAGAAGATGAAGCTAATGATAAATTTGCAGATGAAATGAAGACTGAATTTGAAATGAGTATGATTGGTGAAATGAAATACTTTTTAGGATTGCAGATAACATAGAACAATGATGGTATCTTTGTAAGTCAGACAAGGTACTTGAATGATTTATTGAAGAGATTTGGAATGGAGAACTGTAAACTAGTTGGAACACCTATGGTAACAAGACATAAGTTATCTAGCACAGATGAGACTCTTGCAGTGGAATAGAAAAAGTACAGATCTATGATTGGAGGATTGCAATATTTGACTCATACAAGACCTGATATATCACATGCAGTTGGAATTGTAGCAAGATTTCAAGCTGAATCCAGAGAATCACATTATGCAGCAGTAAAGAGGATACTAAGATACTTAAGAGGCACAATTGATTATGGATTGTGGTATGAAAAATGTTATGTATGTGGAGCCTAATCAGACTTATCCACGGGGTCAAGGGGTAGCGCCCCAGGCAGGGTCAAGGGGCAGAGCCCATGATGGGGTCAAGGGGTAGCGCCCCTTGCGGGGACCCCTTAGGGGCAACGCCCTAGGGTGGGGTTGAGGGGTAGCACCCCTCGATGCTAAGAATGACTTAATAATATTGTAATGTGTCGGCCATCTATTTTCTATTAGTCAGAGTATTTTTTTCCCTAATTTCGTTATGTCAAAAATACTTGTAAAAAGGGCTTAGGGTTTGAGATCGAATGTATGAGATATTATTGTAGCTTCCTGTGGTGGTATTGAGTTGCAAGTTTCAGATTGTAATCGTTGGATAATAATAAAGATATTGGACTCACTGTTGGTGGACGTAGCCTAGGGATTGGGTGAACCATGTTAAATTTTGTGTTATTGTGTTCTCTCTTGTTTGTTAGTATTTGCATTTTCTGCTTATTATCCTAACAAAAAATCTGATGATTTTACCCTATGTGCATGTATAGATGCTGATTGGGGAGGTAGTGTTGATGACAAAAAGAGCACCAGTGGTGGAGCATTTTTCCCTGGAGGAAGATTGGTTTCTTGGCTAAAGCAGAATTGTATTTTACAGAGCACAATAGAAGCAGAGTATGTGACAACAACAAACAATTGTAATCAGATAATTTGGATGAAGAAAATGTTGAAGGATATTGGAATAAAATTTGTTGAGCCTATTGTTATACATTGTGATAACACCACCATAGTTAGTATGTATAAGAACCCTATGTTAAATTCTAAGATAAAGCATATAGAGATAAAGTATCATGTAGTGAGAGAGAAAGTGGCAGAGAAAGAAGTCAAACTTGAGTATATAAGCACAAAGGAGCAGATTGCAGATATATTTGCAAAACCTTTTCCTAAGGATACATTTGAGTATCTAAGAGGTATGCTTGGGGTTATGCCCCAACCTACTTTTGAGAAGTGATGCAGATTGTTGCATCCATCCAGTGGTATATGAGCCCAATTCTAAATCAAAATTGGAGTGAGGATTGGAATTTCTGATTTTCAAAATTCTGGAAACCCGATCTCTAATTTGGAAATTTGAATTTCTACTTGAAGCCCTTGGAATTGAATCTTGATTGAAATGGGGAAAATGACTTTTGAAATCTAATGGGAATCCCAATTTGGACTTGGACTTTGAAATTGAGAATTCGGATTTGTGATTTGTGATTTTTGAATCAAGAATCTAGTCATCCTAAAACATTGTTTTAGGAAATCAGGGCTTGGAACATTTGGCAATGAAATTTGGAAACTAAGACTTGATTTTGAGATTTCAACTTAGATTTGGATCTCTGATTTTAAAATTATGATTGGAAACTTGGACTTGAATTCCTTGGAAGTGGAAATGAGGGATCTGGACTTGCAATCCTGATGTTGGATTTTGAAATCAAAACTTGGAATAGGAAGTGGGTGTCTTCAAAAAAATTTGGAACTAATTTTGGAATGGAAGAAGTAAGGTGGGTATAAAGGTGGATTTTGAAATTGGCAGCAGAGGAGTACATTTCAGAAATTTGCATTTTGGATCTCTCTTTTTTAATGCACTTGATTGGCTGATAGGGAATGGCACATAACTGTCGTCCAAGATCAATGACTTGACCTTTTGGGCCATCTTTGAATTTGACTGCTTCCATACACCCCATTGGTTGGTAATAACCATTTGATCTAATGCCTCTCACACCTTCAAAATTCATCTTAAACAATTGTATGAGATGAAAATTGGGTCTCAACAACCTAAGATCATGTTGTTAGTAAGTTAATAACACAATAAAAATGTTTATAGAACACATTAAAAAAATAGTTCAAATTTATATACATATTGATATTGAACATGACATAAATAAAATTAAATAAACCTTCAATAATTCCAATTTTGAGAAAGTTCTAAAAGTTACTTGTGACATATAGTGGTTCATCACAAACATCTAGATCTCCTTGCCATCTTGGCATATTTCTTTCATGTGCTCTATTTGGGTGCCAATTCTTTGCATCACCAAGTTGAGGGAGTGTATGGTGTACGGTGTCCAAAAAATGTGCTCATATCTTGCCTCAACCAAAGCACTTGAAGCCCTACAATTTTTTGCAATGTTTGTAATTACTTGGACCCCATTCTCATAACACACAATCTCTATAGACTCAATGAAGATCCTAGAAATTAACTCTGCATCTTTGACTTCCCATTCACAATCAATTACCCTAAAAACATTCCTCCTTTGGGGGACACTTCTATAACATTTATCTATGGATGGTTTTTGCAATCTTTCCATCCATAAAAAACAATAGATACATCTGATTCAATCCAAGAATCTCTAATTGGTTTCAATGAGGCCTCCACAAAATTCTTCTCTCTTTGCAATAAGGTGGTACGTCACTTTTCATATCCAAGACTTGTGAAACCAAGAGGTGCACTATTGATTGCCAACAACAATTCTTGCCTATATGGTGATCTCACCAAGTTGAATGGAAGACCATTGGCATAGATGCAACATGCAGATTTTGGCTCAGCAATATCTCTTGCATTCCATATTAAATGCTTTGTCCAATGGAACTCTTTTGCAAGTGGGATTGTCATCTTCATCTTTCATAGAGGGTATAGGAAAAAAGGGATGTTTGGAGGCTGCTACTATATCAATTGATACATTCATTGTTTTTTTTTCTTTCCAAAAAGATAAGCACTTTGTTTTCCTCTTGCAATTATTTTATCAACATCTTCTTGTTCTTTTACAAATGCTACTATTTGTGTGGTAGACAACCCCTTCTTATCTGGCCCCTCACACATTCCAATCCCTTTACCAATAGGGGCAATAATGTGAAGTTTCACTCAAGAATATGAACTATTTTTTATAAATTACACATATTACACTTCCAAATATATCCCCCACCTCTTGGAATTTGTGAAATCCCTGTGGTATTTCTCCACAAAGGAGATCCTTTGTCAATTTTGAATCTTTGGTTTTCTTCCCCACCTGCTATATTTTGATTACCAAACATTCTTGCAATCTAATTTTTTGCTATTATAATTAAATTACATAATTTTAAATTAGAAAAAAAATAATAAATACAAGAAAACAAGTGCAAAATAAAGATACAAAAACATTATAACAAAGAGTCAAACTTGTTTCTTTTTTTCTTAGAAAGAAATTTCAAAAAGAACTTGAAAAAATTTGTCAAGGTCTAAAAAAAATTCATTAAAAGATTAAAAAATAGGGTCAGATACTTATCTTAGACCCTTAAATCTCTTTTATGGAAGCTATTTGGCACTCCACAAATGATCCCCCTTGAAAAAAACCACCTACGCTTCAAAATGCCAAAATGGAGACAAAATGAGATGAAAGCTAAAGAGCAAACAAAATGATATTTTTCTAGGTTGAATGGCCTCATAAAGGGTTGTTGTAGGGTTTTGAGCAAAAAAAGAAATTAAAAACACTTTATGTTTTTTAATTCTAAATGTGATTGGGCTACGAATGTATCTGGGCTCGCTTAGATGCACTCTAGATGCACATCCTAGCCTGTGGATGAGCACCAAATGAGTTGGTTGAGCATCTAGGCACATCCACAGTTGGGATGCGCATCTTGGATGCATCTGGACCCAACTTGCACCTTTAGGGGGCAAATCCGGTAACATTTATGAGTTTTGTTCTTATTTTGAGTTTGTAAAGGTGGTGTAGTTTTATCTTTTTATTTGCACTATTATTTCCATTGTTTGTATTTCAAAAACAATTCAAAACAACTCAAACACAATAAAAAAAAATAATTAATCAGAGCACAAACATGACTGCATATTACAAAATGATAGGATTAGATGTAGTAGCACTTAAGGAATATTTCTAGAAGAAGCCATGACATGATTATTATTACCTATTATGGGGCTCTTCATTTTTGGCACCATTGTCTGGGATGGTGTCAAGCTAAGAACCTTATTGAGTCATTTTAGATAGTTTTCTATTTTCTAGATAGTAGTTTGTAGTTTTGAACTTGCTTCACAAGTTTATCAAATTACCTGCATGCATCGAAGGGGAAGAAGATGAGATGTCTATGGAAGATTCCTTCCAAGACAACCTAGTAATATGAATGAAGAATCTGAAGAAGTTGAATTACCTTTTGTTGACGCAAGTCCTAAATTTCCTTCAACATCCTCATTTGTAGAAGACCCCTTTGATCCATCTAATCTTCGACCTTTTGCTAAAATTTTGGCCAGTTTTCTTGATAATTCCACTGCAAGTATACATGTTCCTAATAATCCTTTGGCTACTATCACTTTCCAGATGCAAATTCACTCCCAAGTACTTGCAATGATTGCACAACCTACCTTTCCATTCCCTCTTTCTAGTCTTATAAACAATGCCAATCTCAAGAAAAGACTCACTGTTGCACTTCCAAAGTTCTATGGTCTAATCATTGAAGACCTTGACACCTTTCTATTTGAGTTTGACATTATTTATCAAAGTTTTGATTATAACACTGATAGTCACAAACTCAAGTTGTTTCTAGCAACATTAAAGGAGTTAGATTTAAGATGGTTCATGGGATTAGGAGCAAATGCAACAACCACTTGTAATGAGATGCAAACTTTGTTTCTGCATAAATATAAAGAGTATTGCAAAAGAGGTAATTTAAGGGGGGATGATATTTTTTGTATGTCACAAAAGGAAGATGAAATTATAGAAGATTATATTTCACGCTTCCTGTATAATCTGCAGAAGAATCATCACCATGCACTGCAAGAGGATTCACAAAAAACCATTTTCTTGAGGGGAGTAAATGTCAACTATCTTGAAGCATTGGATCTTATGGATAGAGGAGACATTTGTTCTCAATCTTCTTGGGATGATCTTAAGAAAATATATCTTAACTATTCAAGATTAGTAGTAAAGAAAGGCAAAGGATTTTGACCCACACTTGCTAAAGGGAATGACTTCGGTATCTCTAAAATAGAAATTTCTAATCTACTATAAGATTTCAAACAAGATATTATCAATGATGTTGCTACACATTTGGACACAATGCGGGCTAATAAGAAGCATGAAGATGCTGAGGCAAAGTTAGCTGAATACTATCCTCACTATCGACAACAAAAGAAGGACTGTCGGTGCAAGCTAGTGGTGAATTTGGAGACCCAACACCTTCCTACTGAGTTCAGGAAAATAGAAGGAAAGGATGAGCAAGTATTCTTTGTTGCTCAACGTTGGTCATGGGCCCTGAGACAAGGTATGCCCCAAGATCCTTTGTAATCTTTTAATCCTTATAATAACCAATGGCAGAACAAGAATTTTCAATACCCTTCTCAGTATTCCCAACCTTCTTGGAACAATGTCTAGCCTAATACTCAACAAAACCAATGGTTTAATTCACATCAAACCCAATGGCCATAGCCTCAAAACTAATGGCAGCCACCACAAAGGAATTGGAAACCATATAACTAGTGGAAAGGACCCCAAAAATGGCCTAATCAAAATCCTAGTTATCAATCCTTACCATCTCCAGTGTCTCAACTTGCACTCATGCCACCTCCTGTAGCCACAAGTCCTCCTCCAAGGCCAACATAATTACTTGCTTAGCCACAACCTAATCCTAACAACAAGAAACAACAAAAAACTATTTATGCTACAGATGCCCAATAGTACCTTGCCTATGCATTAGAAATAATAGATATTCACTTAAGATCTAGCACTACTTTATCCGCACCAAAACCTCATGTTATTATAGAAGTTCCATACCTTCCTGTAGCATCAACACCTCTTCTAGAAACTACTTTTCTAAATAAAGTCCCACCAACTAATACATCAAGTCAAGTTGATGTTCATGCCATAGTTAATCCTCATTTTCTGCATAGGCTTAGAGATGATATATATGTACCCCAGGATGAGACACCATTTGATATTCTTGATCAATTGAAAAACATGCATATTTAAATTATACTTTTTCAAGCTACCAAAGATGTTCCTGTCTATGGGAAAGCTATTAAAGAAGCATGCCTTAAGAAGCCAGGATGAAATAAAAATGATCCTCAAACAATACATGTTATTGGTCAACTTGTAGATATTATATTGGGAAAGATAGTCATTCCAAAGTACTCTGACCCTAGAAGTCTAGTTGTTGATATTATAATTAATGGTCAGTTTGTGAAAAATACTTTAATAGATTTGGGGGCTTCTATTCATGTTATGACTAATGATCCCATGCATAGACTGAGTATAGAAGGATTGAGAACCACTCCAATAGTCTTACAGCTTGCAGACAGTTCCATTGTCACCCCAAATGGCATAATAGAAATTATTGTAGTTACATTGGATTCCTAGGAATATATTGTTGACTTCATGATATTATCACCTAAGGTAACTCTTGTTGGTTACCCAGTCATCCTTGGATGACCTTGGCTAGCTATAGCTGATGCCAATATAAGTTGTCATTCAGGTAACATGACAATTTTAGATGGCCAAACAATTAAGAAGTTAGCTTTATATCCTCCAACCCAACCTCAACCAGATTTAAGTACTCCTATTTGGCCTGATTTGGGAGATAAGGTGGAAGAGCTTAACTTTGTTGCTCAACTAATGATACACAGAAAATATTTCTTGCAACTTCAAGAAGATGATGATTTAATTCAAATCATTCTTACCAATGACCATGTTATAGTAAAAGATATCTCTGGAAGTTTTGTTTTACAGTTGTCTACCTACGAGGACTGTGTTCTACCTATTGAACCCAATATTATCTATCAATTACTACCCTATGAGATATTCACACCTCCTATACCTGAAGCGTTAGTGATTGAACTAACAACTAAGGTGGATCTCTCACCTTGTCACAACCTACATGTCAACAATAAACTATCATCGCCACAATTATCCGTGTTAACTCAACTCCTTTGTAAATATGAGAAATATTTTTCTTGGGATTATGGAGATATGAAAGGATTGAGACCAAATCTCTATACACATAGAATCTATATCAATGAAGGCATTTTACCACTCCACCAACCTCGGAGAAGAATTAACCCATCCTTGAGAGAAATTGTAAAAATTGAGCTGCAGAAACTGTTGTATGCTAGATTTATTTATCCAATCTTAGACAACAAATGGGCTTCTCCTTTGGTAATAGTCCCTAAAAAGGGAAGTAAATTGAGAATATGTGTGGACTATAGAGAACTGAATAATGGTACAAAGAAAGATCATTTTCCCTTGTCATTCATTGATCAAGTTCTGGATACCTTAGTTGGTAAAAAGTAGTTTTCTTTTCTTGATGGATATAGTGGATATAACCAGATCAACATTGCTCTAGAGGATCAAGAAAAGACCACATTTACATGTCCTTGGGGAACATATGCCTATTTTGTGTTACCTTTTGGTTTATGTAATTCTCCAGCTACTTTTCAAAGGGTTGTTATCAACATCTTTGCCAATATCTCACACGATTGTATGGAAATCTACATGGATGATATCACCACATTTGGTGTAACTTTTGATGAAGCTATGGTGAACTTAGAAAAAGTGTTGATTAGATGTAAAGAGAACAATTTGTCCCTAAATAGCAAAAAATGTTTTAGGATGATGTAAGAAGGAGTTGTGCTAGGACACTTCATCTCAGAAGCTAGAATACAAGTGGACCCTGCAAAAATTAAGGTAATTATTACATTGTCTACACCTACAAAGAAAAAATAATTAGATCCTTTTTAGGACATGCTGGTTAATATAGGCATTTCATTAAAAATTTCATTTGACTAGCCAGTCCATTATACACATTACTTACAAAAGAGTTTGAGTTCACTTAGACACCAGCCTATGAGGAATCTTTCCTGCAGCTCAAGTCCCTTCTTATAAAAACACCCATGCTTAGAGGACCTGATTGGTCTTTACCTTTCCAAATTCATACTAATGCTTCTGATTATGCAATATGATTAGTCTTAGGTTAGAAATCCAATAACCTTGAACATGCCATTTACTATATCAGCAAGAGCTTACATGGACTAGAGCTCAATTATATAGTCACTAAAAAATAATTGTTGGAAGTTCTCAATGCTTTGAATAAATTATGTCATTTTGTTACAAGATACCGAATCTTTTCTCATAATGACCATGCAACCATAAAATATCTTATGAAAAAACCTTCCATCTCAGGTAGGTTAGCAAGATGGCTTTTGTTGTTACATGAATTTGATCTAACTATCATTGGCAAGCCAAGTAAAGCTAATGGTGTGCCTGATTATTTATCAAGGCTCCATAATGATGGCACTAACACTTTTGTGATAAATGATACATTCCCTAATGAGCATTTGTTTTGTATTGTTGTCAAAATCCCATGGTATGCTGATATAGAGAATTACCTTGCAGTAGACAAGATGCCTACACATTTTTCTCCTAAGGAAAGAAAACTGCTCGTTGAGAAAAGTTTCCAATTTTCCTGGATTGATAACATATTGTTTTATACTGGTCCAGACCAAGTCATGCACATATGTGTATGTGAGGATGAGAATTATGACATCCTTCATGCTTGTCATGATGAGCCTTGTGGTGGAAACTTTGCAGCTAAAAGGACAACTATGAAAATATTGACAACCAGTTATTACTGGCCTACACTTCATAAGGATGCAACAAACTATACTATAAAATGCGATAAATGTCAATGTATGGGTCACCCTACAAAGACAAATGAAATGCCTCTAAATCCATAAGTCGTGGTCACACCATTTGATAAATGGGGCATGGATTTTATTGGCCCTATTGATCCACCATCTAATGGAAAATCTTACATTCTAGTTTTCACTGATTACGTCACCAATTGGGTAGAATTCAAAGAAATGAAGCATGCAAGTGACAACAAAGTGGTTGAATTCCTATATGAAGAAATATTTACCCACTATGGTGTGCCCAGAGAGCTAGTAATAGACCAAGGAACATAATTCACATCAACCCTGATCACAACACTTATGAATGAGTACAATATAAGACACACAAAGTCCAGTCCCTTCCATCCTTAAGAAAATGGTTAGATAGAAGTTACCAACAGAGAAATTGAAGCTATTCGTACCAAAATAGTTCAACTACATCACTGAGATTGGAGTAGTCGTCTTCCACAAGTAGTCTGGGCTTATAGAACAATATGGAAGACAAAAATAGGATTCACTCCTTTTAAAATTCTTTATGAAAAAATAACAATGTTTCCCATTGAATTTGAACATAAAACATTGCGCACTACCCTAAAACTCAATATTGATCTTCTTGCAGCACAACAAGACCACCTTCTCCACCTCAACTCTTTGGATGAGATGAGAAAATCCACTTTGGAGAGAACAAATATTGTCCAAAAATAGAGAAATAAGTGGCATGACTCACACATAAAAGAATAAATAATTCTCAATAGGTGACTGGGCATTACTATTTGATTCACAATTTCAAGAAATACATGGCAAGTTACCAACATGGTGGTTAGGACCCTAAGAAATTGATCATGTCTTCGACAATGGAGCAGTACAATTATCCACCATTGATCTTGTTCATTTCAAGCTGCTGGTAAATGGTCATAGACTTCATCTATACCATCATCCACAAACCAAAGATCATTTCTTGAACCAATTCCATGACAATACTCTAGAACCACAAAAGGTAGTACTTCCTGCAACATAAGGTGCCAACCTTCTTCCTATAGCTTCACCCTAAATTACTTCGGGTATGCTCATAATAAATACTTCATTTTGAATGAAGTTTCTTTCCCCATTCATTTTCTAAATTATTATTTCCATACGACTCCATTTCTCTACCTTCCATCCACCCATTATCCATGTCATCACATTTCTATTTTCTTTTCTTTCAATAATTTCCATGTCAGCTGATGTGGACATTCTCAGCACCAGCTCCTTTGATGAAGTTTTTGAATCTCATCACCCTCTTGCACATGTCGAATCATAATAACAGGTATAAAAATTCAATATTTTCCACTTCGTACATTTAGACTATTATATTTAATACTATGTTTATTTATAATATGGCATCGCACTAGTTTCCTACCTCATGCTTAGTATGACAAGTGTGGACACTTGTCTTTATTATGTAGGGGATAGGGAACTGTATTAATTTTCCAAGTCACTATTGTTGTACCCCCCATTCCTTACGAGATTGCATGTCTTTTCAAATCTGTACTTATATTCTATTTTATTAAGTCCTTTATGTTTCACACAATTGTCATACCCTAATTCCCAGATTATCTCTGATTTCTGGCTTGATGTAACCCTAAGATGACATAATCATATTATGTAAAAATTAATTGCATTTAAAACTATAATTCCTTGTCATAAGTGCCATTATTATCATTTTAAAAAATGTATCATGGAGATTACCTGGGAATTCATAGTTAAAGGTGCAGTTAGGAGCTGGATTTCAGGGTATTACAGAGGAGATTAGGGAATTGGGGAATTCAGAAGGAGCTAAGAAAATCATAATTGAAAAATTGTATAAAGAATTTAAAGAAAGCATTTGGAATAATGGGCGAACAATTGATACGCCATGAACCAATGGTTCACACCATTTTGCTTATAGATGAAGAAGCAGTCCATAGATTTCATGCTTGTGGGTGGCTCGGATATTTCCTAAAATTGACAGAATATGATGAGGAGGTAGCCATCCAATTCATGAATACCTTCAAAGAAGGAGAAGCAAATGTGTGGGGCTTGACAATTTTGGCAACAAGGGAATGTATATCAGAATTAACTGGGTGAGCATTATCCTAATGAACATGATGTTAGGTCATCTTGGGCTCATTTTACCCTACCTGCAGACCCTCCATTGGAGGTGAACAAGCAAGGCTACAAGCGTGTGTCCCTTCCTTCCCCATTTGATGAGTTAGAAATGCATATTATAAGGTACCTCACTTGTGAAGAAAGGTTTTCTCATTTGCATGCACATCATTTTAAATTGCTTAGTTATGTCAAACATAATTCTCTAGTCAATATTCCAAATTTTCTCTATAGTATGTTGAGTATTGGTGGCGAAGAAATCCAAAAAGGAAAAATAAATTCTATTACTCACCATGCTCTAATTAAATTTCCTATTGAGAGGTCACCAAGGGATGCATCTCCCTTAACTTGGGATGCTTTTGTTCAAATCAAGACTTTGCATCCCCATAATGACCATGTTGAACAACTAGTCCATGAGAGTGATATTCCCTTTGAACCAACTGCTGAAACAACCAACCAAGGAGCAAAACCTGAAAATATTAGAGAAGTTGAACCTCTCCCTACTCCAGTGGAAAATGTACATACCTTTTCCCAAAAGAAAGGGAAAATAAAAATTGATGAAGGAACTTCAGTTCGCGAGGATGAAAATCAAACCCAAAACCCTACAGTTTCTAGAAATAAGAAAAAGAAGTCGGCTCCTGCAACAACCACTCTTGTAGCAGAGAGACTGAAGAAAATTGTTAGAAAGAAAACATTAGAGGTTATAGAGACTCCTTTGTGGAGAAGCTCCTAAATGAGAGGGAAAATGCCACATATTCCTCCAGATGGCCTATCTGTTTCATCAGATCAACCTTCCAATGAACCTCATATGGATCATATTTTTGATAATTTCCCAACACAAAAAAATGTTCGAAATAATTCCCAAAATTTGAATGTATCACTTAGTAATGAACCTAAAAATACTTACCAGGAGCCACCTCAGCAACAAAGTGACCTTGAGGAAATGCATCAAATAGTTCACGAAGATAAACAAGAAGAACCTCAATTGGCTTAGGCGTTAGCTCATTCTTTTTCTAGAAATGCTATTTTGCCCTTTAAAAGAGCCTAGTTAACTAATTACCTAGAGCAAGCCTGTAGTGAGAAGAAAAAGCCTCAGCCAATAGAATTTGGCCAACCTACTCTTCAGTCTGCTCTTTTCAGTTTGTATACTCAGTTTGTGTTTAAAAGGACTCTTTGGAAAGAAGAAAGAAAGAAAATGCAAAAAGAAATTAATGACCAAAGGGAGGAAATGCAAGATTTGAAAGAAAAAATGCAAAGGAAGAAGAAGAAAATGGACCATGCTTTAAAGTTGGCCGATTAGATCATTGCTTGTAGGCCTCCTCCTCAGGTTTATGCAATATGTTTAAAAGAACATTTTCTTTTGTTGATTCAGTTAATGATGACCATTAAATATAAAGAGTCGGAGTTTAAAACAACTCAAGAATTCTATGGTCTATACCAATCCCTTCCTACCTGGCAACAAAATCTACTTTGTGAACTTTACCTCCATAATTTTATTATTCCTGAAGAAACTGATTAGAATCCTCTACTTTATATTGGAGATATACATCTAAAAGCCCTAATGTCATGGATGCACTATGAAACTAATTATGACAGGAAATTAGATGCTTACAGAGATCAAGAGAGATCAAAAAAGTTACCCTTAAGAGTTGAAAGTAGTAAGCCTAATGTTTTACTAAGGGACTAGTTAAATCTCACTTATGGAAAGATAAAAGAAGAAACTAAGGATAGAACTTTTGTTGTTAGAGAGAAATTTTACAAAGAATATCAGGGAATGCCCTATTTTACCTTCCAGTGAGCCCTAGCAGGTGTTAGAAATAGATGGAGCAGGTTGCCAGAGGCTTTCAAGAAATCAAAGCCATATAACCCCCTAAATCTTGAACCATCCATAAACATGGCACCCAAGTGTATGCAATTGGGAAGGAAGATTCAGCATGAGATATGGTGTTCTCTGACATTTCAGCCACCAATTCTCATGTGGCCTCTGTGTGATGTTAAGTATACTAAGATAGATCAACTTTGGGAAGATTACAGGGTAGATTATTGAGAGAAGACCAGAGGATTTTATTATACTTTCAAGAGCAAGAGAAGAGGAAAGACTAAATTTGGGGAATTCTGAGGAATAGCTAAGAAATGCAATGCTTGAGGAAAAACATTATGCTCGTAGGGGAAAATGATGGGTCTATAATTTGTCTTTTTTTTTATGATACTTTTTGTTACAAGTAGTGGTTGTCGTTGCACCAAAAGATAGACTTGTTAATGCTCGATACAACCACTAGACTTATAGAAGACATAGGAGGTAGTTAAGCCATGTCAAAAATCCTTAGGGGAGCGCTGACCATTTTTCCAACAATCTCCCCCTTAGCGTTACCCGAGGGGATTCAAACCTATGACCAAGCTTTGATACCACTTGTTACAAGTAGTGGTTGTCGTTGCACCAAAATATTGACCTATTAATGCTCGATACAACCACTAGACTTATAGAAGACACAGGAGTTGGTTAAGCCATGTCACGAATCCTGAGGGGAGCGCTGACCATTTTTCCAACAACTTTTATGCTTTGTTTCAAATATTTCTAAAATACTTGTTATGCCTTTTCAGTATTTGAACTTATGAACATGCTATAAGTATAGTCAAACCAACAAAACCCATGGGTAGATAATAATTGATATACTTTTCCAAATATTATACATATTGCAGTATTTCATATAGTTGTTTGAACGTGTGTTCTAATATTTGGATTAAGTTGAATGGTTAAATGCTTGAAGATATGCATATGCTACTAACCTGCCAGAGAAAGAGGAATGATTGAAGAATGGATCAACGAGCATTGATGAAGAGCAAGGAAGACTCAGTCATGATGGTGAGAAGTCATTATGGTACCGCAGGACATGCCTGATAAATTTAATGAAGAATCATTCCAAGAAATATAGGAACACGCTTACGCTATATCTTCTCTGTGATAAATGTTCTATTAAAGTGGTTATGTAGCCTTTATGTTATTCTATCATGGACTATTGTATTTTCCTTCATTTATGGCATGAATTAGTTAGAAATTATCTTGTGTGTTTAAATAAGCATTGATCCCCTATTGACGCAAGGGTAGGCAAGGTATAGGCAAAATCAGGGTTAATTGAGACTACTTAAACCCACAAACAAGCCCTACGAAGAGTTACACACATAAGAAATATGAAAACCACATGAAATCAGTGAAAACATAATGGATATGAGACAAGAAACTGGTCACAACACTGGTGTAATTATATTAATCCTTCAACATGCCCATATGTGAGGCCTTCCGGGTTTTGGCATTATACAATAAGAATTATGCATTCAGAGACTCAGCTCACATATTGTATTCTCTTCTACTTCTACTACCACCTTACTATCTTCTACACACTGCCTAAACATCAACCTAAGCTCCAAATATATAGCCAACAAAGCCACAAGTCAGCCAGTCAGGCATTTAATTACAATATAGGTCCACTTAGGAGGAGAAACCAAAACTAAAGCTAGAAATAATAAAACATGATGCGAAGATACATTTAGGTCCACACATGATCCAAGAATAGATCCCCAACCACGCAAGATCCAATTTCCCCGTATGGAACCACGCAAGATGAAATACCACATGTTTTATTAGCGAAACTAGCTAAAATCGATGCCCAAGGATAATTGCAGTAACTTTTAGATCCAAATGAATTAGGGTGTGCACCCTTAGGAGAATGCTCAATATTAGGTCCACATCACTGCATTAACTTCACAAAGCAAGAAACCAACAACAACATTAGCTCCAAAACAAACATCAGACTGGTGAAACATGAAATATTTTTGGTGATGTAAGATTGCTCAAGACCCAAGATGCTCCTGCATCAGAGACCTAGGGTAACAAAAGAACTAATGTCCACATCAGGCACTACTCAAATTATGACCTGAATAATAAAGATCCAACTCAGCTTGTGTAATCCATGAACCATCTTCAACTGGCTTATCTTTCAAATGAACTAGGTATTCCATGTAGTATTTTCCTCTTGTACTCTTGCTCACTATGTTATTCAAGATCTTCTCAATGTTTTCTCTATTCTTCTTAGGATAATCTAGATCATCTTTAGTCTCATCATTTGATTCAAAGTACTCAAAGATATCGGCAATGTTGAATATAGGTGATATATGCATGTCCTCTGGTAATTCCACTTCATAAGCATTTCCATTGTCAAACTTCTTTAGAATCTTACAAGGTCCAAATTTCTTCATTTTCAGCTTGTTGTAGGAATCTATTTTTCTTCAAATGAATCATAACCTCATCTCCAACTTCAAAAGATTTATGTCTCCTTCTCTTATCTTCTCTCTATTTATATTTTAGATTACTGTCCTCCAAATTCCTTTTGACTTCATCATGAAAAGTTCTCATGTATACTGCAAAATCCTCAGCTTCAGCACTCCTTCTGGTCTTAGTAGGTAAATCTCTCAACTTTGTGGTTCCCTTAGGATGAAATCTAGTAACAATCTCAAATGGTGTCCTCTTAGTACTTCTATTCATAGAATTATTATATGCAAACTCTACTTGTGCCAAAACTAAATCCCAATTAGTAGGCTTATCTTGGAGTAAACATCTCAACAAGTTTCCCAAACTTTTGTTCACAACTTCAGTTTGTCCATCTATCTGAGGGTGAAATGCAGAACTAAACTTCAACTCAGTATTCATGTTTTTCCAAAGTGTTCTCCAAAAGGAACTAGTAAAATTAGTATCTCTGTCTGAAACAATAGACTTAGGCAAACCATGCAATCTTACCACTTCCTTGAAAAATAATTTAGCTACATGCAATGCATTAGATGTCTTCTTACAAGGTATGAAATGAGCCATCTTAGAAAATCTATCAACCACTACCAAAATAGAATCATTACCTCTCTGAGTTCTAGGCAATCCAAGAACAAATTCCATACTCACATCTTTCCAAGGTCTATCAGGTATAGGAAAAGGTGTATACAATCCTACATTCTAACTAATTCCTTTTGCTACTTGACAAACTCTGCAAATTCTTACCATTCTTTGTACATCTCTATAAATCTTTGGCCAAAAGTGTCTTTCCAAAATCAAATTCATAGTCTTATCAATCCCAAAATGTCTAGCAAGTCCACCATTATGTTTCTCCTTTATTATGTTCTCTCTCATAGATCCTCTAGGTATGCACAACTGAACTCCTTTAAACAACATGTCTTCTTGAATGAAATAATCAGTCCACCTATCACTCACTGTGTGTTCCTTACAAGCTTTCCAACATTTTGCAAAATCAATGTTAGTCTCATACAAACACTTCAAATCATCAAAACCAAGTACCTCAACTCTCATTTATGTCAGCAAACTTCTTCTTTGGCTCAAGGCATCAACAACCTTATTTAACTCTCCACTCTTATGCTTCAATGAAAAGGAAAAATTCTGCAAGAACTTATGAACCCACTTCATATGTCTCTAATTCAACTTATTTTGACTTCCCAAATACTGCAAAGCTTTATGGTTAGTATACAACACAAAATCTTTAGGCTTCAAATAATGTCACCATTTCTTCAAAGCTTGAACAATAGCATAGAATTCTTGGTCATAAACTAAATATTTTCTCTTAGCATCATTCAACTTTTCACTAAAGAAATCTATAGGTCTTCCTTCTTGACTCAAAACAGCTCTAATTGCACTTCCACTAGCATCACATTCAACTTGAAAAACTTTACTAAAATCAGGCAAAGCAAGTGTAGGTAACTTTGCAATTCTTTGTTTCAATGTTTCAAAACTCTTATGTGCTCCATGTGTCCATTTGAAATCCCTTTTATCTCCTCTCATAGTTTCATTCATAGCATTACAAATAGAACTAAAATTTCTGATAAACTTCCTATAAAAACTTGCCAATCCATGAAATGATCTTACCTGGTGTAGGCCAATCAAGTATAGCTCTCACTTTCTCAGGATCCATCTTCAATCCATTAGCTAAAATTAAAAAACCAAGGTACATAATCTCTTCTTTCATAAATGAACATTTCTTCAAATTAATCAACAACTTTTATTCCTTCAATCTCTGCAATACTTGTCTGATATGCTCAAGATGTTCTTCCTTACTCTTAATGATGTATCATCTTAAAATGGAAGCACTTCCATGATAAGAATGTTTAGCCCTCCGAGTAAGTGGTTTGGGGTCATGTTGAACGCCTTGAATGGGTACTCGACTTGGATCTGGCTTTTTTTTCTGCTCTGCCCCATTTTCCACTTCTTCTTGGCATTTTCCTAGCATTTTGGACTGTGAACCTGAGATTCTTGACCTCAGGGTCAAGGTCGACCTTGACCCTGACCTAGGTCAAGGTCAACCTCATCCTTGACCCTAGGGTCCGGGATCCTTGGGGTTAGCTTCTGGTTTTAGGATTTCATCAAAATCTTGTCTTTTCCCTCTTTGGGGCCACTATTTCTCGGATTAAGTGTCAAATTCTAAAATTAATATTTGAGGTGGACCTTTCTTGATATTTGTATAGGGTTCCTAATTTATTATTGGAGATTAGCCTTTCTCGAGTTTTTTGCCTAATGCTCAAATTAACTTTGGGGTTGGCCTTACCTCAAATTTTGGGACAAGGCTCTTAAATAATTATTTTTATCTCTATATTAAGGGTGGTCCCCTCCTAGAGATTTGTGTCAAGACTTTAATTTAATTTCCTCTCCATGTGTACCTCTCTAGATTTTTGTGCCATGGGCCCTTAATTATTATTTTCTACGAGGCCCCTCTTGTGCCCTAGATCACTATAAAAGGGAGCCCTCCTCTCTCATTTTCTCCATCCATCACATCTCATCTCACAATCTCTCAAGCTTTCAAGCATTCAAGCATTCAAGCTTTCAAGCATCCAAGATCCAATTCATCAAGGAGATCCATTAGTAGCCATTGAAGGATTCAAGTTTTATGGAGCTCTCTTGTTGAAGATTCCTCCATTTCCATTCAAGCCTCTTCCTAATTCAAGATCCATTCAAGATTGGTGTTGAAGATCTAAAGAAAATTGATTGGAGACATCATACATTCAATTCTACATTCATTTGGAGCATCCATGCTTGTGGACTCAAGGATTCAAATCCTCCACAAGGGTTTTCAACATAAGCAAGGTGAATTGTTTCATTTACTTTGTTTATCTCTGCAATTTCAAATCAATTTCAAGGTTAATTCCTAAATTGGGGTTTGACTGAGGCAAACCCCTTCCCCCCAACAAACAAAACCATTTTTTTTGTAGGTACAGGGGTAGGATGACGAATTAAAGTGCAAATCTGGATACCCTTTTCGCCAAACTTTCAAGATTTGTGAACAAAGTCAAAGTTGACCTTCAAAATCTCTAGGTCATCTTTGACCTTTTATGAGGGTCAAGAATGACCTGATCTCATCTTAGAAAAATATTTTGGGTTTTGTAGATCTCACAGTTTCGGTTCAATTAACACGGAAATCAATAGTTTCTGAGACTGTTTGATAGGGTTTTCAGCCGATTCTTTTTCAGAGGTAAGTACCTTTATTTCTTCATTTCAATATTAATCATCTACATTTACTTTTCATATCAATACAATTTCATATAAGTGTAAAATATTGGCTTTTGGGTTTCTTTTATGTGCAAACCATTGTTCTAGGACCTCATCCACATTTTACCCTATACAACTGAATATCAAAATGTCATCAAGATATACAATCACAAACTTACTCAAGAATCTTTTCAAAACTTCATTCATCAGCCTCATGAAAGTACTAGGTGCATTAGTCAGACCAAAAGGCATAACCAACCATTCATACAAACCTTCATTAATCTTATAAGAAGTTTTCCATTCATCCCCTTCTCTGATCCTAATATGATGATATCCACTTTTCAAATCAATCTTTGTGAAATACTTTGCTCCACTCAAACTATCTATTATGCCATCCATCCTAGGCAAAGGAAATCTGTACTTTATTGTTATCTTGTTTATGGCTCTAGAATCAATGCACATTCTCCATTCTCCATTCTTTTTAGGTGCTAACACAGTAGGTACTACACAAGGACTCAAACTTTCCCTAATCAAACCTCTCTCAAGCAATTCTTGCACTTATCTATTCAACTTAGTCTTTTCATCAGGTGTTAACCTATGTGGTGCTTTATTAGGCAAACTAGTTCCAGGTATCAAATCCATACAATGACTCATACTTCTCATAGGTGGTAAACCATCAAGTACATTATCAAAAATGATGTCATGAAATTCAGTCAACAAAGGTTTAACCTCAGGTGCATGTTCTAACTCATCTTGTTTCTCAGTTTTCCTTGGAATTGAAGCAAAATAAATATTATGTTCTTTCATTTCTCTTGCAAATTGTTTACCATCAACCAAGCATACTCTGACTGTAGTACAGTGACCTTCATCAAACTTCTCTACCAAAGGCAATAATACTTGTTTCTTTCCATCCATCCAAATAGTATATTGATTCAATCTACCATCATGCAAAGCTTTCCTATAATACTGCAAAGGTCTACCCAAAAGAATATGACAACAATCCATAAGCATAATATCACACAAGACTTCATCATGATAATTCCCAATTTTGAATTTAACAAGGTATTGTTCACTTACAAGTAGTTTATGCTCCTTTTGGATCCAAGCAATATGGTAAGGCTTAGGATGTCTCAATCTCTGCAACTGCAATTTGTTAACTAGCTCTTTGGATGCCAAATTATCAAAACTTCCACTATGAATGATTACCTTGCAACATTTGTCAGCGATCTTACATCTGGTTCTAAATAGACTTTTCCTCAAAATAGGTTCCTCATCAATTTCTGTTAGGAATGGGAACACTGAGAGGGGTGGGGTGAATCAGTGTTCACTATATTTATCTTTTTACTTTAATCTTTAAACTAAACTTAAATGCTTAAGTACTGAAATGAACATCCACATAAACATGAAACATGAAATCAACGCATAACACCAATATGATTACGGGGAAACCCAAATAGGTAAAAACCCCGGTGGGAATTGACACCCACTAATATTTTGTACTAGTGTTTAGTGATCCTTGTTAGAAGATCCTTAACCCTGTTAGGAGTTGCTTTACAATGCTTTAAGTACAGTAGACCTTGTCAAGGGTCAGACCCTGTTAGGAGTCTTTTACAATAGTCCCTATTAGGGGAGTGGACGCACTATCCTAAAGTTCACTGCTCAAGTGATGAAGGCTACAACCTTCATATCTTAGATACACATTATATCTGCTGGATGAATTGTCACTGTGACACTACTTGTCAGATCAGTTCCTTTGATGCGTTGATGCTTTGACCTCTTGCAAAGATATAATATATCTTATAGAATCTTTGCAAACTTTTTCTCTACTTCTAACAACTCTATATCCACTTCCATGCTAAATACAATGGGCGCATCTCATATTTATATGCGCATACAAAATAAACTAGGTTGGCCCTTAGACCTATTATATACAACGCTTCCAAATGAATTGGCTCAAGCGTGTTTACAAACAAACATATATACATGTCAAAAACCTAAATACAATAAGCGCATAACCTTTACATTAATATAATATAGCTGCAACTCAAAATGATAATAGTCAGCTGCTTACTCTGTTCTTCACTAGCACTCACTGGCTGTGTAACATCATTTGTCTATATCTTCCTCATACTTGCATATCTGATCATGCGCTCATAGACTAAGCATGAATATAGTCCAACCAACTTAACTTCTAGGGCACACACCATAATTCTTCCATACACATGTGCGCTGATGCTCTGAGCTGCAGGAACTCTCTACACTATCCAGTCTTCAACACTTAACTGATTTCTGATCTCCTCATCAAGTGCGCTGACTCCAAACTACTATATGACTTTGTTTCCATAATGAAAACACTATATTGAGTCATATACATTAGTATATCCAACTTTCCAATAGCTTCTTCATTCCACAAGATCCTCCTTAGCATCAAGTTCTCACCATGTTCAGGTTCATTAGACATTTCCTCAACTTCTTCACAAGCCAAATTATTTTTGCCATTACTTCCAATCTTCTTTCGAGAGTTAGTACATTCAAAAGGTTTATGTCCTTCTTCACCACATTTGTAACAAGTACCTTTAAACCAAGATGTGTCTTCTCTTTTCCCATTATTGTTATTCCTAGAGTAACCAGTATAGCTACTTCTAGAGTAATTACCTCTTTTAGCAGGTTCATCTTTCCAACCTTTATCTTGTACTGCACTATCAGATCTGCTACTTTCTCCATAAGATCTACCTCTACTTCTTTGAAATCTACCACCTCTTCCTCTTTATCTTTGTTCATGTCTCTTTGTCAATCTATCTTCTGCCTTCAAAGAAAATTGGTATGCTTCTTCCACACTTTCTATCTTAACATAACTGATCTCATCTTGAATAGATGTCCTCAAACCATTCAGATATCTAGCCACTTTCTCAACTTCATCATCCACATGTCCAGATCTGATATCTAATTTGTAAAATTCCTCAGTATATTCTTTCACACTCATGTCCTTTTATCTCAAATTTTGCATTTTCCTCATCAGATTGACTTGGTAGTCAGCTGGAAGAAACTTCTTCTTCATCTTTCCAAGCATTTTCATCCATGTCTTGATCTTTTTCTTTCCTCTCTTCTATCTCTTAGTTTGCAAATGATCCCACCAAAGAGATGCATGACCTTTCAACTTTGTGACTGCTATCTTAACCTTCTTTTTATCAGGAGTACCTTCATACTCAAAGTATTTATCCATCTCAGAGATCCAATCCAAAAGTGTATCGATCTCAAGTCTTCCATCATAGAAAGCAACTTCAACTGCAGGTCTGAAGTTAGCCTTAGACAAAACTCTCAAGAGTCTTTCCTCATCCTGTTCAACTTCAGGTTCAGGATTAGTTGCTGCTTCTTCTTCATCACTAACATCTTCAAGATGTGCACCTCTTCTCTGGGCTATCTCTACAGCTTCAAGCCTAGTTGTAATCTACCTCAACATATCCATGATAGCATTATCATTTCCTCTACCTCAAACCATCTTGACACTCAGGTTCCAACAAGATCATAACCTTCTGCAAGTTATAGGTTAGATCTCAGATCTACCACCCTACAACCAATCCAATAAGGTTCTCCATGATCCAATCCATAAGAAAGAACTCATTCTGATACCACTTGACGCAAGGGAAGGTAGGGTATAGGTAGAACTAGGATTAATTGAGACTGCTTAAACCCACAAACAAGCCCTGCCAAGAGTTACACACTAAAGCAATATGAAAACCACATGAAATAAGTGAAAACATAATGGATATGAGACAAACAATTGGTCACAACACTAGTGTAATTATATTAATCCTTATACAATAAGAATTATGCATTCAGAGACTCAGCTCGCATATTGTATTCTCTTCTACTTCTACTACCACCTTACTATCTTCTATGCACTCCTAAACATCAACCTAAGCTCCAAATATATAGCTAGCAAATCCACAAGTAAGCCAGTCAGGCATTTAATTACAATATAGGTCCACTTAGGAGGAGAAACCAAAACTAAGGCTAAAGCTAGAAACACAATGCAAAGATGCATTTAGGTCTACACATGGTCCAAGAACATATCCCCAACTGTGCAAGATCCAATTTCCCCGCATGGAACCACACAAGATGAAATACCACACATTTCATGAGTGAAACTGGCAGAAAATCAATGCCTGAGGAGAATTGCAATAACTTTCAGATCCAAATGAATTAGGACGTGCACCCTTAGGAGAATGCTCAAGATTAGGTCCACATCATTGCATTAACTTTGCAAGGCAATAAACCAACAACAACATTGGCACCAAAACAAACATCAGACTAGTACAGGAAACATGAAATATTTTTGGTGATGCAAGATTGCTCAAGACCCAAGATGCTCCTGCGTCACCTATATAAAGGGAGATGATGGTTAGATAAAAAGTTAGTCAAATGGTTTTATTATTTCTATAATCTGAAACAAAGTTACTTTTCCAATTTTGTGTGTTGTCTCATGATAATGTAATCAATTCTCTAGAAATACAATGAAGAAGTGATTTTGAGTTCCATTTTGTGTTGGTAGCTAGCAGAAGCCAACCAAGGGAACCCACTTGGAAGGTGGATTAGAGTAGATTAGATTAAGTTGTTTGAGCATTTACAATAGTTCAAGTAGACTTTACTGTTCTTTCCTATAGCACTACACTGTGTATGTTCTTGTAGCACTTGCAGTGATAATCATTGTAAATGCTTTGGGGTTGACAAAATAGATTAGGATTGAAGTTATAGTTATCAGCACCATTTTCATTAGTAGATGTGCGTGTTTACTTTCTTGCAGCAATAGTGTAAGTTTCTTCCATGTATTTTCCTTCCTGCAGCTTAAGCAAAATGACTCCATGGGAGACTTAGTGCACACACTGTGTTGTCCCATTTCAAGTATACGTCCTTGGGTTGACAATTCAAATGCACTTCATGATAGGGAAAATGATACTTAGTTCGAATATACTATTCCTAGGAGAATTCATGTCATGATTATTATTACCTATTATGGGACTGTTCACTATTCACAATCCTAATGACCTAAGATTTGCCTACAAAACACATGTCATTGATCACTCAACATAGGACTATTAGTGTGTAGCTTGATTGAATGATGGTTATAATTAAAAAATTATGGCCTCAAGACATGAAACTTAAAATTTGAAATGGAAGAGGTAGGATAAAAATGCAATTTAGTTTAAAGATTCAATCATGCCATATGGCACAGTCCCAAGTTGGGGAATTTTATGAATGTGGATATGGAGACTAGTTGCAACAGCAAGGAAGAGAAGTGGAAGAAGAAGAGAGGACTGGGAAGGGTACTCTTAGAGAGGAAGTTGCACCTATGATGTGGGGTGTAAGAACTTGTGATGAAGTCTTGGTGGATGCTGGAGGAGATAGCATAGAGGAAGGCGTAGAAGGTCTTGAAGATGAGGTAGATTTGTGGGATAAGTTTGCTAGTATAGTGGAAGAATGGCAGATTTATGGAGGAGTTTTGTAGTACATGCACTAGATTTGTTACGGTGTTAATGACTTTGTTTCTTGATAGAATCAAATTGTCTAATTTGTTTTGTCATAATTTCTATGAGTTTTGTGTTTATGTCATTTTTGAGATTTCTCCATGATTGGGCCTCTATCTAGTAAGACTTTGGTATTAGATCTACATATATCTAGAAGTATTTTCCATCTAAGCTAGTATGGATGTCTCAATTTAATCTAGAGATGAACCATTCTATTTTTTTATTCTCTATTGAAGTTTCTTCCAAATTTAGACAGATTTCCTTGAACTTCCTATCGTATTCTTCTATTGATGAAGGCCCTTTAGTTAAATTTTTCATTTTGGCAATGCTCTCTAAGGATGCTTTAGGTGTCCCAAAATTTATGATGAATTCTTCTTTTGCTTCCTTCCATGTCTCTTAGTGTTGTGGATAATTCCTTACATACTACTCCAATTCATCACTTCTCAAAGATCTGACAAGGTCTAATAACCTATGTCTACCAATATGCATGATAATGTTTTCCAAAGTAGATTCTAAAAGAAAGAAATGTTGTTTGGTATAATTAGTTTCTATACAAGACACTAGGATCCTAAGGGTTGCGTCCATGTTACTAAAGTTTATTCAGGGATGATTGATAGTTGTTGCTTATTTACTAGCCTCTTTATCAGTTAGGGGTTCTATACATTCTCTACTTACTTGGTATTCTAGGGCTTTTTCATCTCTACCCTTTTCCCTTTCTAATCTAATCTTAGAGAAATATTTTCCTAATATTTCACTCCAAGGAATATCTTTCTCACTTGTTTTTTTTCTTCTCTTTTCTTGTCTTGTTCTTGTAATCAATATGTTTCAAATATTCTAGTTGTGTATGTGGCTAAGGATGGGTCCTAGATTCAGGGTTGTAATATTTAAAAAACTATTACTAGTCTTAGATTTATTAAAGAAACTCTATTTAATCGCACCTCTTCATTTTTCTTTAAGTTAATTTCCTATTTTCTTAATCTACTCATACTTAGGTTCACTAATATTTCCAAGTAATCATTAGTCAGCAATGGGGATTTATTTGGAGTTTACAAAATCTTCATGAATTTATTATCTTGTCAAATTATGATATTGGTAGATTCCTTCTTAGGGTCTTGTGGTAGGGCAGGATATTCATTGCTTCCACTTGTCCCTAACAATAATCTCCTCCTTTCTTCATAATTTCTAAGTGTTGTCTATAAGTTATTTACCATTTCCAACATCTTCTCAATTGTGGATTTTGATTTTCTATGGTATTGTCTTCTCTAGGTCTATTCATTTCCCTTTTTGTTTCAACAGAACCCACAGTGGCATGCTCATCGACACTCTTAATGACACACTCATCTCTTCTTATTTATCTTTCTTCTCTTCCATGGATTTCAATCCACCAGGAACCAACTACCTCCATAAAATCTCACTGGTAGTATTCTTTACTGCTTCTAGAAATAAAATCAATATATATCTCCATACAAGTCTAAAATATTCCCCACTAAAAGAATTTCTTCTACAACAAAAGGGATCTATCACTGATAAACTTGAAAAAAGAGGAAAGAAACACAATTTTTTAAGGATTGCATCATGTCTTGGTGATATTGGTATGACCAAAGAGATGCTTATGAGAAGTGCTCAAATTGGTGACATGAAGGATAAACACTACATATACAGTTTAAAATGAAAAGAGAAACAAAATGTTGAGATGGGTATTCAAATCATTGTAGACCAGGGAAATGATCAACCAACTCTATCTGACAATCTGGGTAAAATAAAATTAGTTTTCTTTTTAAAAGAAGAACTTAATGCTAAATTATTTTGAGCTATTCAAAGTAATCATTCCTAATTATACAGGAAGAAGCGACTTTGCACACAGTCTTGCCGCATTTCTATTGAAACCTTATTTGAAACCCCCTATCACAGTGGGTATCTCTGGTAGCTGGGGTATGGGAAAGTCGAGCCTAATGATACAGGTAAAATTTAATCCATACATAAATACCCTTTATCCACTTAATCAGGGATTTAATATGCTTAGGCTAAAGTGTAGTTCATTTTTGTTCAATACCGACATCATTGGGGAAGCATCCTAGTTGCTAGTTCTAACAGATATATCTATAATCTCTAATTCAAGACGGAAGGAAAGATTTAGTTAGGGTGCACTTACAGGTGGTTGATTCAAGGTGTTTGTGGCCCTCCTTAAACTATTCTTTGGTGTGTAATGGCGCTGCTCTACTGTGTTGCACAACATAATGAATTGAAATTAAACCTTTTTTTTTAAAGTTATGCCTGTGTTTATCTAAATTTAGATGAATCATCCAGGTCATCAAACTTTAGAGGAATGCACGCATGGATTAAAAAAAAAAAATTCCTTCTACATTCTGACTAAGAAAAACCATTTTGCAAGTTCGTTGAAAATGTTGGTCGAAAACTAGGGTCAAATGTACTAGTGAACTAAGATGATTAAAGATAAGATTGAATTGATTAAGTTTTTCAAGAATGGAGGGGTTCGTGGTGGTAGTTCAGAAGGCGTATCTGGTGGAATTGCTACCTTCTAGAACCTTAATAGCATTAGAGGTGATGTCATTGTCTACGACAATAAGATGACCTATATTATATTTTAACATATAAAAGATGGCACATCGTGGATGCTTATTGACATCTATGCTCCAAATACTTTAAAGGGGAGAAATAAATTTTGGAAAAGATTGGAAGTGGTTAGATCTAGTTTTAAATATGATGGTTGGTTAATAATGGGAGACTTTAACTCCCCATTAAAGGAACATGAAAAATATGGTGGTGAACCTTCTCAACTAGAGAGTAGAATGGACTTGATGGATTTCATTAATTCTCATGCCCTCCACGACTTAGATCTTCAAGGTATTGATTACACTTGGACCAATACAAGATTTGGACAAGATCTGATTCAAGTTCATTTGGATAGAGATTTGATTTCTAATGACCGGTATGTTCACTGCTATTGTTTTTTGTTTGCTCATGCTAGAATTGGTTCAAACCACTACCCTATATTTTTCTTGGCTGATTCTATAAAGAGAAGAAGACATTTCTCTTTTATATTTGATAAGATGTGGACTATGCATCTTGATCTAGAAAATAAAAATAAAGATTGGTGGCAAATTCATGTGGAGGGGACTGCTATGTTTAGAGTGGTTAAGAAACTTAAACATGTAAAGGATTGCATTAGGAATTGGAATAAGGAGTCTTTTGGTGACATTTTTTCTTCCAAATCCTCTATCTAAGATGATCTTAAAAATATTCAAGATCAAATTCAAGTTGATGGTTACAATACTATATATATTTCAGATGAAAATGAAATTCTTAAGAGATACCATGATATTATTGCTCAGGAAGAGACCTTTTGGAAATAGAGAGCCCTCTCTCTTTGGTTGATTGAAGGGGATAGGAGCACTAGATATTTCCACATGACCACTATGAAATAAAAAGTTTCAAATAGAATATCAAGACTTAAGGTGAATAATGGTACTATTGAAGAAGAGGACAATATTAGGCAGGAGGCAAAAAGGTATTTTGTTGATCTCCTTTCTCAAGACCTCAATCTGAACCAGGCTACTCAAGAAGAATTTATTCAATTTATTCTTTCTATTATCAAAGAAGATCAAAACTTTTGTATTGGGGAAATTCCCACGAGGGATGAAGTTAAGAAAGATGTCTTTTCCTTTGAAGGAGACAATGCTCCAAGTTAAGATGGTTTCCCTATGCTTTTCTTTCAGATGTACTAGCCTATATTGGGTAAAGATGTTACTTGCATTGTCAAGGAGTTCTTTGGGGCTAAGAGTATTTTAAAGGAGAACAATAGTACCTTCTTGGCCCTCATACCTAAATTCACAGGTGATAACTCTTTGGATCTGGTACGTCCTATTAGTCTTTGTAATTCTTTTTATAAAATTATTTAAGATCCTCACCTCAAGGCTTCTATCTATGCTTCCTTCCCTCATATCTCCGCAACAAAATGGTTTTGTGTTGGGGAGACAAATCCTTGATTCCATCATCACAGTCCATGAAAATATCTATTCCTTATCAATGACAAAAAAATAGGGATTTATCCTCAAGATGGATCTTTCTAAAGCTTATGACAGAGTTGACTGGACCTTTCTACAAAAAATCCTAATGGCTTTTGGTTTCAATAAGAGAAGTGTGCATTTGATTATGCAATTAGTCTTTACGACTACTTTCTCTATGTTAATCAATGGTACTCCATCTCCTTTCTTCAAATCCTTTAAGGGTCTAAGGAAAGGGGACCGGTTGTTTCCTATTCTATTTGTGATCTTGGAAGAATGTATAGGCATATAAATATCTCATCTGGTGGACATTGGTTCTTTCAAAGGGCTTCATACTTCATCCTCATCCTAGGTCTGGTATCATCAATAATTTGTCAATGATTCGATTATCTAGGGGGAGGCAACTATAAAGGAAGCAAAGATTCCAAAGGAAACTCTCAATAAGTATGGGTCAACTATAGGACAAATTATTAACTCAGCCAAAAGTAGTGTATACATTATAAATACTCCCGATAATAGACAAATGAGAATCAATAATATATTAGGATGTCAAATTGCTTCTCTTCCTTCTACGTACTTGGGCCTTCCTCTTTGTATCAATCCTTTGGATTCCTTCTGGAGCTATTTAGTGGACAAGTTCAATAAAAAGTTAACTATTTTTTTTTTGTGGACTAAAGCTAAGGAAAAAAAAAGATTGTCTCTTATTTCCTGGGACAAAGTTTGTAGGCCAAAGAATAGGGGAGGTTAATTTGGGTCTTAGGAGGATTAGACTGATGGACACTGCTTTACTCTCAAAATAGATTTGGAGAACCTATCACTCAAATGGTGAATGGAGTCATATTTGGGTTAACAAATACACTTGAAAATTCCCAAATTCCCAAATCTGGATAACTTTATCTACTCTAATGTTATTCCCAATGGATCACACATATGGAAGAATATAACATCCTACAAAAATATTATGGTTAAGGGAACTCTATGGAAGGTTGGGACTGGTTAGAGAGTTAGGTTCTGGGAAGACCCTTGGCTTAATGATGATCCTCTCATTATCCATCCCGAGTGGGGTCCCTTTTCCTTGAAGTGTAAAACAAAGTTTGGTCATTATCCATCCTGAATGGGGTCCTTTTGCCTTAATGAAGAAGATACTCTAATATGGAAGATGAACTCTAAAGGATGTTTCACTACTTCCTCCATGATCAATATGATTTTTGTTACTCAGGAGTATCCTCCTTGGTGGTCCAATGCTTGGATGAAGGGTCTCACCCCTAAGATCAACATGATGTTCTTCTAAATATTATTGCAAAATAAGATTCTTAATTGACAACTTGAAAAGCAAAGGCTTCAACATTCCTAACTAATGTTCTCTATGCTACCAGGAGGAAGAGACAATGGAACACATTTCCATCCAATGTCTCTTTGTGGTCCAGTTTATTGGACATATTCAAAATAGATTGGGTTTTCCAAAAGGAATTGCATTCCTTCTATTCTTCATGGAAGTGTCCTTCAAAAAATTCCTCTATAAAAACTCTTTGGAGAATTTCTATGCCACATTTTTTGTGGGGGAAATGGAAGGAAAGGAATGACAAAATTTTTAGAGACAAGTGTTCCCCAGTGATTGTTATTATCCAAAGGATTCAAAGA
Organism: Chamaecyparis obtusa; assembly: GCA_027943335.1. Taxonomy (NCBI): domain Eukaryota; kingdom Viridiplantae; phylum Streptophyta; class Pinopsida; order Cupressales; family Cupressaceae; genus Chamaecyparis; species Chamaecyparis obtusa. The sequence goes on along the minus strand of BSBK01000457.1, from coordinate 1,096,220 downwards.
GCTATTCTTTAGAAAAATGAACATCATGGGAGATCTGAATATGCCTACTAGCAAAATGGATGAGGAAATATTAGAAAAATGGAAGCTTTGAGGAAGATATAAGAATATTATTATGACTATCAAGAGGGAAGAAGCTATGTGGAAAACCCCCCTAAGGGCTAGATGAAAATCAACTTTGATGGGGCCTCTAAAGGCAATCCATGACCTATGGGGTGTGGTGCCATTCTTAGGGATGAGGAGGGTAAGTGCATTGAGATTGTTGCTATTCCTTTAGGGACTCAAAGTAATCACAAGGTGGAAGCCATGATAGCTTATCAAGGTCTTCTCCTAGCTAAGAAATGGGATTGCAAAAATCTATGGGTTGAAGGGGGCTCAAACAATATAGTTAAATACCTAACCAAAAAATGTGATCCCTCATGGAAGTTCACTAATATCATTAAGGCTTCATGGGATATAATTTATAATTTTGATAATTGTATTATTACCCATAGATATAGGGAGATAAATGGTGTGGCTAATTGGGTTGCCAATGTGGCGGTAACGAACAATGATGTCAGGATATAGAACAAAGAGGAGGAGTTGTCATATGAGGTGAAATCATTAATCTTTAATGATAAAATTCACAACATGCGCAATGTGTCAAAATCAATTCTAAGAAATGAATTAGGAGGAGTTGTCATATGAGGTGAAATCATTAATCTTTAATGATAAAATTCACAACACGCAATGTGTCAAAATCAATTCTAAGAAATAAATTATGAAATGACAAAGGTTATAAAAGACCATTATTATTTAAACATGGACTGTAGTCCAACATGTAGTGTCATCATTATCCTGCACGCTTTATGGGTTATTTGGGCTATTTTTATGATGTTTGGCATTTTATGGCATTACCCTGTTACGATTAAATCTTAGAGATCTAGTGAGCACAAAAACCTTGATTGAAGATATTTTGAAAGTGAAATGAGAGGTAATAAAAAAAGAATGAAGCTGATCTCTTGCAAGGATTGGAGGAGAAATGAAGATGTCTAGGACATTCTCAAGGAAGGTGGTCTTACCATGTACATGGAGAGGTCGCATGGTAAGGACTCTGCCATTACCAAATATTTTCTGAATCATTAGAAGAAGGGTAGCTTGACAATGGGGAACCAAACTATCAAGATTGATGATGCTTTCGTTAGTGAAATTATTGGTATGCCGCAAGATGGTAGCAAATTCTAAAGGGACAAAAACTGACGAAGGAAGATGTCATACATTTTCCAGAGAATGAAAAGGAGAAAAGGAAACTGGTAAAATCTGCTAACACCTATTACTCTCTAAAAAAAATCAAGAATCCTTGGTGCAAAGTTCTTTATGCTAAATTATCAACTACATTACTCTTGACATAAGGTATTCTAGGGGTTATGGTTTTCATTTCGTTCTTCTTAACCACTTTCATCATGGGGATAAAGTTTCTTTGCCTTATTATTTACTTTGTTCCATGAATGCTATAATGAAAGATTATAAGGAAATCCCTCAAGGGGATCATGCAATGCACTAGGGTTTGATGGTGCTCATTTATGAACACCTTAAGGCCAAGTAGATTGAACACCCCCTGTCTCAGAATTTTGATCAAGAGGAAGATGAAACTGATGAATACCTCTTTGTGGGGAAGGATTCAAAGAGTGACACTATGTCTGACTCAGACTCCTCTTTTGAAGACATTAAAGGGAAACACAAAAAGATTCCAAATAAAAAGGATAAGGCTTCTACTTCTAAGAAGGGCCCTAAGCCGAGAAGGAAAAATTCCCACATGGTGATGGATTCCTCATCTGATGAGGAAGAGGATGGTGATTCTGAGTCGGAAGAGGAGGAGCAGACAGTTCAACCGAGAAAGAAAGTTCGTGCCTCTAAAAAAAACCCTTGATGATAAAGCTGGTGCTCAGGGGGAAAATGTTAAAAATGTAGGGGAGGATTATATGCTTGGAAACAATTCTACTGAACAAAATGATGGCAACGAGAAAGATAAAGAGGATTTACTGAAGGAAAATGTGACCCAGGATAACTTTCCCATTCTGACTGGCAAACAAGGAGTGAGGCATTTTAGTAATACGATTGAATGGATCATTAATGATAATTTGTAGTTAAAGGAGGAAGTCAAGGATTCTCGTAAAAAACTTCAAATTATTGAGGCTATGGGTTTTGGTAAAGATAAATCTCTCCTAGAGTGTATGGAGGAGATGACTTGAGCTATTGGGCTTGTTAAAGACTTGAAGAACTCCTTAGACTCCAAAATTTAAACTCTTGAGAATAGGATCACCCAGTCGGACCACTGGAAGGATAGTAACATGGAATAGAGGATTGTGGCTATGGAGACTAAGATAGCCGAAGTGGAGGACAGTCGGAAAAAGATAGGAGAGCATAGCTATAAAATTCTAAAAGCTTCTACAGAGCATGTTAAAATTTTGGCTGGTAAGATGGAGGAGGAGAAGGGATCTTAGGTTATTGAGGTGGACAAGGACATTGTGGATGACAATCCTGGGCCGGGAAAGAGGACTAAATCCAACACCAAGAAAAAATGAGTCAAGAACAACAAAGATCTTGAGGAGCTGAAGTTGACTATTGTAAACATGGACCTTATGGTGATTGAAGTGGCTGAGCTTCTCAAAAATTTCTAGTGCTCTTTTATTTTTGTATGGTTTTGTCTATTTATTGTCGGGTTGCTGGTGTAAGGTCAGCTGGCTTTTTGTTAAGGCTGCCAGCTTGTCTGTTTAAGCTCTTCTTCTTTGTCTTTCTTGTTGTTTCTTTGTGGGTTGTTTAGATGTTATGTTGTTCTCTGTTGTAAAGGTTTTGGGTCCTTTAAAACCCGATTTTCTCTTAATAAAAAATAATACCACCTTACATGAACTTATAACAATAAATAAAAGAAATCATCACCATAAGATAACAACAAAGAGGCACAAATCAACAACATAAAGACACCACATAACACATGATTTACATGGAGAAACCCTTGTGGGAAAAATAAACTCCGCCAAAAAGAGGCCAAGTATGCATTATCTTTGAAACAAGATTAGAATTTGTCACACTTTCGTTCTCCTCTTTGCCTCCAATATGACACCACATGTATGCTTGTGAACAATGTCTTTATGTTCAAATATATTTTTGCTTTTGCAAAGTATTTTCACATTAAACTATTCTTTTCAATTTCCACATCCAAGGACTTGAATTTATAGACTTGTTAAGGGATCTTAAGCCACAAACATGGAGCCCAAAGATGAATATTCATTCCAATTATTTCAGCCCTTCATTTGTCTCCTTGGAATGTAAAAGTACTTCATTTTTGGCTCGAATACTTTTCCTCCAACTTGGGACAAACTTGGAAATGAAACATCACATTAAATGTCACAAAAGATGAAACACCAAGACACACCTATTGCCTCTTTGTGCAAGTGCCCACTTGGAGAAATCTAATGGTCACTCATTGTTTCCTTCAATTGTCTTTCACTATCCCTTTCTAGGCATCCAGATGTAGGGAATATATTAATTAACTAATTATGCCCATGAGTTACTTATGCCACCACTATAGAATTAATTATTCCTTATGAACGTATTACAAAAACAATAAGAATAAATAATACAAATTATTTTCCTTATACACCTTAAGTGCCTAGAGATACTTTGCAAGGATGTTGGAGCCACACAATATGACATGATTTAAAAAGTAGATGCCACATTTCCAAAAAGATTTCACATGTTAAAAAACATATAAATTCAATTAACAAAAGATTTACCAAAAGACATTTGATTTAATGGTTAAATCCATGTTGTAGACATCTAAATAGTACAATTCAAATCTTCTTCAATTAAAAAATATATCAAAAGATTTTATGACTATGAAACCTTAAGACATTATATCAACCACACATTAATTCTTATACCATCAACCAACACATTATATAGACCATGAACATTCAATTTTTCATTATTCTTCCAAAAATATGTACCTAATCTTCCTCATTTAATTTCTAAACCTTTATTACACATTTATTTTAGACTAGTCAATTTATCTTTATTCGCCTCCATATATTATGGTGTACCCTTCATTTATGTAAAGGAATTTCTGTTTCCTTGCAATATTAAATTTAACATTAAAAAAATAAAAAACCAAAATCCAATAATAATAATACGCCATTACAGCGTGGCAGATCTTTAATAACGCTAACGATATCATTTAAAATTCAGAACGTGCTAAAAGAGTACAGTCAGCGATGAACTGCAGCAGAACCGATTGCAACGTGTCAACTTTCAATTGAAGAAAAGGATTTGACCATTAACGAAGCAAAAGATTATAAATAAAATACAAATTCTGCATTAACAAACAAAATATTAGCAGCACATATAAAATCCTTTAAGACCAACACTGTGACTGAATGCACAGAGAGAATGTGGTTTAGGGATGAGTTCGTCGGCGGTTCGAATCTCACAGGAAGCAGGTGAAGAACTTTGCCTCACAAATTGCCTTTGCTCAGCATCTCTTATGTTTGCTGTTTGCAAATGACAATCCTAGCTATTCGGGATTCGAGGAGGTACCTAAAGGACAGCTGCGAGTTTTAAGGAATGGAGGAATCCATTTTATGTGCAATAATTGCATTGTACTGACACTGCCCAGGCTTCTGTGCTCTTAAATGAATGGAAATGAATTGGAGTCACGGAGAAAACATTTAGAATTGACTTTTCAACAAGCAGCTGGACTACTGTTATTCAGATCGGTATCCTCGTCAAGTTTACTGAAGAGGTAGGATTATATGTTTATAATTCTGCAAATATTTATTATCGGAGGTCGTTTCTTTGGGAACTTTACAGTTAGGGTTTCGTATCGCAAATCACGTGTAAATTTGAGGGTTAGTAATTTATAGATTTCGTTTCTACATTTATGCAAGCCCCTGAGCGCAGAGATTTTGTCAAAAATACGAGAATCTAAATTAAACGTTAGAAGTCGAATGCAGTGAAAATTTGTTGGACGTTAACGAATATGTGCTTTACAATAGAAGATTTCCGAAGATTATAAATCTTAGCAAGAGGGTTTCTGGATTGAAATTTCGGTGCGAAAACTTTTTCCCTTTTTAAAGTTTCATTTTGAATGATATGCTGTTTAGTAGTTTTCGATTATTATTTTAAAAATTGAGGTCAAATTCAGTAAAAAATTAAAGATATCAGATTGTAGATAAACATGCCTTAGGATAGGGCAGTAACAAAGTTTTCCTGTTTCGGATACTCTGAATGTCTTTCCAGAATTATCTTGTAAAATGCAGTCAAATATACTATAAAATCGTATTATTTGTGTGGTGAGTTAAGGATAGAGTATATTGTAAATACACACAGGGCTTTCTAGTATTTCAACCGAGGAGGAAGTAAAATCCTTTTAGGCGTGGACCTTTTCTAGTGGATTCCCTTCGAAAGTGTGCTTAATGTATCCTAGATATATTATTCAATGCGGATAAATAGAGACTATTGCGACACCTGAACTGCCAGATAGGGCCCGATGACAATCTAACGTTGGACTTGCAAAGTTGATAGGTGGAAAAGACGAGGAGGCTGCTATAACTTGTTTAGATTTATTTTGACACAGATTTGACATGCGCTAAGGTTTTCCAAAACATTGGAGGTGCTAATCTGTAGGTAACCTGTTAAGGTGCACATACTTTTCGATTACAGTTGCTATTACCCTACTTGTATATTAATCTGTTACTGTGCAGTTTAAGAATTTTGTTGTTCTACTTATGTAAGTATCCATTAGGCTCTCCCATATGTTTGGGTCAGGTGCATTGGTAAGCATTGGTCATCCTTGAATGACAACTTAGGCGGTGGTTCCTAATTTATTCAGCGGGTGCTCTTGAGTACATGTACAAACTATTTGCAAATAAATGGTCCGTCCCATTAGAAGCAGAATTTTGAGTTTTCCAGGATTTTGCTTTAAAACCAATGCACTTCAATCTGGGAACCAAAATTATCAGAAAAAATAGAACACAAAGCTGTTGCAATCTGACAAAGTTGTTTCCTAAAATATCTGATTTGATGCTGCAAACTTTCATATTCCCTCTCCAAGTCTCAGAGTCCCCCTCTAAACTATTTGCCACTCTATTTTCAGCTTGAGATTATCTTTTTTCCTATTTTCCTTTTTCACAGTTTTTAAGGAACTGGCTGTACATTTAAAATAAGCGTGGAATGCTCCTCCTTGCAACTGCATCTGTACAATTTTAAGGCTGTAAGGTGATCTGTAATTGAAATATTAGGTTTTCCATATCTTCCTCTGTGGATTGCATTATTTGAACCTGAGCTTTTAAATCTATTTTAACTTTTAAGGGTCTGAGATAATGTTATCTTAAATTAAGAAATAAATATTTTGAAGTTCAATAGCGCCTTATAAATTAGATACATTTGATTTGCAGTTCCATTTGCAGAAAACCTTGGATATAATTTGGGTATGTCTAATCAGCATGACCATATAAAAAAAGTGTTCCTATACTTAAGGGTTTTGTGGATTAAAATGTTTCCCCTTTCTTTTTTAGGGTGCTTGCATATTTAATCTATGTTGCCAGTATGTATGTACTATGTATTTATAGCTCAATAATTCAATGCCAATTTTCAGATCATAAATGCTAAAGATAAATGAAATTGGGTTATAGTGCTTCATATGGAAAGTTGATGCTTATCAGTAGCTATCACAATAGTTAGGTTTTTAAAAAAATATTTCTTCTATTTTTCTGTTTTGATTCTTGAGCCCAACAGGTTCACACTGGGTCTGCTCCAGGCCTGCACATTTGGTTTCGTTTCATCTCAGACATAGTTGAGCCAAAATTTCAGGTCCAGGCAGGACTCCAATTGTGGAACAGAACATGGCCGAGACCTATCCAGGTTTGTCCAGGGTTTATGGCAATCCTGGCATCAGAATATTTAAGTAAGCAAATCATAAATGTCAAAAATAAACTAAAATGGTTTATTGTGCAAATTGCACATGAAAAATTGATACATATCAATAACTATCATCATGGGTAGGTTGCAGATGAAAAATTGATAATATAAATATTAAATAACCATCATCATGGTTAGGTTTTTTTTGAACATGAAGAATTCGCCTGGGGTCTGTGTGTCTTCATGTTCAATCCAGGCTTGTCTCAGACATAGCGAAGCCAAATATGCAGACAGACCAGACCCCGACAAGGATCAAAACCTGGCCTGGACCGGCAGGGTTTGTCCAGGTTTTCTTGCAAATCTGGCTTCAGAGTATTTAATAAGAGGACATAATTGTTATTTGATTTACCTTTTAAAGATCAAACCTGATCTTTTTGTTGTTCATGCAGAATAAAGGTGCTAAAATATTTAGGAAGATACCTGCCCGATTCCTTGATTTTTCCTTCACAACTTGCATCTCCAAATTAATATGACAAATATTAGATTTCTGTTGTGATGTGGACTCTGGACAGCTTACCATCATTAAAATTTTAGGTTTCTTAAGTTTTCAACTTTCGCAGGTGTATGTGTATACCATGTTGTACAGTGTTTTTGTCAAATTTCTTGAGATTGGTTCTACTGTCACATCTGTAAGTGCAATAAATAGTCAGTATGGTACTAATCCTCTACTTGTTTAAACAATTAAACTTTGTTTTTATAGGTAAGTGGTTGGGGAAGGGCAAAGGATAAAGGATAACAGAAATTCAAATCAGTTCAATGGTGTTGTTTCTTGGCTTGGCTCTTCAATCACTACCTTTATTTTCTTCAGTTGTACACTTTAATAATTATGACCTTTTTGGTTTTCAGGTTCATGACTGCAGAAATCAAGTTTCCTTATGGCATGTAATGACTTCTCAGATAGAAGCTTCCAGACTCTCGGGAAACATATATGAGAGCATAAAATATGAGATGCGGGTTTCTAATTGAATGTATTTCATCCCTTTCCAGATTTGATGTCTGCTTGCAATTTTGGCCTCAAAAGTGCAGCCTGTATGCTGCATAAGCTTAAAATAATGTTTGGGGGTTTGACAGGAAGACCATTACCTTGCTTATGCATTCTTGCCTTTTTAATACTAACCCTTTTCATTACAGCCCTTGACCTGAGAGGATACTTTTCTTCAGAGCCTTCCATTTTTTCCCACTCTTCTCTTATTAAGCAGTATACACTTCCCAAAAGTAGGATTTCTAATGCAGAAAAATGTGACTTGCCATTAAAGGTTTACATGTACGAATGGCCTCGTAGATTCAACTTTGGAATGCTGAAGAAGAATTCTTCTGACCTGCAGCTACCATGGACAAGCTTTAAAATACCCTCTTGGCCTCATAGATCTGGCCTTAAAAAACAGCATAGCGTTGAGTATTGGATGATGGTTTATCTTTTAGGTCAGCACATTGGCAATGAGCAAGAAAGAGCAGCAATCAGGGTGAAGGATCCTGATCAGGCCGATGTCCACTTTGTGCCTTTCTTTGCTTCGCTTAGCTTCAATACTCATGGGCAGACCATGAGAGATCCAGAAACAGAGATTGACAAGCAAATGCAGGTAGTCCTCTACTTGCCTTTTTTATAACTTTTCCAAATGTATCTTTCTGTTGAAAATTGTTAATGGCCATAGTGTAGAAAACATAATATATAGATTATTGTTGCCATGTAATTATATGTTTCTATTAATCTTAACATATTTAGAGCTATAGGCTGTAAACCTATTAAGGTTCCTTTCATGTTTCAATGTTTTTTCTTTAGGCTATAAAATGGTTAGTGCTCTGCTTAGAAGTATTTGTTGTGATGCAAATTTGATGAGTCATAACTCTTTCTGCTGGGCATTCATTCCTGTTAGATTGTAATCATGGATCTCTTGTGATTATATCATTATTATCTGATCTGCAGATTGAAGTGGTAGATATGCTAAAGAGATCAAAGTCATGGCAGCAATCTGGAGGTCGTAATCACGTAATTGTCATACACCACCCAAATGCATTCCGATTTTTAAGGGATGAGGTCAATTCATCTATTTTTATAGTAGCAGATTTTGGGCGGTATCCAAGAAGTGTTTCATCTCTTGGAAAAGATGTTGTGGCTCCATACGTCCATGTTGTAGAAACATATAGAAACGATGATTCTTTGGATCCATTTGAGTCACGTCAAACGCTTCTTTTCTTTCGAGGAAGGGTTAGACGAAAGGATGTGAGTGCTGCACCTAACACTTAATGGCTGTATGCATGTTCTTGCATTTAAATTATTGCTCTGTTAATGACTAGTGATATTTATTACAGGACGGAGTTGTGCGTTTGAAGCTAGCAAAGATTTTGGGCAATCATAAACATGTTATTATTGAAGATAGTGTAGCATCAACTGAAGGATTTGAAGCGGTAAAATGAATTCCTTTCTCTACTTTTTTTTCTTCTTATAGGGGTGCATAGAAAAGAGTAACATAGTTGACTTGAATGTCATAGGTCCACATTGCATTAAGATAATGGTGCATATAAGAGACAATGCTATGTATGTTATCTGTCTTTTGTTATGTCTTACTTGGGGAGTAGCTTGATTTATATCCCAATGTTTCAATTTGTTGAACTATATATTACCGTTTTACACTTTACCAAGAGCAAGATAGAATACTCCTCAAAGTAAATTAATGTTTTGGTAATAGACTATATTACCCTGGGTTTCTGGAACGGGGGGACAGGGAAACGGGTTTCCGGGACAGATTTTTTTCCCTGGAGCAGGGGACGGCAGTGGGGATCACTATATAAAAATAGGAAAATTTTAAAATATATAGGGGAATTTTAAATATTTATATAAATTCATGGATAAAGCATGCTTATATACATTATAGAACCTTTAACATATAATTTTTGTGTTAAATAGTTTAAATTGAGAGTTCACATGAGAGTGGAAGTCAAATAAATAATCAAAACTCAAACATTATTTAAACTAATTTTATGGGACAGCCAGGGGACAGGTTTCTGAGTTTCCGGGATGTCCCCGTTTCCAGGATAGGTCAAATTATGCTGGAAACGCATCCCCAAGTAACACTGGTAATAGATGAATAGATATGTGCAAAGCATACTTTGAGCAGTTTGATCTAACTAGGTAATTTGGATGCCATCCTTTCATCTATTTTTAATGTGTATAATATTTAGATTTAAGTTTGATAAGCCTTTCCTTATATTTCCCTTTAAATGCATTCTTGAAATTCTATAATTTATAACTAGGCATTTTTCAGTGATTGTGATCTTGACCTACGGTTGAATAAGAGGATGGATGTTATGATGTGAGTTCTATACCCATCACATTTCCTAAGCTATTATCCACACGGGTTTTGGAAAATGACAATAATATACTGATTGGGTTTATCAATTCTGAATAATCTGTCATTTGATATTCGATGAGATGGTAACTTTTGTATTTGTAGGCTAAATATATTTAGGTTTTCATTTTCTTATTTACATTGCAAGACTTGCATTTATATTTTAAACTCAACTGGATCAATAATCATACAAACTCATTATGAACACAATTAGAAAAATTCATATAAATTTGCAGGTTGTTTTAACTTTTTAATTTCAAGCTTGCAGGGACTCTCCCTTGCTATTTGATTTGTAAGGAAAGGCAAAAAAAAATTTTCAAAGAAAACGTGCATTTGTATCACCAACTGTGTGCCGTAAATTGCCACCTATTGTTGCCAGTCATGTGCCCAAAATACAAAAATCATAAGAAACTGGCAAGTCTTTCATAAATAATAGTGTTTTGTATGATTTATTGAGAGGTTTTTACTTTTACTAAAAATCACTCTGAGATTTTTTGAAAAAACCATGAATAAATTTTTGGGCTATTGCGAGTACTTCGTGAGTTTTTCAACTTTGGGAAAACATTGAGATTTGTAATGTTTTACGATTGGGCTTCACAGTCTTCAATGATCACTATGAATCAACACTGAATCCATCATGGTAACTTATATTTTTATAGGTTAAATATATTCTTTTTATTTTTCTCAACGGGGTTTGCATTTCAACTGAGCAGTCGTTTCTGGCTTAGGCATAGAATTTGTAGAACAAAATGCGTGTTTTATTATATCACTGTGTTGCCAAATTTGCCACAGTTTCTGCATAAATGTTTTATTGACATGATAAAACTCGATAACAGTAAGAACATCTGAATTGAGTTATTTGTTAACAACTGTAATTTATAATATTTCAGACATCATCTGGAACCAAAATGTTACGTATCCATTTTAGAGGGCTTTTGATATAAGAGCTTGATCCATTGTTTGCTTCCATAGAATAATTCCTTCAAGACTTCATTTCATGCAAAAAATTTATTTCACATGAAAAATTCCTACCGAATTTATTATATAGCGTGGTAAAGCTTGCTAAGTAATTGAAAAGAAGGGTACCTTCTTTAAATATAGAATTGGACTTTTTGATCTTGAGAAAGAAATTTAGCATTTAGTTTGCTTTTCTCTTAAGGAATAATTTTGCAACTAGTTCCTTTTCTGTCAAAACTTCTTTACTGCAATGTAGATTAATCTATATCTGTCGATTTGATATTTAGTCATTAGCTTCTGCCAGTCATCACACAGTTGTATAATATCATCTGGAAAAGTTAATATCTTATTTGAGCTTTACTTAGAATGTGTATTGAAGGAAAATCCTCGTCCCCTTTGCCTGGGGAATTACCAGTGTTTGAATAGTTTAGATACTTGGAGTTTAGGATGTGTTAATGATTAAAGCATATATGATCACTCTTAAATGATAAGAAAACAACAATGTGGCATTGAATTGAATGTTGTCTAAACAGAAAAATGTGGCATTGAATTGAATGTTGTCTTAATGATTTATTTGCATTCAGTATTTTATATGTTTTAGGCTGATCAGTTGTATTGTTTGCCTTTCTTATGCTTTCCAGACCAGAAAAGGTATGCGGTCCTCACGCTTCTGTTTGCACCCGGCAGGTGATACTCCTTCATCATGTCGCCTGTTCGATGCTATTGTAAGCCACTGTGTTCCTGTTATTGTGAGTGATCGAATTGAACTTCCATATGAAGATGAAATTGATTACCAGGAGTTTTCCCTATTCCTTTCGGTAAAACAAGCACTGAAGCCTGGATATTTAATAGAACAGCTTGAAAATTTTCCAAAGGAAAGATGGTTAAAGATGTGGAACAAGTTGAAGCAGGTTGAGCACCATTTTGAGTATCAGTATCCAACTAAAAAAGATGATGCTGTAAATATGTTGTGGAAGCAGATACATCGCAAGCTTCCTTCTGTTAACTTGGCAATACATCGAACCAAAAGGTTGAAAATTCCAGACTGGTGGAGAAAATTATGAACTTGTTGACATACTATTGCAGAAAATAATGTTAACAAAATATCTTAATGTTTGTCATCTTGGTTGGGTTGTTAGAGTCCCATCTGAACACCAAGTACTCAATGAGATCATTTTTCATTTTGCTTGGTTCTCCTTCTACAGCCATTCATTAGAACAGATAGCTGTAGACATTGGTCGAAAGCTGCATTCATAGATTGAAGGACAAAGTGAAATGAAGATTGAGATTGTGTTTTATTTGAGTAAACCTATTCAGGTGAGTGGATATTTTACATACCACCTGATCGGCATTTAACATTGTTAACTGGAGTACTGGAGTTTCGAGCAGAGCATTGAGGCGATTGTAAGATTTTAGATTTTGAGCTTGACGTGTTACTGTAAAATATCCTATTTTCTTTTTGATTCAACCATTTCCAACAAGCAAAATAGCTACTGCTTTAGATTTGTACATTCTAGACCGCTTCTGTTTCAACAATTAATCAGGACCGATGGTTTGGCCAATGTATGACAGTGATTTCTGAGTATCTTGAGAAGAATATTGATATGCAATAAAATGCAAACTTCCTGTAGCATGTAGTGAATGAATAAATACTGGACAAAATGAAAATCTGTTTTGAATGAGAATGACATGATTGCAAAATATGGGCACTCTAACATATTTGTAAAATGTGAAGGCAGAATGTATATGTCAACTGGAACCGAATCAATCGCTTCAGGTGCAGGATAAAGTCAATGCTGTTACATTAACAAAAATAGAATCATGTTTATGCAAAATAATAATGTAAAAACAAGTAAAAATGAATTTGCATAACATAAGAAAACAGTCCAAGTAGTTGTGGTATGATAATAAAATGGTGCATTTGTAAAGAGAGTGACTGAAGTTGTAATCCTTGTCAGAGATCGTGGGACTAATGATGTGTACGGGGTTCGGATCTGTGCATCGCTGGAACTGTTTAAGCGAGTCAGGCATGTCCCCAGTTACCTTTTGAAAAACAAAATAGTAGAGTAAAACAATCTCATCACGCATATAGCTAACAGGATATGGCTTGATATTGGAGAAGTGCCTCTCCCCAAGTTATATCAGGTTTATACCATTTAAGCCTCCAATTGACTGTTTGAAATGCCCCTTTTGTGCCAATTTATTATTGAAATTACTCTTTGTTATAAAATAGCTATCAGCAACCTTCCAGACCATTTCATTGCATATGCAAAACATTCTTGAAGTGATCCTCTTTGTGTAGCACACTGTAATTTAGGACTTGAGCAAACACTTCACCTTATTCACATGATTATAATACAAGATGCTTACTTGTAATAACAAGGCAAATATGTATATTTGATTGAAAATCGTTGAGGATAAATGCTTAATAAATAAGCTCAAAAGAAACTTGCAGCCAAGTTGGGAGAGAACAAAAAAATCTTGGTCTCTGATTATTCACCTAAATAACTCAATTAAGCCACCTCAGACCACCGAAAAGACCATTTGAACCAAATTCGTTGAAGATAAATAGTGTTTCTTATGCGACAATTTGACACCTTTGTTGAGAGGCATTGATTATTTATATATTGTTTTTGGAAGTTTCTGTCGTAATATAGTGGATTATAACAATCTGATTAAGCATACAAAGTCTTCTTTGTATGCTAAGTAGCCATGTATTTGTTGAGTTGCTGGCAACAGAAGCAAGAGAATTGTCCACAAGACCCAAAATAGTTTATGAGAAAACGGATCTTGCAATATTTATTTTTTGATTTTGTAATTTTCTACTATTCAATCTCCCTGTTAAACAAATATTATACAAATATTATAGCAAAACTACTACTAAAGATGAAAAGTTTTCTGTATATAAAAGTCAAACCCTACTGTCAATGGTACAAAATCAAAGATACAAGCAAACCATGTCAATGCTCATGCCAGTGTCGAGATTATAGTGCATAGGCTTTATGTTATGATTGGATAATTTTTTCTGATATGATTTTCCCACAGGAGCTAATGACCTAGGATTGTCTACAAATACAAGAACTCAGATGCTTAATTTAAGGTGTTTTGACACGCAAATTGATAGGTAACTATCAAATTTTAGAAAAATATATATTTTTGGAAGTATAATATAAAACAAATATAGATAATTAGAACATGTTCAATAGTAAAATTACACTAAATGTAATGATTAAAATTCAAAATGGTTCAGAGGTATTTAGATAGTTTTTAAATTTTTTTATTTTCAATGGTTAAGTTTTTAAATTTTTTTATTTTCAATGGTTAATATTTTTAGGTGGTTTGTCATTGTTTTTATTAATGTCATAAAAATAAAATAGATAAGACTGTTGTTTTCTTCTTTATACAATTAGAAATGACAACTTTTCTTACTGTAGATTGCTATTTTTATATTTTTTTATGAATGCTAAAGACTTTTTAAATTTCATCTCTCTTGTATTTTCTACATAAATCTTATTTATAAAATATAGGTATTCTAGTTCTATATACTATGGAGCATGTGACAAATAATGTATAGTACGGAGACCCAAAATATAGAAGCCGGGAGTGAGGGATAAATTAAGATAAATGCAACCCTATCGCTGGCAAGTTTAAGTATCTTAGGAAGGGGACACTTAGTAGTATTTTTTTAAAATTTTATTTATAGTTTAGGATTTAGTTTAATAGTTAACTTTCTATAGAAATTATTAAAATTATACTTATATTGACATGTATAATAATATATTAATAAATATTATTTGAATATTTTTAATTGTATTATTAATTATTTAAAGATTTTTTATTTATATTATTAATATAATTATATTTATTAAATTATTATAAATTTATATTATGTACAAGTTTTTGTGATTTTTAAGTTTATATATGTAATTGAAAATAATTTTATAAATAATATTTTTTACTATTATTTTTAAAAATAATTATAATGAAAATAAAATTATTAAATATAAATTATTAAAATAGTTTATATTGAAAAATAAAGGTAAAAAGTTTATATTAATATCAATTTTAACTTTTAAATATAAATTATAAATAAATTTAATAAATTTTATTATCATTAATTTATAAATTTAAAAAGAAAATGCAACCTCATGGTGGAAGGAATATATTAAGTGTTTAGTTTTAATTAGTTAATTTTAGTTAATAAAATTTATTAAATTTATTTATAATTTATATTTGGAAGTTAAAATTAATATTAATATTAACTTTTTACCTTTATTTTTCAATATAAATTAATTTTAATATTTTATATTTAATAATTTTTTTTTCATCATAATTATTTTTAAAAATCATTTTTTGGTCAAAGCACTAGTGAATATAGATGTATACAATATATTACAATCATATACTTACACATGTCTATAATATATATGCAAGTATATACTTATAATTAAAAATATTAAATCTAAATATTTTAAAATCCTAATTAAAATATTAGTAGTTAAAAATAATTTTTTGAATTAATTATAGAGGGATCAAAAAATAGAATTTACAAGAGTTATACGGGCGAGACCAAGCCTCACGGATACATCAAAAAGACCACAGAAAGTGTCAAGGCAACACAAAAGACTAGTGTAGAATACAATTATAATCTTCAACCTAGGCAGTCCAACCCCCTGGGCCTTCCATCCAGACAATGTTCTTCTTCTCCTGAATTTGCGCCAGCATGCTGAGTTGATGATCAGTAGCATTTCTGTTCTTGTGGATCTCATTTGTGAGTTTCTTCAAGGTAGCTTCAAAGTTGGCAAAGTTGTCCATATGCCTCCTCTAGTCAAAACCGTCCTTTAGCTCATATACGAACATGGTGGAGTGTCCTGCCTGGAGAAATCTCCTGAGCTTCTTCCTATCCAGAGTCATGTTCACGTTCACCTTTCTTCATTTTAAAAAAATAATAGTAAAAATATTATATATAAAATTATTTTCAAGTACATATATAAACTTAAAAATCATAATATAAATTTATAATAATTTAATAAATATATTTATATTAATAATATAAATTAAAAATAATATAAATAAAAAATCTTTAAATAATTAATAATACAATTAAAAATACTCAAATAATATTTATTAATGTATTATTATATTTGTCAATATAAGTATAATTTTAATAATTTCTATAGAAAGTTAGTTATCAAACTAAATCCTAAACTATAAATAATACTACTAAGTGTCGCCTTGGTAAGATACTTAAACTTGCTAGCCATAGGGCTACATTTTATTTTTAAATAAAAACAAATTTTAATTAAAATCGATACACGTATGTTCTGTCCGTTTTGTCGACGGATATCTGTAGTAATACAGACGTTTGGCAGGCACTCGCTAATGGTCGGTGCAAATATTCGGCTATTTAGCTAGTGCCAGAGGATGGAGGATATATTTGGCTCCTCATGAAATTTTGATAAATAGGTCATGGATGATTGCATGGACATGATTATGTCCACATTGTATGCAGAAATAACGACCGAGAAGAAGAAAGCATGTACATATAAGACCAAGGTAGCATTGCATGAGGTCTGATTCCAAATCGAGTGGGTGGACGATCCCAATGAAGAGTTCTTTAATGCTTTCCTAAGGAACTTTGAGGCATACATGACATTGACATTAGTGTAGTCATTTTTCATATACATCCATTCTTTTGAGTCCAAAGGGACTTCAAGATTCTGGGGTTTTTACATTTCTAGGATTTTGGTCAAGAGTAAAACACATCACATATATGTGGATCTACCATTATAATCAATGCTCCAAAGGATAGGTATGGCTCTCTTCTACTGCAAGGGTATAGTACAGTCATCAGTGGAGGTGATAGATGAAAGACACTTTGCAAGTCTCACCTACTCTATTGGGAGGGCACCAATCTTATATTAAAGACAAGGTACAAGTACCTAAGGTATTCATAGGAACTGATTCAACATTGAAGATGAAGGTATGGGTTTTAGAAGAAGTACATTGTACATAGGTTGACTTGGACACTAACTTCTTCCTTTGGATTTAGACTCTACATTTTCCCTCTATTTTTATCTGTTTCTCTTCTCCTTTCTCTCTTCTTGGAAGTCAAAGGGCAAGGACTTGTTCCCTAGAAATGTGACTTTTTGGGCCATTATCATGGTCCAAAAAATTGATGACTTTGAGGCACCTTAGGCACTTAATAGAATAGTTTTTCTGAACTCTTTAATCTTCTTAGCATTAGTATTGACTCTCTCTCTCCCTTAGAGACTTATGCTATGGATCAGTGATGGCTGAAATGTATTATTAATGATCAATGCAAAAGAATAGAAGAAATTTGGCTTCCATGAGCATGCATGTTTGTCAATAAATCAGTTATTCTTTTATTTCATGTTGTCCTTTATCAAAGAATATTCCAAGTTATGAATGTATGCTAGTGTAAGTTGGTGGCCAATATGAAATGAGTTAGTTCCTTAATGTATATTGGTTGATAATCATGTGTGTTAATGGTAATATGTTATGTTGTTCTTAGATTTAGTTTGATGATATGTGGTAAAGAGAAGTAGGTCGTATTGTGTTTCTTCTAACCTTGTCATATCTTTTTATGTTTCTCTTAACTTGTTAAAAGCTCACCATTAAGGAAATCGTAACTCTAAGTCGACCAACCAACATGCCTCTTGAACATCCATGTGTCCACCTGGTTATCCAAACAACATTGTGACCCAACATCTAAGTGCTTGGGAGAATTGAGATTGTAGTGCCTCTCTCATTTTCTTTCATCATGACATCCTTGTGGATGTAGCACCGCCATTACATTATGGTGGTGACTTTGTGTAGTTGGACCAAATCTCTTTGTGATGCCTTGTTTTGGCTCTAATTGGTTTTGTGTTTCTTTATGAGACTAGTTGAGGCTACCTTAAGCTTTGATGGACATATGCTTATATTTTATTATCACATTGGATCCATGATGTATTAATTCCTTCTTGATCATCTAGATTATGTTGTTACATTAGAAAGTGCTTATGTTCATATGCTTGGTTGTGAGAACCATTATGTTGTGGCTTGTTGTATACCTAGTTTGGGATGCTAGACATCTTGAGGTTATTTTGTGAGTATGAGGACTCATTGTGTTCTTGGTGATTTGGTCATAAGCTTGATTGTTTTATGTGATTTGATGATTGTTCTCATCTTATGATTGTATGCTAGCATTGTAAGATGCACTTAGTTCTCTTCATTCTTGTGTTCATTTATGAGATTAGTGTCAAGGTTATGATGGTATATGGTATATATGACTTATGAGCCATTGAATATTGTTCGTCTTATGATGTGATTGATGGTTTTAGTGATGTATGTGCCAATAGCTACCGGATTATAATTATTTATCATATTTATATGTTATCTACATTAGGGATCATTATTTATATTATCATGGTGTTATCTTTGATTCTTAGTGGTATTATGGTATATCATGTTGATGAATATGTATTTGGAGTTTTCATTTTTATATGCTTGCATTACCGTAAAATGATCATTTAGTGTTTTAAATGCAATATTTAATTATGTTGACATTGAGGATTACATATGGAATGTCTAGTGTAGTAACATTCTAATACATATGGATTAAATTTGGATTGACTCCATTCTGGAGACTGTGGGGGATGCGATTGGGGATATGTTAATGGTGGACGAGAAATCTTCAGATCTTTTCCATTCTACTTATGCTCATATCCTAGTGGATATTGACACTTCAAAAGGCCTGCCTTCTGAGATTAAACTTTTTTCTCCTCAGGGCAGAAGCTGGATTCAACAATTGGACTATGAAGGTCTCCCCTTTAGATGCAGAAGATGTCTTAAGATTGGTCATGTTGCTTCTCAATGTGATCTTTAGAAATTTAATAAGAAAGCTTCATGGTGGAAGGGTGCCTCCTCCCAGCACTATACGGTGGAGAAGGTGTCTTCCCTTCAGAGCTTCTCGCAAGTGGTTGAGCAGGTTGCTGCTGGTCCTGTCTCATCTTTTGCTGATGGTTTAGTGGAGTTGTTTCTGCTAGCTTTGCTGGTGGTTCTTTGGAAGTTGTTCTTGCCAGCCCTACTGGTGTAGAATCTGGTGCGACTGTTTCTCTTGCTGGAAGCCCAACATGTCCTGTTCTTGAATTAGCTTTTCCTGCCAGTTCTGCTGGTTTGAATTCTGCTGTCGGTAATGATGTCTCGATTCCTCTTGCTGGGTTCTTTTTAGATCCTTTGCTGGAGGCTGTTTCTATGGATTTGGTCTTCTAGAAGAAGGTAGCGAAAGTCAAAGATGGTTGGATAACTGTTAAAAGGAAAAATTCAAAGAAATCCTCCTCATTGTTCGACATGACCCTCCGATCTCATAAAAAAGGGGATCTCTGATTAGTCTTTTCCTTGGCTTTTCAGTGTGTTGTGGTTTGTGTGTCCTCCCTCCTTCTGGTTGGATTGTTTTGTCTCGGATGCTTGAACTGTAATATCTTTTGGTTGCTCTTGTGGTGTCCGGTCCTTTGTTTTGGCTGGACTGTTGTATTAATGGTACCTCAATAGCTTTATCTTTCACCCCAGTTATGTAAAGGGTTTCGGGGTCCCTTCAAAACCTGCTTTTACCCTAATCAAAAACATTCTAATACATACAAATGATTATTCCACTAGAGCTTCCTCTTCCATTAGATGCACTTTGATTATTACATGTATGTTTAATCATATTAAGAACACTTCTCTTTTGACATTTAAAATGAATCTCTTTTTAGATGGTTTTAGAGGATTGATTTAGTCTCCTCTATGTGTAGTTGTGAGTTATTGACGACTTGGCCTTCGGTAGCTCATTGGACATTGTCCAAGGTTTGGTTAGGTGATCTTGAGAATGTGTGTATTCCATTTTGAGTTTTCATGGAACCCTTGGGAGTGCTTGTAAGAATTCTTCTTGTACACAATCATGTGATGACCATTGTCTATTTATTTATCACTTATGCACTTTTGCAGTTAATGCTTATGTAATTGTAGAAATTTGTTTATTAGTGCATGCTTTACCCTATTTTTTTGAGGGTTCCTTGGAAGGGAATTACATCTGGTATTAGAGCCCATGTTCATATGCTCTAGGATCTCTTGGTATATTTTTCCCGCATAGTTGACGTTATTGACACGTGAGTGCGTATGTGTTGTGTCTTGAGCTAGTGGTAGCTTGTTGCTTGGGTGCCTAGGTGTGGCATTCTTGAGTGTTCTAGAAGAACCAAACCAAGTACCATGTGGTGGAGGAAGAGTACCTCCTAGATCTTTGCATCAATCAAGGATGGATGATATCCCCTGCATGAGAAGCTCTTGTGAAGATTTTAGACCATTTGTTGGTGCATTGATCCTAGCTTGGGTGTGTTTGGAGACCCTTGTGTGGTTTGAGTGTGCGGATGCCTTGACAACTATGGTTGTGTTGCCTTTTTTATAGCCTGACAACTTGTATGTATATGATGATTCTTGGTTGCTTTGGATGCTTAGTAGCCACTGAGTGGCTCATTTATTTCTGTGACCATACTTGGTCAGGGTGACTGATTGGTGTCTATGTA
Organism: Chamaecyparis obtusa; assembly: GCA_027943335.1. Classification (NCBI taxonomy): domain Eukaryota; kingdom Viridiplantae; phylum Streptophyta; class Pinopsida; order Cupressales; family Cupressaceae; genus Chamaecyparis; species Chamaecyparis obtusa. The sequence goes on along the minus strand of BSBK01000457.1, from coordinate 1,075,396 downwards.
TGGCCTTGAGTGCCTATTTATTGTCTCTCTATGGAGTGTGGTGCATTGCATTTCATGATTATTGCATTAATGTAAAAGTAAACGAATAGATTAATGTAAAAGTAAATGAATAGATTCATGTTTAATATTGGTATTCTTGTAATTGCATTGTAAATGTACTCCGCTTTGGAAAGTGATAGTTATGCACTATTACATTCACGAAAGGAATATTTATTCATAAAAGAAGTAAATTATCTTATGTAATAGATCATTTGGATTAAGGACCTATGTGCCCAAATTGCATGTTGTGTTTGGACCTCTTGAGTAATCTTATGCCTTCCTGTTGTATAGCATTATACTTAACTTGCATTGAGTGCAATGATGTAGCCATGGTGATTTTTCTTTATGTATTTAGTATATGTTTGTGGTGTAATTAAACCATCTCCTGATTGAACCTTGCATAATGAAATCATTGCATTGCATGGAAAATATAAAGGGATGTAAAATGAGAATGAATATTTCTGCATTTAATAGTGTTTAAAGTGATACATATTGTTAGGATAATAGATGACTCATTGTCTGGTGTGTCTGGAAACATTCTCTAATGCTATTAGGATATTGTATTCCTTAATATCTTGTGGTGGTTACTCCCTCTAATGTAACTAATATTAGTCACAATGTCACATGAATGTGTCTCATGTTTGATGTTTTATTTTATTTTCTTGGTGGATTATTCCATGTGTTGTGTGGGATAGCATGAAAATTTTGGATTTTCTTATGCTTGGACTTGTCGAAACTTCTCTATCTATCTTTTTATGAAATTCGTCACATGTTATTTATTTCTTAATTGCGCGCACATTTTTTAGTATTTACTATTGGAATTGATAATTCCCCCATTTGGGGTTCTCTTTTCAGTTTCTTGGTGACTATTTTGAATGTTTTGTATTGTTGGCCTTCTTTTTTGAATAGTGTGACTCTATCATGCTCAATGTGGACCTATGATAGTATGTGCAAGGGAGAACATCATAGTAAACATGATATTATGTGTTACAGATAAATAGAACAATTTTAATTAGAAATTTTTCTTCCTTTTATTATGAGAAATTCTTGTTATGTACATGAAAAGAAGTGCAAGTTATCGATGATGTTTATGCATGTTAGCATTATTTTAATTTAAAGATGCACTAAATTGTAAATCCTCCTTTGTATGGATGTTAGTAGATGCATTGTGCAATTGATTGGAAAATGTCTATTATGTTATATGTGATTATAGTTGCAATCTATTTTTATATATATTGTTAAGAAAGGAATCATTGAACTTTTGTGAACCTAATTTCGAGCATTAGTTAGAATCATTATATAAATGCTATCTTTTATGAATATCGAGGAATATCTTGTGTGATATTGGTTGAGCTTGAATGCTTGCTTTAGATTTTTTGGTTTGAGTGAACCCTTGAGCGTATGCTTTCAGTACTTCTAGTTTTCTCCCATGCCTATGATATTAAGATTCTGAGTGTTCCTCTTTCTTGGCTTTGTTTATTTTGGATGATTGGGTGTGACTTAGTCCACCTATGAGGTTAACCTTGGTTTTGGGTCTTGAGACCATACCTTTCCCTTTTCCTTTCCTCTTTTAGATTGATCTTGGAGGTGCTTCATGCTCAACTATTTTTTTTAATTGATTCTCGATGGGTGTTCTTTGGGACCACTTTTGTTGTGGGTTCCATAACTTCTCTTTTGATTGGCATAGTGTGGGGACAAAAAACCTCCTTGTTCGTTCTTCAACACTCCCTTGGACACACACACACACACACATATTCATATGTTACTGTTAGGAATGAATGTTGAATATATCCTATGGAGAAATATTCACAACCATTCTATAGTAGTTGTTGTTGCATTCATGACTATGATTGTCATTGATGTCAACATAGTAATCTACTGAAGATTAGCAGAGAAGTAGACAATGTTTGAGTTAGCGCACTTGGGATATTGAAGATGAACCTATGTGTAGTTGAGGACTCATTCTATGATGTGTTATAAGATCGTGGTTAAGAGCCCAGATAGTAATTCATTTATTCATGGAAGTTATGAGAAAATCAGTGGAAGCAGTATTCAGGCAGTGTTCCTGAGTAGCGGTTTGTGGAAATCGGATGATATCTCCTAATCGGGATAGAATCTGGTTATACGTAGTTAGAGAGAAGTTGAAGACATGTTGATAGTGACGTGGATGACAATTCAAGATCTGAGGTCGCACGAGTGAAGAATTATATTGATTGGAAGCTGACAGTTTTGTGTAATTTTGATGTAACAAGTGGAAACTTTTATTTTGTAATTTGTATGCCGACTCATTTGTAATTACTTGAGTGTGGTATAAAGGAAGAAATGTATTTCTTGTTGTAATATGAAGTGTGATGAATGTAAGTGTATGAAGAAATTGTGAAAGCGAAATTGTTGAAGGAGGATATGCGAAGTACTGAGATATGGTATTGAGATCTGAAGAAGCAGTTGGTGCGGTTTGGCACAGTCAGAGAAGGAGTATTGAATTGTTAAGATCAATAATCTTTTGGTATTATTTTTTTGAGTAATACATGTGTGTGTGAATTTGTATCTAGTTGTAGACACAACACTTCAGTAAAACATTAGAGGTTAGCAAAAATCAAAATCTGAAAAATAATTGAAACTAAGCTAACCAGGTGATTTACTGTCTTCTAGTAGGTGCGAGTATGATGTTCTCAGATTGGAATCGAGATCAGTGACAATGCAACACCTAAATGAAGGATTTGAATGCAAAATATGAAAGACTATATGAATGCAGATTAATCTATATTTTTGTATTTTCTGTGCAATAATATGAGAAACTGTATGAATCTAAGCTATATGAATGAAATTGAGATTGAATACAGATTTAATCTAAGAATGATATGAATGAATATGAAAACTATGATCAACTATGAAAGATCTCACAAATCGCCTATCGCAAGTGCTTAATCCTTCAATCGCCAATTTACCAGAGTAATTGTGCAAATTCGAGTGTTGATTGCCAGACCTTTGTGAAGAGCCGAGCCTTGATTTTATAGAAATCTAGGGCTTTGAGGATGCAGGAGAAAAACCATAAATCACTCTTGATAAACTCAGGTTGATTTTTGAGTTATCAGGAAATCAGAGATAATCAACTCACAAAAATCATGCAAAAGCAGTTTTAACTCAAAATAGAGTTTAGATCAAATTTCAACTCATCATCAGATGTTGAGTTTCAATTTTAAAATTGATTGTTAATTTCTAATTGCCTACTTTTCTGATTGTGCATGATTTAATTATAAATTAATTTAAAAATAAAGTGATGTATTCTCAACTTAACTGATTTTTTAATTAAAATAATTGATTTATGGGTTAATCAATCATTAAATCAAACTTTATTCTAAAACTATATTATTAAAAATTGACAACCGACTTTAATTAATTAAATAAGAATTTAATCAATTAGTCACGAGATTTTAGATTTATTGTCAAAATTAAATAGTACAATTTAGGAATAAATTTAATAAAATAATTAAGTGGCAGTATTAAATCTAATTAATTAAATATTCAAAATATTCAATTAATCAAACTTTAGGATAAATAGGATTTATCACCAAATAATTATGAAATTAAAGATAATTAGGATAAATAATAATATTGCTAGGAATATTCCCTAATGCAAAATTTAGGATAAAATCAATTAGGATTCAATAATGTGTAGATGTGCCTTAGGCTAGGACTTTGATGTCGATTTTGTTCGAATTTGAAGATGTAGGAGGTTAATGAACCTATAGCGCATTTTTGGGGTATTACATTTTGCCCCTCTTTGAATCACTGTGCAAAGCATAGTGGTTCAAAGAATAGTCTATGTTTGATATATGTATGAGACTAATTTGAAAGATGAACCGATTCTAAGATAGAAACTGATTGAAAGATTTAAAGATTCAAGATTTAAGATTTAGGTCCTGAATGACCAAAGATAATGTTAGCTATAGTAACAATGAACCAATGATTACGAAAAAGTGTCAAAACGCCTGATTCTGAACCTTATGATTATGAAGAAGTGAGTGACCAATTCTAGACCTAATTGTCCTTAGAAGAATCATATTGGTATCACATCCCGAATCCATCAGTTACGAAGAACCAAGGAAATGATGCTAATGAATCGATAGTTACAAAAAGTTGATACAGTTTACAAGATAGATTAGGATACCAGATTGATATGGATCTTTATGAATTTGATATACCCCAAGAATCAATAGATTTTCCCCAAGTGATGAGGACTTTAGATGAATCAACAAGTAGACGTGGTTGTTGTCTTGATCACTGAAAGAAAGATTTGATTGATAGAATTGAGTTTACAGACTTTAAATGATGTGCAATACCATGCCCCCTTCAGGATGAAAATCAAAATCTGACAAGGAAAGTCAGCGTTATATAGTGTAGAAGCATGTTAATTGATTTGAAAAGTGGTTATTCACGTCCGAGAATATGTTCTTCATCGTTTAGAGGTCTTGGAGACCAAGTTTGACTAGGTTTGACCATGAGTTGACCATGGTTGACCAAGTTGAAATTTTGATAGTTTGATGTGAGATAATCAGTTAAGTTGAATTCTAGATTTCTATGATGATTGAAGGTCGATTATGCAAGCAGTGGACAATATAAATGATCTCAAATTTCAATTTTGATCCCGAAAAAAAAGATTATACTTGCTGTTTCGTTGGAGGGACCTTCATGTGAGATTCAGCTCTTCGTGTCATGTTTAGCATTTTTGTTTTTTTGAAGAATCATTTAAGTGTTCAAGCAATTCGTGAGATCATGCAAAGTGTAAAATGAAAAATGATGTGCAAAATGAAATGCAAACCTAAGACCTAGGACCTAGTCACTGATCATGTGTCGATTTGTTATCATCATTGAACTTTTATTAGGTAACCGGATAAATCAATACAATGCCCACTAGTTAGGAAACTATAGACATATTAATATTGATTTGTATGTGTAAGAATCAATACAACGCCCACTGGTCATATAACCATGGACATATGAATATTGATTTTGTTTTCAGAATGTCGGATTAGATATAAGCACCAAGGCATAAATGTCGGGATGCCCTGAATATTATGTCCGTTTTGATATAGCAATTTGTATAAGCATCAAAACATAAACGTCATGATGACCAGAATATGCCTTGCGGAACAAACACATCAAGCAGTCAAGAGATTGTTCTAAATCCAATGTGAATTACCCGTAGTGACCCTTTATCGTTCACATCCTTAGGTAAGATTGCATTTCACAATAGGAGAAAGAACTCACTCAAAAAGACAATAGTTAGTTCAAACTTCCTTGAATTTTCTAGGTATCAATGGTCGAGGTACTCATGGCCATCCAATTCGAGATAGAGGCTCTTACTGACAAACACCATTTCAATCCATAATTTATAAAGTTGTTAGATTTTCACATACAAGAAGAAGACAAAGAAAAGATTATGCCCCCATTCATCACTCTCTAAATCCTGTAAAGGACATCATCGAAGAGCTCAAAAGGACACAATATGCAAAAATATCAATGCGAATCAGTAAGCATACAAGGAGATAAAAGCATGTAAAAGCATAGATTGTTTTCAATTTTTAGTTTGATGTTTGATTGCATTGTTGTAGATGCAAAATCCTTTCTAGAGACGAGACTGACTGACTAACTGACTCAAATGAAGCTTCAAAGGACTCTGACTGGATATGAAATGTCTAAAGATACTAGAGGCCATAGGATATGACATTGATTGCCCCCAAGTTTGAAACATTGATAGGACACAGACGCTTGAGCTGATTGGTGTACATACCGACTTATTGAAAATAGGAATGTAGGAACAAACCAAGAGATATGTACAAACTAAAGCAAGACTGAAAGCTGAGAAAGACCAAGATTGCATTGATAGATGGAGCATGTTGAAGTAGTGGCACCTGTTTGCTGGGTTTTCACCATCTTGGCAGAGATTCTATCAATCATCAAGGCACCTAAAAAATATCATTAACTTGGTGTATTACAAGTTGTGAGTCTCCATGAATGTGTAATTCTGTTACTCTCCACTCAATTGCTATTTTCATACCATTTAAAAGGGCTTCATACTCAACAATATTGTTTGTACATGGAAATTTGATTCTAAATGCCTTAGGAATTGAGTATCCTTGAGGAGTGATAAACAAGATGCCTGCTCCAGATCCATTCTTGTTAGGAATAAGGTGTCTCAACCTTGGATAATTCCTATTCTTATTATTTGTTTTGTAAATGTATGTTTTGCAAATAATGTAATTAAGTGTGAGTGTACATGTCTAGTTGGCATGTTGATGTGTCACTCCACTTGATGTGTCGACATCTTGTGCGTAAGGAGATCATGATTGAAATGGTCATGATGGATTCCTATGACGCATAAGAACTATTTAAGGAATGTGTTATGACAGGTGTAAGAGCATCTTATGACTTGGGCCTATTTGGGCACCCAAGAAGAAGTGGTTGGTGTGTGTAAGAGAATATGCCAAAAATAGGTTGGTATGACAGATTCTCTTACACTTCTCTTGTGACCGTTATTTTTGGTGGATTCTATGACAAGCTGTCATAGTCTATTCTAGGGATGGACACCTATTCTTGGGATTGCATGTAACAACTGTGTACATGTGGCTTTGTGCATGGGTCTTGGTGGTTGTGCCTATTTTTGGGTCCAGAGGAGTCTATATCTATGATGTTGCTCATATGGGAGAGATATAATAGAAATTTAAGTCTTTTTGGCTTTGTCTCTCATTTCCTGAAAGAACTTGCATTGCAAGTGTATTGTAATCTTTGTGTTGAAGATAATACATTGTGCAGGTTTTGGAGTGCTGGGGTTTTTTACCGAAAGGTTTTCCCCAGGTTATATCATTGTGTCATTCTCTATTTTTCTGTATGCTTTGTATGTGGTTGCAATATCTTTGTTAAAGTAGTTAACGAATCTAAAATTGTAAGGATTTATAAGAATTTGCACAATACTCTCCTATAGAGATTAGCGTAGGAAGCTGTTTCCGCACCTGAGTTTCCTTACAATTCTGTGTATAGGACCCATCAAAGAACAATTGCAATTCTCTAGAAGAAAGATTCATGATAGAGGAATTTGGAAATTCCATTTGCATTGGTGTATGATCAAACAATGGTGCATCTACTAACTGATCAACAATAACTTGGCCTTTAATAGCTTTTCTTTCAACATATTCAATGTCAAATTCACTTAAGAGCATGACCCATTTGGCTAATCTACCAGTGAGGGCAGCTTTGCTTAGTAGGTATTTTAGTGGATCAATCTTAGCTACTAAATGCATGGTATGAGCCAACATATAATGTCTCAGTTTCTATGATGCAAAAATCATAGCTAGACAAGCCTTTTCAATCATAGAATAGTTCTTTTCGTATGCAACCAATGTTCTACTGATATAGTATATAGCTCTTTCCTTCTTGTTCTCATCATGATGTGCAAGAAATGCCCCCAGTGATGTATATGTAGTAGAGACATATAAGATCAAAGGATTCCCTTGAATGGGAGGCATCAAGATAGGAGGATTTGATAGATATTTCTTGATATGATTAAAAATTCTTTTCACATTCCTCGTTCAATGCAAAGGTCACACCTTTATGTAATGTCTTTGTAAAAGGTTGTGATATGTCTGCTAGCTGAGATATGAAGTGTCTAATAGATTGAACTCTCCCTTGTAATGTTCTCATTTGACTGATATTCTTGGGAGGTTGCATCTCCATGATAGCTTTAAATTTTGCTAGATCAACCTCAATTCCTTTCTTTGAAACAATGTAGCCTAAAAGATTTCCAGAAGTGACACCAAAAGCACACTTCTTAGGGTTCAATCTAAGACTAAACTTCTTCATTCTATCTAGTATTTTTCTCAAGTCATTTAGATGTTCAGATCTTGTCATAGATTTTGCCAAAGTATCATCAACATAATCCTCCATAGTTCGATGCATCATGTCATGAAAAATAGATGTCATAGCTCTCTGATATGTAGCACCAACATTCTTAAGCCCAAATGGCATGACATTCCAACAGAAGGTACCCCATGCACATGTGAAAGAAGTTTTCTCTTGATCTTCTGTAGCAATTTTTATTTGATTGTATCCAGAAAAACCATCCATTAAAGAATACATCTCAAAGCCCGTAGTCATGTCCACTATCATATCAATGTTAGGTAATGGAAAATCATCCTTAGGGCATGCTTTGTTCACATCTCTAAAATCTGTGCATACTCTTATTGATTTGTCTAGTTTTGAAACATGTACAATATTAGAGATCCATTCAACATAGTCAATAACACGGACGAATCCAACTTTTAGTAGCTTCTCTAATTCAAATTTTACCAAGAGTGCAACATGTGGATGCATCTTTCTCAATTTTTGTTTAACAGGTTTGATGTTTGGAGCTATAGATAAATGGTGCATTATAAGATCAGGATCCAACCTTGGCATATCTGAATATTTCCATGCAAAGTTGATCTTCTTCTCTGTTAGGAATGTTGTAAATTTTTTCTTTTCTTCTTTTGATAAGGATTGTGCTACATGAATCAACTGTGGTTCTTCTATTGTTCCCAAGTTGATAGATTGAGTGGGCTCAATTAGAACTGGAGATCTGTCCTGTAAATGACTCAGAAGGACATCAAATATCTCATCCTTAGGCACCTCAGAGAGGTTTTCACCTTCAGATACGTCTTTTATCTTTACTTTTGTAGGTTCTAAGACTGCCACAAAGTGGTTTTCACCCTTAGAACTCCTTTTCTTTTGATTCTTATTCTTATTTTTCTGACTAAGATACTTGATGTCTGACTTCGTCATGCTAATGCTCGGTTCACTAATGGAAGTCCTCATAGGATCAACTGCATTAAGGTAGCAAGCAAGGGCACAGTCATTCGGAAAGGTATAAATACCTTGGCTTAGATTCGTAGAGGTTTCGTCAAGAAGTTCAGGATGCTGGATAGTCAAAGTGGTGAAAGATTGGGAAATAGTGTTTACGAACATGGATCTGTCATCATTGGTCCTAACTCGACGCTCAAGTTCAAAGGTGATATTACAACTTAAGACATTTAATTCGTGACTAGGCTCAATGTAATTGTGGGAGTCCACTTTAGCCATCGGTGAATCAGACTCGATAATTTCATCATTTCTCTCTAGACTTACGTTGGGTTTAGGTGCATATTGGTGAATAACACCAACATGTTTCTCTATAATAAGATCATCTTCCTCTGGAATGCCTCCCCATTCATAGTCATTAGATTCTTCATCTATGCCTCTAGGAAATATAAAAACATGAGTAAAGTCAGGATGAGTACCCCAAGAAGGGTTACCCTCAGATTCTGATTTGAATTCATATTCATGGGAATCTATCTTAGAATAACTACCACTTTCTTCTTTGTTTGTGTTATTGCCTTCAAGATGAGCTGGTTCTTGTGGTGCAACTATCTCTTGCTCTATAGTAGGTTCTTGTGTTTCTACTTCATTAATTCTTTTTATTGGATCATCTTCAGCTTCAAGGAGTTCTTTTATTTCATTAGGCAAAGGCTCATAAGGAATAAGATCTTCAATGGTGTCTAAATCATCACTATCAGATTGTTCTGTTGTTTCTTCCTTTAGTTGATTTTCTGTGGATGGCTCAATCTGTTCTAAGACGTGGGGAGTTCTTGCTAAGATAGAAAGACTTCTTCTTATATCCTGGACCTATTGTATTCTTGTTTGCTCGACCATGATGATCAAGAGGTGACAGAAGAACTTTACCCTATAGTCCTAGAGGTTCTTTTCCTTTATATCCCATTTTTGTAATCAATTTTTCCCCTGGGCCATATGACTTAGAAGGGATCTTCGATGTTTTAGATTCACATGTTTGAAAAATTTGAGATTCAGATTCATCTTTGTATAGCCATGCAAGCACAACTTCATCCTCTTCAAACTCTTGTTTAGATACTTGTTCTGCAGCAAACTTTCCTTTATATGCCTCAAGAGGTTCTTTAGACTCAATTTTAGACTGTTTCAGAGTTTGCCCATAAGACTTAGGGGAGATAGGGAGAGATGTTAATGATAAGACTGGCTCTATAGTATATTCTCCCATACCCTGTTCTTTGATTTTAACCTCTTTAGCAATGTCTTCCATCTTGGATGTTGAAGCAATGTCTAGCTACTTAGTGGAAGATTATCTATTATTAGGAATAAGTTTATCAACACTCTCTTTCAATGTATTGCAAGTTGTATATAGATCAGCTGGGATCGTCACCTCTACTCCTTCATAAGGAAATTTCAAACACTGATGATATGTAGAAGGAATAGCTTTGATTTCATGTATCCAAGGTCTCCCTAGAAGGATGTTGTAAGCTAAAGGTAGATCAATAACTTGACATGTAGTATCTCTGATGACAGGACCTGTTCTAATAGGTAAGACAATTGTTCCTTTGGAAGATCTTTCTTGTTCATCATATGCTTTGATAGTTATCTTCTTTCTAGGATCAATGGCCATTTCTGAAAATCCCAATTGTCTAATCAAGCTGAAAGAACAAATCTTTAGACCAGTGCCCCCATCTATCAACACACATTTGACATGATGGTTTTGGATCAAGACTTCAATATGCAAGGGTTGGTTATGCGGATGACTCAAGGAGTTATCATCTTCCTCTGAAAAGGAAATATACTGCAGAGACGTAAGATGACCAACCATAGTCTGGAATCTGTCTAAATCAAGGTTATCAGGAACATTGGATCTGAGCAAAGCTTTGTCTAGAATGGCTCTATGAGCTGGAGATATCCGAAGCAACTCAAACATGGAGATTTTTGCATTCATATGCTGGAGTTTTTGGACAATACTGTATGATGTAGGCCTCGTGTCTTTAGAATTTGAAGATTTAGATGTAGCCTTCTGTTTAGAAGTAGATGAAAGATTGAAAGGCATCTTAGGGACATTGGATGAATCTGGTATTTGTCCTTGCAGATGTGCCTGAGCTTGTGATCAAGTAACTGCATTAGCTGATTGATTTTCTCTATCTTTTCTTACAATTGTGATGACATTGCAATGCTTAGATAGACATGGTTCAACCATATTGATAACAAAATTATTTCTAGAGTAGGCATAATTGACTTTAGCACCCATATTAGGTTGAGAAGAATAATCTTCTTTACCATGTTTAGGAAATGGTTCTGTGAATGCTGTATGATCATTATTGCTCTTATGATTGTCAATTGTGACTTCTCCATTATCAATTTTGTCTTGTATGATGTGCTTCAAGCGAACACAGTTATTAGTCTTATGACCTTTATTGTGATGGAAGTCACATAAATCATTCTCTCTCCACCATTTCAGTTTAGGTTTAGGATCAAAGACTTTTATCTCAGGCAAGTAAATGATTTTTTTGGCCAATAGAGTTTTCATGGTAGATTCCAAGGATTCTCCAAGAGGAGTGAATTTGCAGTTAGGATCTGTAGCCCAAGGCCTATAATTAGATGACTTCTTGTTAGATTCAGATGTTCTAGCTTCAGAGGCTTTGATGGCTTGGGTGCCAAAAGTGAGATTAAAAGCAGGTGCCTTGGATGGGGCACATATAGTATCAACAACACCATCTATGACGATGCCTTTATTCTTGTTCCAATTTTTGTTCTTGTCCTTAGAACTAGATCTAGATTCATACTTGTCCTTTTGAAGTGTGACGTCTCCTTTTTTCACAAGTACTTTCTCAATTTTGATCAATCTACCATCTTATCAAAGGATGTATGATTTTGCATTTGTAAAGGGTAGTTGATTTCTGGAACAAGATTGTTGATGAAGATTTCCAGCTTTTCAGTTTTTGGAATGGGTCTAGCATATAGAGAAAATTTCTTCCTCCATCTCTTGAGAAATGTCAGGAATGGTTCACCTGGATATTGTTTCAGATTGCAGATGTCGATCATGGTGACCGAATGTTGAATATTGTAGGAGTATTGTTGATAGAATAGTTTTATTAACTCAAAGGTTTTGATAGTAGGAGGCATTCTAGAGAACCAATGAATGGCTAACCCTCCCAGATATCGAGGGAAAAGATGCATTAAGTAAGTTGGTTCGTGCATGAACTCCATAGATTGAGTATAGAATTCTCTGATATGATCTTGAGGATCAGAGTTTCCATCATACTTATCATATTTAGGCATCTCCACTCTTTTAGGTGTAAAAGTCTTTATCAAATAGAAAAGGGCATAGGGCCTCCATGGAGAACTCCTTAGGTTCCTTTTCTTTCTCTAGTTTGTTAAGTTTGACTTGCATGATATGCATCTATTTCATCATAGTCGTGATAGGGGTTTCTTCCTCATGTGTAATGATATTTTCAACATTAAAGTTTGGAGGAAGTTTAGCTCCTTGATGAGCTAACTCTAGAAAGTATGCTTCTCTATCTTCTTTCAAGAAATGCCCATCATTTTCTTGAAGTCATCATCATTTTGATATCGAGCAATTTCAGAAGGTGTAGGTTCTTGATCCACACCATGTTGAGAATGGGGTCCTTGAGACCCATGTTGTGTCCCTCCGTGAGACATGTTAGGAGTTTTAGGACTCCCTGGGATAGATTGAGGTGGAGTTTTTTGATTACCTTCATGAGTTGATGGGGGGGGGGTATGTAACCAGTTTTCAATAAAAAATTGCCAAGACCGTCATCTTCGTAAAGACCAGAATTATAGAGTTGCTCAAGAGTAGGACCCTTGTGAACAGTCAAAGGTACAATATTGAGTGTTTCTCCAAATTTCTTGTGCGAGGAAGCTCTAGTTTCCACCATTAACCTTGGGTGAAGCAAAAAAGAAAGATGAAGACAACTGAAGAAAGATCTGATTCAAGAAGATCGAATGACGCAACCTTGTCAAGATTTGAATTGATTGAAGAATAGATCGGATGTAAGTGAAGGATATTGCACCATAGTAGTGTGGGTAGACACACAAAAAATGGCAGGAATGAGCTCACAACACTTAGCCATTTAGTAAAAAGATTGAATTTGAAGATAATTTTGACAAGGTTTTGACACAGGATGAAAAAGACTCAAATCGATAAATTAGAAGGCTAAATCAAACTCAAGAGACCACTTTAGGAAAATGAATGGATTCGTTATAGTTTCTACTCTATTTCTTACACAATGATTTGTTTGACAGATTCTAGGATTTGTTTCTCAACTCTAGACATGCACTTTCAGATAGTGTGCAATAGGAAAATAGGCATACAGACCCCAGACAAAAATTAGATTTGACAAAAAGTTGACCAACTGACAGGAATAAGCTCACTGTTTTGAAAATTTTAGGACAGGCTCATGCGAGAAAATGCTTCCCTGCGCGAGGAAGTACCAGGCTGCGCATGAGAATATGCTATCTCGCGCGAAGAAATGCTTAGAAAGCTGAAATCTCACGTGATAAAAGAACACAGTTTGACAGTTTTGCATAGTTTTTGAGGCATAGATTTCAAGACATAGATTTTGAGACACAACATTGGCTATTCTCTGATAGAATATTTAGTTCTCACACTAGAAAATGATTTTTGCTCAAATTTTGTAATTTTTGAGTGTTTCAGTATCAGATTGTTTGCAAGATTTTTATCTATCCAGTTTTGAAGATTCATGTAATAGTTCATCTCAAGTAACCAAGAAGATATCAAGCATGCAAAATAACAAGCAAGGGAAGCAAGCAATTGTCTGAAAACAATGAACAAGGGAAAAAGCAACCTTGCGCATGAACAAGCAATAGTGACTTATTGTGCTAATCCCTAGAAATACTACTTGTGTATGTTCCAAAAAGTTTTTCAATAACACACATATTCCTAGAAAATGAGAAATTTGGCCTCACTAGGGTTTTTAGTAATGGTCTGACTCTACAACTTTTGTGATCTCAAGAGGGCAAACTCCAAACTAGGTGCACTGGGGTTTTGACATAGTCTGAGAAATTAATCAATTAGGAGCTGCTAGGGAGATTTGACAGCCCAACAAGAGACCACACCTATGAAGATTTTCTCCACAAGGACATTTATATAGCGACTGCTGCTACCACAGTGAAAATGGCTATTATCGCTTGAGGTTCCATCCACGTGGTTGACCCAATTAAGGGAATGTCCACTACGGTTAACCCTCTCTAAAGGTGACTCACAAAAGATACCACATGGGGACTAGTTCCAGATTCAAGGATCTGAGTTTTTGATACTACCCAAAAAGGGAGTAGAGCATAGTCCTCTAGCCTTTTCACTTTTAACCAAAACAAAGTAGATAGATTAATCCGACATGCTAAGACCAAGATTATCTCACAAAGATCTATGATGTCAACCGCTCATGATCTATCAACCTCTCTGGAGAGAGAATGTATCAATCAATAGTTGAAGACGCACAAATCTAGTAGAATGTGAGACACTCTCAATAACCTTCCCTACCTACAAGGGGATCCTTCATCAAGAAGAGATTCACATGAATAAAAAAGCAAAAGAAGCTCAGTCTCTCAAGATCATTCATAAATAGTGTTCATAGGGCCTATTTACTATGTCTAATAGATATGCAGAAAGCAAATCTATATTCGTTTTATAGCCCAAAATGAAGTCTGTGATATGAAAGCAAGAAAAGTCACACAAGATTGACATGTGAGAGGTTCGTTTTAATCCAAATCAAAATATTATCAGCTTGAGGAGAATACCTTAGTTCCCACGCTCTGCAATCCAAAATTTAGCACACATCCGAAAGTATAAAATCAAGACAAATCAATAGCAAACAGTAAGCGTTAGAAATCAATAATCTGAAAGTACAAATTTGCAAATTCTATGTCTCTAAAGAAAAATCTCGCGTGAGTCAGGATGCGGTCCCCCATGAGGAAGTACGGTCTCGCGCGACGAAGGAGGAAGTCTCACACGAGGAAGTGTTGAAACTAGCAAAACTTCACGTTTTGCAATAAAAAATCTCATGTGAGAATCCGTACAGAGATGTACGAAAGTACGGCTAGAAAATTAAAAATCACAGTTTTGATAGAAAAAGATAGAAAATTGATAGAAATGAAGGGAAACCCATTTCAGGGCCCCACGGTGGGTGCTAGAAATGTGTGTGTGAATTTTTACCTAGCTGTAGACACAACACTTCAGTAAAACATTAGAGGTTAGCAAAAATCAAAATCTGACAAATAATTGAAACTAAGCTAACCAGATGATTTACTGCCTTCTAGTAGGTGCAAGTATGATGTTCTTAGATTGGAATCGAGATCAGTGACAATGCAAAACCTAAATGAAGGATTTGAATGCAAAATATGAAAGACTATATGAATGCAGATTAATCTATATTTTTGTATTTTATGTGCAATAATATGAGAAACTGTATGAATCTAAGCTATATGAATGAAATTGAGATTGAATGTAGATTTAATCTAAGAATGATATGAATGAATATGAAAAATATGATCAACTATGAAAGATCTCACAAATTGCCTATTGTAAGTGCTTAATCCTTCAATTGCCAATTCACTAGAGTAATTGTGCAAATTCGAGTGTTGATTGCCAGACCTTTGTGAAGAGTTGAGCCTTGATTTTATAGAAATCTAGGGCTTTGAGGATGCAGGAGAAAAACCATAAATCACTCTTGATAAACTCAGGTTGATTTTTGAGTTATCAGGAAATCAGAGATAATCAACTCACAAAAATCATGCAAAGGTAGTTTTAACTCAAAATAGAGTTTAGATCAAATTTCAACTCATCATCAGATGTTGAGTTTCAATTTTAAAATTGATTGTTAATTTCTAGTTGCCTGCTTTTCTGATTGTGCATGATTTAATTATAAATTAATTTAAAAATAAAGTGATTTATTCTCAACTTAACTGATTTTTTAATTAAAACAATTGATTTATGGGTTAATCAATCATTAAATCAAACTTTATTCTAAAACTATATTATTAAAAATTGACAACCGACTTTAATTAATTAAATAAGAATTTAATCAATTAGTCATGAGATTTTAGATTTATTGTCAAAATTAAATAGTACAATTTAGGAATAAATTTAATTAAATTTAATAAAACAATTAAGTGGTAGTATTAAATCTAATTAATTAAATATTTAGAATATTCAATTAATCAAACTTTAGGATAAATAGGATTTATCGCCAAATAATTATGAAATTAAAGATAATTAGGATAAATAGGAATATTGCTAGGAATATTCCCCGATGCAAAATTTAGGATAAAATCAATTAGGATTCGATAATGTGCAGATGTGCCTTAGGCTAGGACTTTGATGTCGATTTCGTTCGAATTTGAAGATGTAGGAGGTTAATGAACCTATAGCCCATTTTTGGGGTATTAAAATGCAAAGATCAGTTGGATAGTGAGCTAGGTGATCTTACACTGAAGCTGTTTGGGCATTGGGTCCTTTTGTCTTCTATAACTCCTAACAGAGTTAGAATCTTTTAACAGGGATTCAAAATCTCCTAACAGGGATTCATATGTACTGAATGTATTTCATAAAACTCCTAACGGAGTCCATCCTCTCACAAGGAACTTTCATATTAGTGCATCTTTTGTGAGCATCATTCCCACCGGGGTTTACTCTTTGATCACGAGGTTCCCTAATCAACATATCTTTTGTCATTGTGTTATTGTGCATGTATATCTTTCTATGGTTGTTGATTACATTGCTTACATGGTTAAAATCCATTAAGGTTGATAAAAGTTATATTTATCTGATAACTGATTCATCCCCCCTCTCAGTTATCTTGGTGCACTTTACTTTCTAACAATTGGTATTAGAGCAGTAGGTCCTTGAAAGAAAAGTTTAATAGCTTAAGGAGATCCATGGCAAATTTTAGGAAAGAAAGCCCTAAGTTTGATGGAGTAAATTTTGACAACTGGAAAGAAAAGATGAAGACACACCTACTTTGTTTAGGACCAGGTTATTGGTTAATCACAAAGAATGAGAAGACTATCATTGATGAGAATAAGATTGAGGATTGTAATAATAAGGAAAGAGATCTATTCATGTATAACATACTTGCTAGAGAAGCACTCTTGTCAGCCCTTTTGAAGAATGAGTACAGTCAGGTAAAATATCGAAAGACATCTTGTGAAATTTGGTTATCTTTACAATCTACTTTTGAAGGTGATGAACATGCTAAGAAAGTCAGATTACATAATTGGATATGTGCATTTGAAGATATAGGAATGATGGAAGATAAATTTATTAGAAGCTATATTGGTAGAATGTCAAAGATTGTTGCAGGTATAAAATCTTGTTGAGGAACAAAGACAGAGAATGGAGTGATATGAAAAATTCTGAGGACATTGACTCCTACATTCAAGCAGACATCACAGATGATTGAACAAGTGATACCTTGTACTACGAACTTCACCAGAGAGACTCTTCTTGGAAGATTGGAAGTAGCAAAGATGAACCTAAGAATATCAGAAGACTTACCTAGAATGGAGACAACATTCAGTGCTCTTAGTGTTCATCCTACTTTGTCAAGAAGCATAAGTGTGAGCGGAGATTATGCTAGCAGTAGCAGATCTAGAAATGAAGAAGACATGAAGATTGAGGAAGGTATTTCCTTTCTTGTGAAAAGAGAACCAGATGGTAAGAAAAATTTTAAATGTTGGACTTGTCAAGAATATGGTCATTTTGCATCTTAATGTCCTAAGATAGTTAAGAAGTATAGAAACAACTTTAAGCCTAAAAGATCTAAAGAATGTTATTATGCAAATAATGAAGAACTTGAAGCTAGTTTGGAGAAAACTATAAGTGAAAGTGATATTGAGAATAATGATGATATAGGATTTGTAGCAATTAAAGAAGAAAATCCCGAAACTGAAATTAAGGAAGAAAATTTTTTAGTTTCTCAAGTAGAAAAGAAAGTTGATTGGATTATAGACAATGTTTGTTCACATCATATGACTGGAGACATGAAAAAGTTCATAAAGCTTAACAATTATGAGAGAGGAGTTGTTAGAGTTGGAAACAATGCACCTTGTTTGATTAAAGGTATATGATCTATTACTCTTGATGGAAAGACTAATACTGATGATGTTTACTTTGTGGATGGTTTGAAACATAATCTTTTGAGTGTTGGATAGTTAGTTGATAAGGGATATCAAGTTTGGTTTACTGAGAAAACTTGTGTGATAAAAGATAGAGATGGTAATTTGATTGGTACTAGATCAGAAACCAGAGGTAATGTATTTTCCTTGAATCCTACTGAGATGACATGTTTGATTACTAAGATTGATGACAGTTGGCTATGGGACAAAATATTTTTTCATATAAACTTTGATAACATTGTGAAAGTGAGTACTACACTTGCAGTAAGAGATTTTCCTAAAATTATGAAACCTACTAACATGATTTGCAAGGAATGTGTGATGGCTAAACAGAAGAGAAGCTCATTTCCTAGCAAGAAGTTTACAACATCAGAGAAGTTGGAGATTGTTCATACTGATTTGAGTGGTCCTACAAGGACTAGAGGATTCTATGGAGAAAGGTACTTTATGATTCTTGTTGATGATTTTACAAGAATGATGTGGATTGCATTTCTTAAAGAAAAATCCGAAGCATTTGATAAGTTTAACATCATTAAGAACAAAGTTGAGAATGAATCTGGAATGAAGATTAAATGTTTGAGATCAGATAGAGGTGGATAATTTACTTCAAAATAACATTTTTTGTGAAGTGAATGGTATTAAGAGATAGTTTTCAGCCCCTAGGACACCTGAACAAAATGGTATTGTAGAAAGGAGGAACAGATTAGTAACTGAAGTAGCAAGAGCTATGTTATTTGAGAATGACTTGGCGAAGATATTCTGGAGAGAAGCATTGAACACAATAGTGTATACAATGAATAGAGCACAAAGCAGAGCAAACACATACAAGACACTCTATGAACTATGGTTTGGACATGCACCATCAGTTAAGTATTTTAGAATTTTTGGAAGCAAATGTTATATTAAGAGAAATGATGACATTGGAAAGTTTGATCCTAGAAGTGATAAAGGTATATTTCTTGGATATTCATTGAAGAGAAAATCTTATAGATGTTTTTGATTATGATAAAAATAGGTTTTGAAGGGGCCCCAAAACCCTTTAGCATCTAAGAAGTGAGATAAGCATTAAAGACCCAAAGAACAACTAGCTACCCCTAAGAAGGAAGCAGACTACAAAGGGACAAATCCCGAATATTCAATAAACACCAACACAACAAAAAGGCAAAAGACGCTGGAAGAAAAGTAGAGAAAAAAAGACCACCAACACCAAGATCAAGACAGAGTCTTCAAGAAGCCCTCAGAGTCCTCCAACTGGGCCTGCATAATCTTGACATTATCTTTCAGCCTTTGAATATCCTAATCATCAAACTTGAGTTTATTTTTGGTATTAGACCTAGTTTTGGTACCAGGTCCCATCTGCTGACTAGGACTAGTCAGATCAATTTTGTCACTCGGGGAGGCTTCTTTGTTTCCTTCCAACATTTTTCTAAGCGTGTTCAAGTTCTCCAGAGTAGACTTCATACCTGTATTAGCCAGACCAAGCATATATTTCAACATATCCTCATTCCTGCTCGTCTTCTCATGAATAGGGATCATGGCTATCTCAACAACTTTTTTAATTTTATCATCCAATTCAGAACCGTAATAAAAAATACTAACATTAGCATTGAGAGCATTCTCCTTCCTAATATTATCCACCATTTCCTCAATCATAGAATTATTATTTTCCAATTTGATACATCTATTCTTTAGCTCAACCAAATCATTCTGCACCCATTTATCCAGATTATAACTATAGATGGACTTGTTTTTAGCAATTTCAAGGGGGGTCATAATGATTGATCTTTTGACTTGCGAATCCATCTTTTTGAGGTCATCCTGAAGAGGTTGGGACCTGTTACAATCAAGGGTTCTCTCACTGTCATCCTTCTTATTCTCCTTCCTAGAGGTAGGGGAATCTAGATTATCCTCTTCCATAGCCCTGAAGCTATTATTCCCCGAGTCGTCAACATTACTATCAACCACATTTTTTTCAGCCTCTTTGTCTTTGTTTTCGTCAACCATTACCTCATTCACAGAAATGTCTTTACCTTCAGAATTGCCAGTCTCCAGAACAGGGTTAGTCTTATCCCCACTATCATGATTATCTTGATCTTCCCCGTGACTACGCTTGGCAGTAGTGGCATCAGGGTTCTCCAAATCATTCTCCTCAAGGGTCTAGGTAGAGGAATTGGACAAAGCATTATGACCCACCTGGGTATTCTCTTCAACCTCAGCCTCAATATCAGGCATCTCCAAGGGAGTAGGCTTCACACCTTCAGGCTCCGACAGAACAAAACTAGTAAGGGGTTCCAATTCAGTATTATCGGTGGCTGAGGCATTGACATCACAAGAGTCCTTGACAATCTTTAGACCATCCTTAGGCTTAGAAGAGGCAGGATCAGAGGGGGGGAGAGCTTTCTTGAGTTTCTTTTTCCTGGACGAAGAACCCATTTTCTTCCTTTTTTTGACCTGGGCAGGAATAGGTTTAGGAATGTGGTCTCTTGCATAATCCACAATTAGGAGGATAAGACCAACATGAAGAATGGGGAAGTTCTTCACTCTATATTTAGTAATGCTCTGGTTGAGTGAACACAAGAGAAAATAGGGAAAATAAATTCTTTTATCATGCCTAAAATGATTAGCTAGGGCAAAATGGTAGTTATAGACCCTAGAAAATCTCCCCTTAAGAGTGAAATATTCCATCATAACCTTAATAATAGAACCCCAAACTCTATCAATATTATCCATATCCACATAGTCTTTCTTACCTTTAAACAAAAGAGCCCTCTCCTCGTCAGTGATAGGAAATGACTGGTAAGCTCTGGTTCTGACCTTGATCTCTTTCGAGTACTTCAGTCCATCCAAAGGGAGACCAGTAATATCCAAGAGGAGCTCAAGGCTAAGGCTAAAGGACTTGCCAACCAGATTCACCATGCCCTTGTCCCAACCATCCATAAAGGCTTTGGAGACGTCATTATCAAAACCATGGAGTCTCTGGAGAAACCGACGAACCTGGCCTTTCTTCAAAATACTCCAGACTTCCTTATCCTGCTTCCACTTACACTCCACTGGCTCTTCTCTCCTAAGATCACCACCCATGGCTGAACAATCACCTTGCTCTTTTTTCATCTACTTCTTATGCCTAGACAAGTCAGTGTTATCAATATGATGGTTCTTGGGCATAAAAAGACTGTTTAACTAGCTCACAGTCCTATTCACATGCGCAAAATAGCAACAGTTACTAATGATGATGATGACACACATCAAATTTTGAGCTTTCATTAAGGGAGAATAATTCTACATCTTGGAGATGTACTTAGCAATATTTCAAATGACATTCAAAATAACCCCAAACTGATTTGAATTAAATAATATCATTAATGTTCCTATTAATGACTCCTTCCTTGTGTCTAATTTTTTCATAATTAAGAGATGAGATGACAACATCATTACTAATTGTGTTACCGACCCATTTTTTAATCCTCTCGCTTTTGGCTCCAATATTAGCAAGGCAATCAACAACCTGATTGGTTTCCCGGTAATTGTGAGAAATATGGAACACCTCGAAGGATTGGACAATGATTTTGATTTTGGATATTATATGTTCAATAGTCCAGGAGGGAGTATTGATATCTTTAATATTATTTATAATATTTAAAGAATCACCTTCAAGCCAGACTCTTTTGAAGCCTAGTTCTTCCACCATCAAGATAGTATTGAGAGCAGCCAAGGCCTCTGCTCTATGATTAGTCTGTATTCCCAAAGGGACCAAAATAGCACCTAAACAGTTATCATTATTATCTCTGATGATTCCACCACCCCCAGAGACACATGGGTTGCTTTTGGAGGCCCCATCAAAATTAGCTTTAACCCAACCGATTGGAGGAGCAATCCAGATAGAGGTATCTCTAGGAGAACAAATATGAGAGTTGTGTTGTGGGAAATTCCAATTAGTCCAATCCACATCAGGGAGATAATCCCCGAGCTTACTCTTGCTATTATTGATGGCATTGATGAAGTTTTCCTTGATAGCTCTAGAAAGAATGTTGAAGATAATATCAGGTTTGGTGTATTTCTCTCTGAATATTCTATTATTTCTTTCCTTCCAGATACACCAGCAAAGAATAGGTGGGATGAGATTCTAGAATTCTCTTGCAAGATCATTGTCAAAAGGGCATCTCCACTGAGTGACGAAATCTTGCCAAGAGTTAGGAAAGAACCAACACAAATTCCAATTTTGAAGAACCAAGGACCAGACTCTCCGAGTAAAATTACAATGGAGCATGAGGTGATCACATGATTCAACTTGATCCAAGCAAAGAAAGCATCTATTAACATGACAAAAACCTCTTTTAAATAAATTATCAAGAGTAAGAGGCTTATTTTGGATAAGAATCCAAAAGAAAAAGTTAATCTTCGGAGTGAGGAATTTATACCAGATAGTAGCGCAGTGAGACTTAACTTCGTTGGAGAAGAAGAAGGAGCAGGCAGAGGCCATCGAGAATTCACCATTAGAAGAAGGATTCCACACAATTTTTATCAGGATGATTAACTTCTCTAAACCAAGACTGCAACTCAATCATGAGGGGAGATAGACTTCCATCAAGGCTAGAAAGATCCTTCCAAGAGTTATTAAGCCAGTAGTCAGAGACTTTGCTACCAATAGTATTTTTTGCTTGGTTTATGATATCCTTCCAATCTTGTCTATCAGACAGGGGGCAATCATGGATCCAAGGATCATCCCAAAAGTCAATATTGGTCCCATCTCCCAGTTTCCACCTTATCCCATCTCTTATAAAGTCAATGGAGGAGCAGAGGCTATTCCAAATATAAGAGCCATTCACCCTTGCATCTTTTTTTAAGAGGTCTTTCAGATTGTTAGAATCAAATAGGTTTTTGCTTCTAATAATACCATTCCATTGCTTTGTATCCCCATAGACTCTCCAAACTTGCTTGGCTAGGAGGGCTTTATTGACAAGCTTGATAGGTCTTAACCCCAAGCCCCCTTTACTCTTAGGTGCAAACTTTATCCTTGACAACTAGACTTAGTCTTTTTTAATCTTCAACACCTGTTCATAAGAACCTTTTTTGGATAGTTTCAAGCACCATCGCAAACTTGTGAGGAATATTGAAGAGATTCAACACATACATGGGAAGGTTTTTCAGAGTAGACTTCAAGAGTTGAAGCTTGCTAGAGCTGCTGAGAAGGGCACATTTCCAGCCAACCAAATTTCTATTGTATCTATCAACAATTTGATTCCAAAAATTGTCAGGGGGTTTAGAGCAAAGAGGGAGACCCAGATAGGAAGAGGGAAGACCACCAATGCTGCAACCAAGAATTTTGGAGATCTTAGCCTGCCTCTCAAGAGGGGTATTGATAAAGTATATGAAGCTCTTGTTCCAATTGATAAGTTGACCCGTAGCCGAGGTGTAGATAGACAGGGTTTTTTTAAGATTCCTAGCTTCTTTAACAGTAGCTTCACCCATAAAAAGGGTATCATCAACAAATTGTTCATGGGAGTAGGAGGACCTAACCAAGGAAGGTTGGAGACCAGAGATGGTTCCTTCATTGAAAAGTTTTGAGATATATCTTCCCAGCCCTTCAACCAAAATAGAAAATAGGATAGGGGGCAAAGCTTATAGATGTTACAATAAGAGAACTAAGACTATTGTTGAGAGCACAAATGTTAAAGTTGATGAAAAGTTTAGAATTCAGGAAAGAATGCTTGATTATGAATCAGATGAAGGAACACATCCTAGACCTAATCTAGAGACTATTGAATTATTTTATGAAACTGACAGTGATTTGCTAAATGAAAGCCATAGTGAAGAAACCATTGAAGAACTTACAACAGAAATAAGTACTGAGACAATTACACCTAACAAGAATCTATTAAGGAATCATCCTACTAACCAGATTATTGGAAGCATAGGCAGAGGAGTTTTGAACCTAAAACTACTAGTGAAGCTTGTGAAGATGAACATTGGATTAAAGCCATGAAGGAAGAATTGGATCAGATCAAAAAGAAAAAGACATGGGAATTGGTCCCCAGACCTAAAGATAAGAATGTTATAGGAACAAAATGGGTATTCAAAAACAAGATGAATGAACAAGGAGAATTAGTAAGGAAAAAAGAAAGATTGGTATGTAAAGGATACTCACAGCAAGAAGGAATTGACTATGAAGAAACTTTTGCACCAGTAGCAAGAATTGAAGCAGTGAGAATGTTTTTGGCTTATGCAGCTTTTAAGAAATTCAAAGTGTATCAAATGGATGTGAAGTCAGCATTTCTGAATGGAGAATTAGAAGAAGTTTATATTGAGCAGCCTAAAGGTTTTCCTTTAACTGAAGAAGGAGACATGGTATGTAAACTGAAGAAAGATTTATATGGACTGAAGCAAGCACCTAGAACTTGGTATGTGAGATTGGATAAGTATTTGTTGAAATTAGGATTTACAAAAGGAATAGTTGATAGCAACCTGTATACAAAAGAAATTGAAAATCATTTATTAGTTGTAGTTATTTTTGTTGATGATATTATCTTTGGAGGAGAAGATGAAGCCAATGATAAATTTGTAGATGAAATGAAGACTAAATTTGAAATGAGTATGATTGGTGAAATGAAATATTTTTTAGGATTGCAGATAACATAGAACAATGATGGTATCTTTGTAAGTTAGACAAAGTACTTGAATGATTTATTGAAGAGATTTGGAATGGAGAACTGTAAACCAGTTGGAACACCTATGGTAACTAGACATAAGTTATCTAGCACAAATGAGACTCCCGCAGTGGAACATAAGAAGTGCAAATCTATGATTGGAGGATTGCAATATTTGACTCATACAAGACTTGATATAGCACATTCAGTTGGAATTGTAGCAAGATTTCAAGATGAACCCAGAGAATCACATTATGTAGCAGTAAAGAGGATTTTGAGGTACTTAAGAGGCACAATTGAGTATGGATTGTGGTATGAAAAATCTGATGATTTTACCCTATGTGCATATACAGATGCTGATTAGGGAGGTAGTGTTGATGATAAAAAGAGTACCAGTGGTGGAGCATTTTTCCTTGGAGGAAGATTAGTTTATTGGCTAAGAAAGAAGCAAAATTATATTTCACAAAGCACAACATAAGTAGAGTATGTGGTAGAAACAAACAATTGTAATTAGATAATTTGGATGAAGCAAATGCTGAAGGATATTGGAATAAAATTTGTTGAGCCTTTTGTTATACATTGTGATAACACCAGCACAGTTAGTATGTCTAAGAACCCTATGTTACATTCTAAGACAAAACATATAGAGATAAAGTATCATGTAGTGAGAGAGAAAGTTATAGAGAAATAAGTCAGATTTGAGTACATAAGCACAAAGGAGCAGATTGTAGACATATTTACAAAGCCTTTGCTTAAGGATACATTTGAGTATCTAAGAGGTATGCTTGGGGTTATGCCCCAGCCTACTTTTGAGAAGTGATGCAGATTATTGCATCCATCCAGTGGTATATGAGCCCTATCTTTCTTCTGGACTGGATGGTGGTACTTCCTCTATGGGGGAGTATGTGTATCCGAGCTGAGTCATGAGGACTCTAGTGAATGTATTTTCGGAACAATGTCTTTTGACATTGAAGTTGTTGTTGACATAGTGATGAAACATCTGTCATTGATGTCAATGGGGGAGAAGTATACATGAAAAACCATCTAAACCATTTGTTGGAGAGAACTGAATAGGAAAATGAAGCAATATTTGATTGATGAAGAAGACTTGAAAGCATTTTCAATGCAACACTGTTGCAGTGTTGGATTTATGGAACTTGGATGTTTTTTCATCTATGTTGCCATCAATGCCAATGGGGGAGATTGTTAGGAATGAATGCTGAATATATCCTATGGGGGAGTATTTGCAGCCATTCTGTAGCAGTTGTTGTTGCATTCATGACTATGATTGTCATTGATGTCAACACAGTAATCTACTGAAGATTAGCAGAGAAGCAGACAATGTTTGAGTTAGCACACTTGGGATATTGAAGATGAAGCTATGCGCAGTTGAGGACTTATTCTATGATGTGTTATAAGATCATGGTTAAGAGCACATATAGTAATTCATTTATTCATGGAAGTTATGAGAAAATAAGTGGAAGCAGTATTCATGCAGTGTTCCTGAGTAGTGGTTTGTGGAAATCAGATGATATCTCCTAATCGAGATAGAATATGGTTATACACAGTTAGAGAGTAGTTGAAGACATGTTGATAGTGACATGGATGATAGTGCAAGATCTGAGGTCACACGAGTGAATAATTATATTGATCCGAAGCTGATAGTTTTGTGTAATTTTGATGTAATGCGTGGAAACTTTTATTTTCTAATTTGTATGCTGACTCATTTGTAATTACTTGAGTGTGGTATAAAGGAAGGAATGTATTACTTGTTTTATTTTTAAGTGTGATGAATGTAAGTGTATGAAGAAATTATGAAAGTGAAATTGTTGAACGAGGATATGCAAAGTACTGAGATCTGGTATTGAGATCTGAAGAAGCAGTTGGTGCGGTTTGGCACAGTTAGAGAAGGAGTATTGAATTGTTGAGATTAGTAATATTTTGGTATTATTCTATGGTTAATACAAAGGTCAATTGGACATTGAGTTCGGTGATCTTACCTTGAAGCTATTTGAGCAGTGGGTCCTTTTGTCTTCTATAACTTCTAACAGAGTTAGAATCTTTTAATAGGGATTCATAATCTCCTAAGAGGGATTCATATGTACTGACTGTATTTCATAAGACTCCTAAAAGAGTCCATCCTCTCACAAGGAACTTTCATATTAGTGCATCTTTTGTGGGCATCATTCCCACCAGGGTTTACTCTTTGATCAAGAGGTTCCCTAGTCAACATATCTTGTGTCATTGTGTAATTGTGCATGTATATCTTTCTATGGTTTTTTATTACGTTGCTTACATGGTTAAAATCTATTAAGGTTGATAAAATTTATATTTATCTGATAACTGATTCACCCCCCCTCTCAGTTATCTTGGTGGACTTTACTTTCTAACAGTTACTATATTAGTTATGTTACTCCTCTTTGCGAGACTCAATGTTAGAGATTATTTTTTGTTGGATGAATTTTGGGTACTATGTTATTCCTATATTTAGGCTAGAAGGACAGTCTCTATGAACATATCTGACCATCTTGAGCTTGGCTGTGGATTTGAGTGTAGGATGATGTTCACCATTAGGATTCATTTTCATCTTGTTGAAGGTGATACCATGGTCTAGTTGGATTGGGTAACCCTTGTTTCAAGCTATAGTTGAGATCTCAACATCAGAGAAAATATATTGCTCCTATGCTTGGTGGTTAGTTGGCATTTGTTTATCCCTTCACATGGAAGGAGTGCACTATTGAGCCTCTGTAGTATGAGTGTTCTTAGATGGGAGAGGCAACATTTTTCATTTGTGCCTCTTGATAACCTGAGATGGATGTAGTATTCCTCAAAGAAGTGCATTTTGGTAGAAAATTCCCATCTTTTCAAATTTTTGAGTGAGTAAGTGAGACTCTAGTTGGATTAAAGTATGCTCTAGATGAGCATGGTATTACCCTTCAATCTTTTGGGATGATTTTTTCCTTGTTATTGAGTTTTTTACTTCAGAGTTTTTGACGCCTTGGTCTTAGAGGAGACCTATAAGGAACTATTTTGTGGCTAGATATCTCATGATGAGGTAGAGTGACAAGTGTTATGCCTCATTTGGAAGATATCATAGCTAGACACATCTTTTTTGACACATATTATAATTCACTTGTAGGACTTTGAGATTTATTGATTCTCTTTTCTATATATGTTGGTCTCTTCAATAGTTGTGAGGCTAGCTGGTAAGAAGTGGGTGTGGTTTGGCTAGACTTGTGAAGAAGTCGTATGGCTATTTTTGTGATTGGATTTGGCTGCGGATCTCACACCTTGCATGATTTATTGTGTCACTTGCAGGCTTCTAGGACTAAGCCTATTCCTTGGGGGGATGATGTAGTGTCTCTCTCATTTTCTTTCTACTTTACATCCTTCTAGATGTAGCCTCGACATTATGTTGTGTTAGTTCCTTTGTATAGTTGGAAAAGATCTTATTGTGATGCCTTGTTTTGAATTTGATTGCTTTTGTGTTTCTTTATGACATTGGTTGAGGCTACCTTAAGCTTTGATGGATATATGCCTATATTTTATGATCACATTAGATCCATGATGTATTGGTTCCTTCTTGATGATCTGGATTATTTTTTTACATTGGAAAGTGTTTATGTTATTATGTCTAGATGTGAGAACCATTATGTTGTGGCTTGTTTCATACCTAATTTGGGATGCTAGATATCCTAAGGATATTTTGAGTATCTGGACTTATTGTGTTCTTGGTGATCTGGTCCCGACCTTGATTATTTTATGTGATTTGGTGATTTCTCTCATGTTATGATTTTATTCTAGCATTGTGAGATGCACCTAGTTCAGCTAATTCTTGTGTTCATTTCTAATATTATTATTGAAGTTATGATGGTATATGGTATATATGACTTATGAGATGTTATAGATTATTTGGATTATGATGTGATTTGATGGCTTCACTGATGTGTGTGCCAATGCATACTAGATAATAATTTTTGATAATTTTTAGATGTTATCTGGATTGAGGATCATTATTTATGTTATCACAATGTTATATTTAATTCTCAATGGTATTCTTTTATATCACATTGATGGATATGTATGATCAGAATTAAGTGAGGCTCTTCAATTTAATGAGATATTTATTCAATTTTATCTTTAATCAATTGTAATGACCTTTCAATTTTGGATTGTCCATTTAGCTTCTAATAAGGACATGACTATGGTGACCTTTCAACTTCTTTGAAAGTTTATAAATAAGCTCAATTTGAATTAATAGAGCAGAGTGATATGGACATGCATCTCATTTGCTGAGATAGCCAATCTGCATCAGCTCTCACATATGGAGTTCTTAGGCACACATCTCACACATGGGATTGCCCAAATTCTATGGATTTGGGCATACAACTCCTCCATGAGTTAGCCCAAATTATATTGATTCATGGGCATACATCTCACTTGCGAGATTGTCCAAAGTTGTATGGACGTTCTATGTTTTGAATAAAATGGTGTTGCTCACATTGTTTATTGTATTTTATAATTCCATTTATTCTTCATTTAATATTTTCACATGTATTATTGTGTGATACAATACCATTAAATAGTCTCTTGGTATTGTCCTCTGAATTGACAAAATAATTCAGATAAGTGGTATCAGAGCCATTTTCGATCATTTTAGGTGTATCTATTAGAAAGAAATATGTTTACTATCCTTGTTGAAAAGCAATTTTGTGGTGTTTAATTTAAGATGGATGCCACGTTACAAATTAGGTGGAGATTAATGTAATGGTGAAATCCCAAGAATGAGTCTAGGCTTGAGAAATCTTCATTCATTTGAACTTGCTTAGCTGCTATCAAGCAAAGGATATCTTGGAGGTGGTTTGCATCATTTTGACTTTGGTTTTTGTGTTGAATCTAAAAAATAATGTTCTAAATGATCGCAGATTTGTGAAAATAAAAGTGCATGTAAAAGAAAAGTGGCCATGAATTTGAAGCAAGAAGCATAATGCAAACACTTAAAAATTGTTATGACTACCACATCAGGTATGTAATAATAAGAAGATGAATATGCTAGTTCTTTCCAACGGTTTCCTATAATGACGCTTCATATTCCATACATACATAATCGACAAAGGTGGCAATGAGGTTTGGCCAAGGGCTCAAGTGCCATGGCCATAGTAAATGGAAGTCGCAGATGACTGGAGGAGAAAACATCAGCTTGTGTTGTGACAGTAAATATAGTGAACTTGCCTTCAAGTTCGAGCAAGATGCAAAAGAATTGCATTCATGTTCCTCACCTCGGGTCCAATGCATTTTGAAAGGCTCTAAAAAGAAGTTATTTAGGGGGAATGAGGGTGAGTACTCTATTTATGTCCACACTTCTAAGTGAATTGTAGTAAAGAGGGCATGGAAGAGCCTTGGTTTTCTTGATTGTGATATTACCAACTAGAAGATTGATTGGGGAAAAATAATCATGGTTGATGCTGAGAGGAGGCTTCTTATGAATACATTAGAAAATGAGAACACACAAATTTTTTTCTCCTCTCTAAAAGCTATGAACCCTTCTGTAGTTTTGACTTTGTGTACAATTATGTGATGGGACATAATGTTAACTTTGTTGACTACTTCGATGATCCAAGACCCAATGGAAGAGGTAGGTATACAACACTATTTTTGTCAAAAATATACATCAATGGATGGAGAAAGAGAGCTCAATGGTTCATAGTTAAAAGAAAACATGCACTTCTCATAGTAGCAGATTTTGTTTAGTAGCAGAATTTGATTATTACTCAAAATTTAAGCAATTTTGCAAGCTAGGCGCAGAGACACACAATTGCTATCTTGACGAGCATTATGTTCACACCTTCCTCTATATATATTTTTATCAAATGCTGGTCCAAATGGAATTTAAAATTGGTCTGTTACACACATGGACTGCTCGGAAGGAAAATGGCACCCTGAAAAGCATGATAGAGATGAAATCAACATTAAGTTGCTGAAGAATGTTTAGGAACTCAATGAGAACATGCACACCTCTAGTGCTTGAAAGAGTCAAATTAGCAAATGTACTTTCATGGAAGAATTATTATTCACTGGGACACATCATTTTATGTGATGGAGGATAGGGCAATGGGGCCCATTACCTCGTAAGGGTGGATGAATGATCAGAATTAAGTGAGGCTCTTCAATTTAATGAGATATTTATTCATTTTTATCTTTAATTAATTGTAATGACCTTTCAATTTTGGATTGTCCATTTAGCTTCTAATAAGGACATGACCATGGTGACCTTTCAACTTCTTTGAAAGTTTATAAATAAGCACAATTTGAATTAATAGAGCAGAGTGATATGGACATACATCTCATTTGCTAAGATAGCCAATCTGCATTAGCTCTCACATATGGAGTTCTTGGGCACACATCTCACACACAGGATTGCCCAACTTCTATGGATTTGGGCATACAACTCCTCCATGGGTTAGCCCAAATTATATTGATTCATGGGCATACATCTCACTTGCGAGATTGTCCAAAGTTGTATGTACGTTCTATGTTTTGAATAAAATGGTGTTGCTCACATTGTTTATTGTATTTTATAATTCCATTTATTCTTCATTTAATATTTTCACATGTATTATTGTGTGATACAGTACCATTAAATAGTCTCTTGGTATTGTCCTCTGAAATGACAAAATAATTCAGATCAATGTATTTGGAGTTTTCATTGTTACATTGTTGTATTACAGTAAAATGATTATTTAATATTTTTAATGCAATATTTAATTATGTTGTACATTGAGGATTAAATATGGAATTACCAATGTCATAACATTCCAATACATATGAATGATTATGCCACTAGAGCGTCCTCTTAAATTAGATGCACTTTGATTATTGCATTGTGTTTAATCATATTAGGAAAACTTCTCTTTTGGAATTTAAAATGAATCTCTTTGTACATGGTTTTAGAGGATTGATTTAGTCTCCTCTATGTGCAGCCATGAGTTATTCCTAGCTTGGCCTCCTGTAGCTCATTGGATGTTGTCTGAGCTCTAGTTAAGCGATCTCAAGAACATTTTTATTATGTTCTGAGTGTGTTTTTGGCTTGTTATGAAACCCTTGGGAGTGCTTGTAAGACTTCTGCGTGTGCATGATCATGTGATGATCATTGTCTATTTCTTTATTGCTTATGCAATGTATGTTAAGCTTATGCACTTTTGCATTTAATTCTTATGTAATTGAAAGAAAAATAATTATTAGTGCATGCTTTACCCTATTTTTATGAGGGTTCCTTGGGAGTCATTACAAATATCTTGGTCTCCTTCCTCTTTCAGGCAGTGTTGGGTGGTAACACTCAGTTCCTCTGTAGACCCGTGACTAAAATAACTCTCAACAATTCCCTCTTGATCAAACCTCAAAAAAATTCATTTAATCCTCTCACTAAACCACTAAATGTGAATCCCATTTGGTTTATTCTTCCTAACCTTCCCCTCCAATTTTGGAAGGTTTCTAGTGATGAGGCTATTCGAAAATCTATTTGGAAACTTCCTAAGAGTTGATAATTCTACTTCCTTCTTGGGGTGTTCTAATTTTATCTCATTTTGGTATATATGGAAACCTCCAAATCTCTTCATAGGAATGTGATTATAATGGTTGGAAATAGGTTGTTGACTCATTCATTGGATTACGATGGTCTCCCTTTTTGATACCACCAATGCTTCTCAAATGGTCATTTGGTACTAAACTATTCTCTTGTGCCATAAAGGCACTACGACTTGGTGAAAGGAAACTAATGATGAACACTTGATGGTCCATTCTTCTAAGTGCATATTTGAATACTTAAACACTAGATCGCCAAAAAACCTAGTTTTCCAAACAAATATACAATTGAATGTACCATAGTTAAGGAACTAAATTATCTTTCTTGTAAATCTAAAAAATTTCTCCATATTGAAAGCTCTAAGGGTTTAAACACAATCTTTCCATAGATCTACAAATCATAGTTTTTATTAACTTACAAAATTAACAAAACCATTTATGTACAAATCTAAATGCACAAAGAATTCTCCAAATCTACATAAAACCATAACTTTTAGTACAATAGGTTAATTGCAAAACCTTCATAGGAAATAGGTTGTCTAAAAGATTTAAAAATATATAATAAATTTACGACTTCACAATCCATAATAACTAGTGGAAAAACATATACTGACATTTTCTCATCAAGAAAGCTACTAACCTGCTTATACCATACACAAAGCATACATGAATAACTACAACTTTCTTGCATCCAAAAATATCTCCAAAGAATCATATTTTGTAAAATAGTTTATCTATGGATCTATGAAATCAGAAGTCTTAATGAACTATGTAAATCTTGTAAAACCATTGTGACATGTGACACACATGCAAATACATATCCACTTATCATTTGGAAGACCTGAGAATCTAAAAATCATCAAAATAGTTGAACTGGGATAAAGGAACAAAAAAAAAATAGTCATAACCATAGATTTTGAACAAAACAATACAAAACCCTCATATTAAACCCACATGAAATTGAAGCATGCAAGTACAACCAACCTAAAGGAAGAAGAGGTCTAGGAGCTGCAAGCCTATTTGTAGATCTAGTCCATAACAACAATGAAGTGCATGCATATGAAGGAGCTAGGCTATTCTAGAAGATTTCATATCATTCAATGATCAACTCCATAACCTACATGTGTTTGGGCTAATGGAACAATGTATTCCAAAATTAGAGACTAAAAGGATGCACCCAACATAAGGACATCAAACCATAGTCACAATAACCAAATTTTATCCATAATATCAAGGAGTGAGAAAAAACACCCAACATGAACTTTTTTGCACACAACCACATAATGAATGGAAACCACCATGTGTGAGTGTTATAATATATTATCAAATAGGATCTCTCAATCAATATCAAATCAAATTGAACCATGTGATCAACTCCATAAAAAAACATCTTCTTCATCCTTCAAAATACCTGTTGTGTCCCAAAAATAAAATCAAATAAAAAACTCCACTTAGAAAAGGACTAATTATCAACCAATTCCTTCAAAATAGATTCCATCTAGCTTGTTGAGCTAAGAAATCACAATAAAATAAATACCCATAACCTTAATAAAAACTCATATGAAAGAAATAAAATTTCATGCAAGTACACACTATAATCACCTAAAATTTGTCTAGTAGAACCTAAGCCCCTAATTTCAATCAAATTTGCCTCAAATAAATTCTAAATTTCAAAGGCATAATTTACTAGACATGATTATGCAAGAAACCTAGATAATCCCCCTTACATAATTAAATCAAATCATCTCTAATATTAAAACTTGAAAAATAATTTAATTGTCAAAACTTCCTTTTAATATAAAGTCCTCGCACTTCTATTAAAAAGAGCACTGTATGCAAACTTAATCTGGATTAAATTGTAATTAAAAGGGTATTTTATATTTTGTCCTATTCTCCAATCAAGCTTAACCAATCAAAATTATTAAATCTTCTCAAATGGATTTATCTTTCTCACCACTCATCTCTACCTAAAATATTTTGCCTCTTAATCTCCACCCTTCATTCTTGAGGCACTTTCCTTAAAAGGAAGCTCTTTTTTGGCTCAAGGGATCCATCTTTGTGCATTCTAGACTTACTATGCTATTTTGAGTTCTTAGCTCTTAGTTTATTTCATCATATTCGCATAGCTTTCTTGCATTGATCTTATCTTAGCTCATCTCTTAGAGTAACTTGCATCATTAGAGTACTTGTATTCTAATTTACTTTGATAGTAGCATTGTTAATCTTGCATTCTAATTTCATCATAGCTTTGCATTTGCATTTAGATAAATCTTGGAGTGGTGAATGAAAGTCTTGCATCTCCTCCACAATTGAAATCTTCCATTTTGGAGTAGTCAAGTCACTAGTCCTTCATGCCAATTTGATGAGCATTCTTATATGGATTAAACTCGATTCAACTAGGAAGTAATAAGACGCTTTCGAGGGTTTAGTTTGTTCATTTGATGAGAACTCTTGTAGATAAATTCTTGAGTTAATGGCTTATTCAGTGTTGGTTGCATAACATTTGAATAAAAAAATTTATACCACACATTTTTGGTTCCCACTGTGTTGGCCAAACCAGATTTTGGTCTCATTACTTGTAGGTTTTTTTATTCATTTTCCAAAACTGTGACAAATATCACACCTAATAGTCCAAATTATCGTACGACACCCTTTTTCATCTCATGGAGTGACAAGTTTTATCGTATGATAATATGGAATAAGGTGATTCATCACATGTATTTTTGAGTTTCATCATACGGCACATAAACTATGGCTTTCATTGCATGAATTTTTGAGTTTCATCGTACGATAATATGGTGTTGACTATATTTTATCGCACTAGAAACAAAAAGTGTTTTTAAGGGTCTAGTTGCTTGAATTTTTGGATTTTCATACTTTATTAGGCTTTGTCTTTGCCTTAACATTCTATTTTGCAAGAAATAATTGGTTTTTGTATAGTATTTGAGAGGAAATTCACTTGTCAAAGTCATCTACATTGCCTTATTTTGAGACTGCTAATGCTTTGTGATTGTAGGACGCTTTCCAAATTCATATATTGGGATTACTAAAGCCATTTGTTTTGTAGTTTTCCTTGGAGATTCAAGAAAACATTGTGTCTTCCTTAATTTGACCTTTCTAGGCATATAGCTTAACTAGGAAGGCTTCTTTTCTCGTGACTAGTTGGGTATTAGGATATTATTCTCTTCACCTCCTAGAGGCTGAATAAGAAATCTTGACCTACTTGGTTTTTCACTTGCAAAAGAATCTTGGGTAAATGAATATATGTTTGATGTTCTTGGGAGAAGCTATGGAGTAGGAGAGTATGCTCTTGACCATTGTGGAGAATAAAAAATCTAGATCTCTGTTAGCCTATCTACTTTCTTTTCTCATTTACCTTTATAGGGCCTATCGTTGAGGTAAAAATCTCATGAGAATGACCCAAGTGGGACAAAGAAAAGCCAACTCATCCAACCCACTATAAAATTTATGCCTTGTTGACCAAAAACCACAAGGACGTAGCTATTAACTGTGTTGGGTCATTCATTTGACTACAAGAATACATGTGAGAGTAATGTGTAGGGCCGAGAGGTCTCAATTTTTCTCGCAAGACTACCTTATTTGAAATGCTTGTAGGGCTATAAGCCTCAATTCCGCTAAGCGGTACTAAAAGGGATAGTTGCAAATGGATGCCCTTACTAGACACTCTTGGTTAGAAGCTACCTGACTTACCTCTGAAAGTAACATAATCTTTGTGCAAGGATTGATCCAAGTGGACTTACCCAGATCACCTTAAGACTACTCGTCATATGTATTCCCTTGGATGATTTAAAGCATGAATGTGTCATTTGAAGGACCATTGCAATT
Organism: Chamaecyparis obtusa; assembly: GCA_027943335.1. Classification (NCBI taxonomy): domain Eukaryota; kingdom Viridiplantae; phylum Streptophyta; class Pinopsida; order Cupressales; family Cupressaceae; genus Chamaecyparis; species Chamaecyparis obtusa. The sequence goes on along the minus strand of BSBK01000457.1, from coordinate 1,039,268 downwards.
CAAGCATTTAGTCTCTTCTTTTGATCCATAACGTGCATAGTCCTTAGAAATGCCAATATCACTTTGTGTGAGGAAAAGGAACACCAAGTTGTGGGCAAAGATTTTGATACTAGACAAGTTCTTTAGGTAGTTTTCTGCTTGATGTGTTTCAAATGTGTTGAGACCAAGGGAAATCATTGTGAACATACACTTGAGGCTTTTGAAACATTGCAATACCTCTTAGACCTCACAAGTGCTTGTATCCCCAAAGTTGTTTTGTCCTTTGGTAGATTGTTTGGAGACCTTTATTTGATCAAGCTATTGCCTACCTGCAAACACTTAGACTAGATCTAGGAACACTTAGCCTTATCATAGATCCAAAACCAAAACAATCCAAATTGGTCAAAATCTTTGAAATTAGTGACAAATTATCTTTTCCTTAATTTTGTCATTTTATTCATCATTTTATCATACAATACGAGTACTTTATCACACCTAGTGTTGAGTTCCATCATACACCAAGATTATCCCTCACCATATTATCAAATGCTTGGGATGTTCATCACACCCATTGTTGGAGTTTATTGTACGATCCTATGCCTGACTGGTTATCAATCCTACATTTATTTATCAAATCTCAACATCTTTTACTGTATGGATTCCTCTTGGATTTTTATGTTGTCTTGATCAACAATCAAATATTTAGATCTAGTATTCTCGACTAATTGACTCTTTGCTAGTAACAATTCTCTTTGTCAGTCCTAACAAGTCATTGTGATAGAGTATCATGATACAAACCAAAATGTTTCATCCTACATCTACAAGATATTAGAACACATACATCATAAAACACACATCATAATGCATTCATCCATCATCTAACTGCATATAGAACATCCAACTCATTTATCATTAGCATGCATCACATATAGTCACATCATAGAAAGTGCATATGAAAATAAAAAAACATAAAGTGCATAGCATTTCGACATGGCATCACATCATATAGAAAATGCATACATCCAACACATAACATAGAAGCATATCAAAACATTTTTTTGCATCTCATAAACATCATAGATACCATCATCTTATTTCAAAAGATCATTCATGCCTTTCTTACATATACAATCTCTCGAGGGGGCATCATTTACCTCACTTGCACATTGTTCCCACAGGGGCATACCAGACCATAATTTTTATTATTTTTTGAAACAACCCCTGAAAATGCATTGTATCAAAGAGGGGCCAAACGTAGACACCTAAAAAATGTCCCATGCCTGCAAGCAGCAATTTCACTAACATTCCTCTTAAATTATTAAATAATCTTTATTATTTAACTAATTGTGTCCTACCATGTTCTAAAGTAAAAAATTATCACTTCTCCTTAATTCCATAATTAAAGTGACTTTAATTAATTAATTTAATTATTAAACATCCAATCACTATTTCATCAATCATTCATCTATAATATAATTAAATATTTAATAATATTTAATTATACTCTATCTCATTATAATTAATTAAATAAAGCATATTATTTAATTAATATTCCCTCTTTCTAATTATTGCATTTATGTAATAATTTAATCAAATTCCTCTCACAAATTAAATAAATTATATTTATTTAATTAAACAAATAGTTCTTATCTCATAAATAAATATTAATTATTTATTTATCAATTGTCACATGTGAAAGTAAATAATTCTTTTATTTATTTAATCATGATGTATTCCTCCAAAGCTAACTCATACTCACTTTCATCTCACTCCATAATTCCCTCTTCTAACTATTCAATCCACATTGTTAATTCCTCCCCAACAATCAGTTTTAAAGTCTTTAATCAATTTAGTCTTCTAATCCATGAAATCAGTTGACTCATCCATGCAATAACTCATGAGTCTATTCCATTATCTCTTTAATCAATTCAAGTCATCTCTCGAATCTACTTACTGACAAGTCAATAAATCACCCAATCAAGATAGTCAAGTAGAGTTGAACTCCCACTCACTCTGAGTTCGACTCCTCAATCACAATCAATCAACCCATCAATCATGCATTCTTGATTGAAACCCCTAAAATCTTATAAAGAGAGATCCAAACCTTTGATTTTGACAACCACAATTGCTTTGAATTCTTATGCTAGCACAAACTTGAGCTCAATTCTGAGAGCCCACATTACATAAGAAGGAGAACAAAAAAGGAGGAATTATGGGTTTGCATATGATTTATGTTATTTTATTTATATCTTGATTTATGTATTCAATTATCTTTTTTCCTTTCCTCTTTTGATACTGGGAATACTAATTGCTCTAACAATCTCTTTTTGGTTGATATTTTCTACGTGTTTGCAAGTTTCTACATGATCCTAGATTACCCGATTACAATGGGTTCTGGAACATCAATACTTTCCCATAATTTTGCAATTTCTTTAGTGATTATGGGAACTAATTCATGTGCAATATTTCTTGTCAAAATTGAGGAATGCCAAGAGCTCTTTATGCTATTTATCATGTTGATTATCATTCCTTCTTTGGGTCCCGATGGATTCTCTGGAACATCCTTTATCCTGGCTTCTCAAACTATGTAATTTGGATTTATGTGGCAATGATGATATTTTTGGATTTCGTCCCTTCCAAATGTTTCAAAATAAATTTAAAAGGAAAGGTCCAACTTGTACTATGTGTTGTTATTAACAAGACATCAGATTTTTGTGTAATTCTTGGAACCATGTCAGAGGCCGCTAGTTGTTCTGGAACTAGTATTAGAATCTGATACCTTTTTTGGAACTTATCCAATATGCAAAACCTTAAACTTTTAGATAATTCTTCCAATACTATCAAGTGTCAACAAATTTTTGGAGACTGATGTTGTAACCATCACCTTATTTTTCTTTATCTCTTTTTTATTTTTATTTTGTTTTTATTTATAAAGTGGTTCTATTAACAACTTTAGAGCCTAGTGTAAATTCAGTCTCCAAAGCTCATGTCTCCCGCTCCTGCTTCTGCGCGGGTTCCTGCTAAAAAAATCTTTTGAACGCTTGGGCTTCATGGCCAGTTCTGATGCCAAGGTTGGTGATGCCTATGTTCCTCCTCGGTTGGCATCTGCTGGCTCTCTGCTTGGGTCTTCTTCTCAGGTAGTTTTGGGAGCTGTTGTTTCTGCCGGTTTGGGAGTTGTTGTCCCTGTGTCTACTGGTTTTGCAGCTTCCTATGCAGATGTGGCCGCCTTTGAAGAGGGAATCCATGGTCCTGCCCTTGCTGGTAGGGGGGTTCCTGATCTCCTCTTGTGCAACCGCTTTTGGCAAGTAAACCCATTATGGTTAAGTTGGATTTTGAAACTATGGATGAGATTTTAAAAACTGTGGATGACTTTTCTTCCAATGCTGCTATCTTTCATTTTAGGGGTTTCTCGCCCCTACTTTTTGATTTTCATGCTTGGATCTCCAAGCATTGGGAACCTATCCTAACTGATGCGGTTCAGATATACCCTGTGGCTAGGGGTTTTTTTATTGTTAAGTTTGAAAATGTTGAAGATAGGAAAATGATTTTGTGTAACAGTTGTTTCACTTGGGAGGAGCGTTTTCCCTTGATGGCCAAACCTCAGTATTAGGGGTTTGATCCTCTCTTAGAATCATTTATAAAATACCCTTATGGGTAAGATTCCTGAATCTTCCCCTTCATCTTTGACTGGATTTAGTTTTGGAAACTGTGGGTGAGGCTATTGGGGATTTCCAAATGGTGGATTCAGACTCCTCTAAAATTTTTTAGACTACTTATGCTCATATTCTTGTGGAGGTTGATGTTTCTAAGGGTCTCCCTGAGTAGATTACTTTGGCTTCTCCTTTGGGCTCTTGGACTCAAAATCTAGATTATGAGGGTATTTCGTTCAGATGTAGGAATTATCACAAGACTAGGCATCTTGTTGTGCGGTGTTTATCAAATAAGTTTAAATCAAAGAAATTTTCCTCTTGGTGGTTGGGGGCCTCTGACCATCATTATATGGTTCGGAAAGCTTCTAAGGAAGGTGGCTCAATTTCAAGCCCTATTCAAAATGATCATGCTTTGACTGGAGCTTTTGTTGATGCTTCGGTTGCTTCTGAAGCTGTCTTTGATGCTTTTGGTGCTGGATCTGATGTGGCTTTGGCTCAAGATGTTTATGCTATCCCTTCTGGCACTTCTACTTTTTCCCCTGTCCAGACCGCTAGTGTTGTCTCTGGTTCAATGGTCTTGTCTGCGGATGCCGCTATTTTTTCTACTCCCAATGGTGTCTCTGGTTCCAAAGTGGGTGATGCTATCTTTGGTCTAGCTGCTATCTTGAGTGCTAGAGTTGTGAGCTCTTTTGTGACCTTCCCTTTAGTGGGCTCATCTAGGTATTCTATGGCTTGGTAGAAGGCTACTGATAAGGTGGAGGATGGATGGACAATAGTGAAGGGAAAAAAAATTAAACCTTCCACTCCTTTTTATATGAACTTACGTTCACATAAGGATGGGCAAAAATGTAAATCTTTATCGCCCTTTGTTGTATCCGGTTTGGGCTTCTGTCCATTTGGTAGGAACTCTGGTTTGAACCAATTGGTTTGTTTGGTGGGGCACTACAGTTGTATTGGTCTTTTATTGCCATATCTTTTTATGCTCTTGTATAAGATTTTGGGTCCTTTCAAAACTTGATTTTATGTAATCAAAACAACTTTAGAACCTAATGGAGCCTTTGGAAATGCTTCAAATGTATGGTAACTTCTCTTAAATACTAATGAAATTAAGATGTGGAGACTTTCTTTTCTTTGACTAGTTCTAAATGGGAGGATAAGCTCTAATAAGACTCAAGGAACAGAAAAGGTGTTTTACATAAACATGATCATTCATTTTCTATGAGTTCATTATAATGTGTTAGGCTCTGAAGTCCAATTGGGAAGCATCATTTATCTTTTTAACTTCTTTTCAAAGAAGCTTGAAAAAACATTATCGGTCCCATGATCAATTTCTTGAACTATTAATGCATGAAACTCTTTGGTCACAATTCCCATAGAACATAGTATAATTAAATAGCTTGAGAAACCTTTGTAGCTAACAAAATCCAAAAATCTTAGCTCAGGCTCTCCCTTCAAAACTGGTATATTCAAATAATCTATGGATCTTGTATTTGAACACTAATGCATGAGATTATACTGTAGGTAGAATTTTGGTTTTACCATTTTCAAATCTATTTCTTTGGAAGCTTTTGATATAAGGTAATGGAGAGATATGAAAGTTTAAATTTGGCCAGTTTTAAAAAACTAGGTAACAATATACTCTAAAGGGGGATGAGGACTACAAGGACGAAGAAAATCTAAAAATATGAATGAAGAATAGTGCTTTGTCCATTGGGATAGAGAGTCAAGGAGGTAAAATATAGGGAGTTACTTGGCAAAGGGGTAGAAGGGAAAAGGGAAAAATAAAAAAACTAGCACATAAAAATGAACAACCAAAACTAGAAGGAAAATTACAAGCCAAAAAAATTATTTATAGTAAAATAGGGCAAGAAGCCCCTATCTCAGAGAATGCCCAAAGTTGATCATGCAAACCCATCCACGACTTGCAAGAAATAAGACCCTGTGTGGAGAAGAAATGCATATTTATGTAGTGCCTACAAACTCAGAAATAGTATTTAGGTTAAATGTTGACTTACCATATATAAGGAGCCTCTATGCATAAGCTTGCAGCCAAAACACCATCTTTCACCATACACCTCTATAGCCTCTTGAATATAACTAGCTACAACTCCTTGTTTTGTCTCATACAGATAGAAACCATCCCTTTGAAGGAAATCAAATTGTATACCTTGGTCAAATCAAATTTTACTTGGCCAAAACCAAAAATGTCATTATTTCTTACTAAAGAAATTTTATCATTTACTGCAACCACCAATTCAACCATCTTATCTTCTTCAAGCACCAATTCGATACCTTCAACTTCATCAGTCAAAAACTCATCAATAACTACATTCTTAAACAAACAATCATTAGTAAAAAACTAATTTTCCTCTGTTTGTTTATGCATGAACATGTGATTATCTCCAGAGTTGCATCCAAGAACACATTCCTCTAGTTCATTTATATCAAGAGAAGAAAAATCATCAGCCGATTCAAAATCATTTATTTCAAAGAGGGGATTGTCTATAACCTTTGAACTATTTTTAAACTTTTCATTTATGAAGTTTCTTGGTTGTTCTAGAATTAAGGTCACAACTATAACATTCACCACGGGTTCATTTTCATCTTAAAAAATGGAGGTTTCAGATTCCGATTATAACAAAAAAAAAAAACACTCATATTTATATCTCCCTTATTATGGACTGTAATTTCAGAAGATTTTCCTCCATTATTACTAACTACAATATCCTTCCTCTATTCATTTATTCCTTCAAATGTGAATTTTTCAAAATCCATAGGTGTACAAAAAGTATTATCTTCATTTTTTTCTTTATTAGTGGCATAATCTAATGGTTCTCTATCATTTTATTTGCTAAGGCAAGGAATATTAATGAAACTTTTGGTGGTGTACAAGAATCATCATCCTCTTCATCACTTGAGCTATCAAAACCATCTTTATCTTATTTTTAATCAAAATGGTATATCTCATCCACTTGAGATCTTATTTCTTAATCATTTGAACCAATGTTTGAAAAATCTTTTGACAAAAGACTATAAGATTAGAACATTCAACAGTGTAATGTAACTCTTTTGATTTTCCTGAATGATTGTTGGTAGATTCTTTGTTTAAGATTTTTGAGGTTTCATTTTGATCAAACCATCCTGATAACAACAAATCATCCTCAAGTCTAACAACTTCTTGCTTTGCAATTTTAAGATCACATACCTTGCTCTACTTCACATAGAATTTGACTTCTGGATTCATTGTTGAAACAAATATGGATAAAAAACTCTCTTGGTTGGGCTGATTAGCATATGGAATTTTCCTCGGTGTTTGATTGAATTACTCAATAAAATCCCTTATGCATTCATTTACCTTCTTCTAAATTTTTAAAAATTGGCATAACAGAGAACCCACATTAATTTTTGGTTTAAATCTTGCAAGGAATTTGTCTTTCAATGTATTCCAATTGGTGATACATCCATAGGACTCCAAGTGTTGAAACCAAACTATAATAGCTCCAACAAGGGATTCCAAAAATAAACAAATAAAAACATCTTCTTCTACAACCCCGAGAACCCTATAGGTAACATTGAACAATCATATGTGGCTATCAGGATCTTTCTATTTTTTGCAAGCATATTTTGTAAAATGTTTTCTTGATCTTGCAGAAAGGGAAAAATATTATTATAAAGATAACAAACTAAAATGAGTTCCCCATGGTTGTGTTGCAACTAAATCCATGATTTCAAACTAGAGTTCTCCTACCAGACATATATAGAGTTGCCAACCTTTGTTCTAGAGAAGGTACCTTTAAATTTATGAGGAAAAATGAAAGTATTGACACTTCGATTTGATTATCCCAAGTAAAGTCATCGAAAAATCCATTAGTTAGCAGATTAGCTCTTTTGAAACTATGATCAAAATGACACACTTTAGCCCAAAAGTAAAGACCAATTTGTAATTAACAGTTGGATAGATCATTATTGATTTAATGATAATCCTATATGTTTGAGAGGGACAACTCCCTCATATGATAAAATTTGAGTTTTCTAGATGTTCTTTTAAACAGAAAGAAGAAAAGGCCAACTAAAATTCACCCATCACTATAATACGAATTCGGTTATGGGTTTGCAATAAGAAGGGAAAATAAATAAATGACACAAAGATCATTCACTCCCAAAACCCATGAACAAATAAAATTAAGAATATAAGCATAGATTATCCCAATACATGTATGCAGATAATAACTCAAAGGTTCTAAGAGACACACATATCCGTAATCAAATGCCAAAAAAAAGGACAGCTGGCAGGTAATTGCAGATTCACAAAGGAAAGATTTCAATTTTAAAAGAACAACTAAATACAATGATTTGAGTCGCTCCTGTATTCTTTCATTCATATTGAAAAACAAATACTCTAGCTCCTCCTATGCAAAAGATGATGAATGAAAAGGAAAAATCTTTACTTATTTTCCATGTTTACAACACTAAAACTAAACACTCTCCCCTCCTGGCTGAGTCTCACTCTTGCATCAAAGTGCAATGGGGTTTTCGAAGGAAAAAGACCATTTTACAAAATTTGATTGCATATTTATATAACTCCCAAGTGGACCTTTCAATTTTCAATCAATGCTTCTTGGAAAATAAACTATTTCTATAAATATCTTAGTTAACATTTTTATCTTCATCTTCTTGTAGTCCTATCTATTCATTTTATTCTTCTTTTCTTTATCATCTTAGGCTCCTCTTCGTGATATGGAATTTCTTCCTCTGAGATATCGTTATTTTTCTTTCAGCAAAGAATCCACCTTTGAATGCATTTATGTAAAAAGATAAAAAATGTGGGCTAGAGCCTCAAAGTCCAACCAATCATTTACCTTGATTGTCTTTTTCTCATGGTTTACCTTAAGCTCACCTCCAAAAGTAGCAATCCATATGATGGTACAATGGTACTATTCTTGATAAAGATCTTAGATGTTTTCACTTTCTCAGTAAAAACAAGCCATGAACTTTAAAAAAAAAATCAATAGGTCCAAGTTAATTCTTGACAGATGCAAGAATAACCTACCATCTAACTTTGTAAAAAGCAGAACTCAGCTGATGCTATTTTGGAAATGGTTGCACTCTGATTTTGTGCATATTTTTTTTCTCTGGATACCTTACCCGAACCATATTAGGGTAAAACCCTACACATATTACTGTCTTCACAACCTGAACATTTGATGAATTTTCATTCAAATCATTTATGAGTGAGATTGAATCTATTTTTCCCAACCAAGAATAGAAACCAATATTAGCGAGCATTTTTAAGTAGTCATTTAGGCTAGCTTCCAGTCCAAGAAGAGTTTCTCTTGACAAGAAATTTACATTACAGTATTCAAATTCTGAATTTTGACTACCTTTTCTGGAAACATTTACCTTTTCTAGAAACATCCCATCCATCATAAGAAGCAACAATAGCCATGTGATCATCTTACTAGTGCTTGCAAATCGAAGACATGAAAAATTGACTTCCTCTCTCCTATCTTTTGGAAACAAGAATTGTATGACCACAGAGAGTTGTAGAAACAGTAAGAATGAGATTAAGACATCATAAAATGCAACGAAATATGAGCATCTTCCCAGCAGAAGCATCAACAAACATTTGGCCAAGATATTTCCCAAAAGGTGTCAGACACTCTTTCTCATCCAACCCATTTATAGACTGCAAAATCCTCACGGATTCACCTATGACATTAGGATTGGAGGACTAAGCATTTGTTGTATCATGTTCTCAAGTGGGCCAATAAGAAGGTTTTTACCTTTATGAATACCCTAACAAGAGAAATCTGCAAAACTTTTGAAAGTTGTTTCTCTTTAAATTTCTCAAATTGTTGTCTACTACAAAGTCAAAAGAAACATCCAGATTGAACTCTACTAGCCCATCCACGCCTTTGATTTGTATTGGTTTAGGAACTAGCTAGGATTTTGTATTTACACACATAATCTTCTCATATCTCATATAAATTATTTTGGAAGACCCTTATAAGGGTTATCAATCAAGGTTAGTCCTTCCTTACAATCAATGTCATCATAGTTTGAATGATATAATCAATCAAAATACTAATCACTCATGGATTCTGCTATATACTCTTTCTAAACCTTGGTAATCTGGGAGGAAACCATGTGTCCTATCGCTCAAACTAATCAATGAGAAAAAATGAGTTAATAATCATGATTCCAAACTGATAGGAAAAGAATGATCAACCTTGCAACACACCAAGCACACTTTTATTGTATTTAGTTTGGTTTAGTCTACAATCGTACCAAATATCACAAGGATAAACTTGCACTTGGTGTTGAATTATCCGGGATTTGTCATGAGTCATTTGTTTCTTCACCACATCTTGCAAGATTACTATGCCTTTAATCATGGATATCAAGTAACAACGTCCAAGTATGTCCATATCATCAAGGAACAATCCAGTGTCACTAAGATATTTCATTTCAAAATCAATTCCCTATATTTATCACAGTAAAGAATTATTTCTCATCTGTAGTTCTCAATTCATTCCTAAATACTGATCACCTCACAAATTCTTATTTCTTGTTATATAGGATCGCTGGAAATATTTTCATTATGTTGGGGATCTTTTTAAATTTTGAACCATGTTGGGGAATCATATGGGTTCTAGAACATCAATATTTGCCAATAATTTTTTAATTTATTTGGTGATCATGGGAACCACTTCACACACTATCTCTATTTTTACAATTGAGGAATTCAGAGATCTATTTATCCTATTTATAATTTTGATTCTCATTCCTTCTTCAAGTTCCGATGGATTCTTTGGAACATCCTTTATCCAAGATTCTTGAATTGCTTTATGATTCGGATTTTATGTGGTAATGATGATATTTCTGGATGTCATCCCTTCAAAATGTGTTTAAAAGAGCTTTCAAAGGAAAGGTCTAATTTGTACTATCCACTATTATTAACAAGACATCGGGTTTTTGTGTAACTCTTTGAACCATGTCAGAGGCCGCTAGTTGTTCTGAAAAATAGAATTAGAATCCGATACATTTTCTAGAAATTATCCAATATGAGGAACCTTAACCTTTTAAATAATTCTCACAATACTATGAAGTGTTGATAAATTCTTAGAGACTAATGATGTAACCATCACCTTATTGTTCTTTATCCCCTTTTCATTTTTTTTTTGTTTTTATTTAAAAAAGTGGTTTCATTAATGACTTTAGAACCTAATGGAGCCTTTGGAAATTATTTGAATGTCTAGTAAATTCTCTTAAATGTCAAAGAAATTTAGATGTAATGAATTTCTTTCCTTTGAGTAGTTCTGAGTGGGGGATGGGCTCCCATAACACTCAAGGAACAAAAAAGGTGTTTGACTTAAACACAATCATTCATTTTCTATGAGTTCATTATAATGTGTTGGACTCTGAATTCCATTTGGTAACCATCATTTTTATTTTTAACTTCTTTTCAAAGTATCTTGGAAAACCATTGTCAGGCCCATGACCAATTTCTTGAACGGTTAATGCATAAAACTCTTTGATCACACTTCTCACAAAACAATGTCTAATGAAATAGTAGCTCAAGCTCTCCCTTAAAAAATGACATATTCCAATGATCTATGCAACTTGTAGTTGAACACCTATACATGGGATTATATTGTAGGTAGAATTTGGGTTTTACCATTTTCAAATCTATTTGTTTTGAAGCTTTTGATCTAAGGTAATGGCGAGATATGAAACTTTGAAATTTGGTCAATTTCAAAAATTGGGTAAGAACTATGAAGATTGTATGATTCAAGTGTGAAGGTGAAATTGTGTGAATCATACATAACCTCAAAATAAAATTTAAGAGTTAGATTGGAAAAATATTACTATTGATTAGGTTGTTTTGCTAAATCGGCGAATTCCTATTTTTTAAGGATTATTATATAAATACTTGGTAGTGTGCCTAAATTGGTAGTGATAGTGGGTTCCTTAGCTTATGGTCTAAAACACTGTAATCAATTTTTTATATAGTAAGTACATTTCTCACTATAGTTTTTCCCATCTTTACTTTTCCACATACATATAGAGTTTTGATGTGTTCATGTGTATTCAAAATCTTCACTTTATCTTTTTTTATCATTAATTAAGTTATTTCAGATTTGGGATAATATTGTTAATAGTTTAAGTGTGTTGATTCACCCCCCCTCTTGGCACCAGATTGTGTTAAAAATGTTTTTCAATGGCTCAACTATAGATTGTTTTCTAATTAAAAAAAGTAGTAGTAATGTTACATACCATAAGTATTTACAAGATAGTGATGCATCAAAATGAAAGATAATGCTAAGGAAATAAGAAAGATAAAAATGATCTTATATTTGTATCCTTTATAATATCCTTATATATTTCATGATTTTTATTTTCTATTATTCAATTTCTTTAACATACTACCTCACTTAGTGGTGTCGACACACTAAAGTGGGAGAAAAATATAAGGTTAGACTTTGTCTACTTTTCAATAGCCACCTTATGTTTGTGTGTTCATTATGGTGAGAACTCCCTTTGAGTTTTTCTAGGGACCATTTACCACTCCTAGATCATTTTATTAGATAACTGACTAATTATCCACTAAAATTAAGCCTTCATTCACCTCTAACACCTCTGTTAAAAGTTATTAATCACAATTCCACAATAATTGCAGACTATCTAACAATACTACCCTCATCCTCTAAATGTGAAGGCCTATAGTGTCATGCTTTGGATGGACCTACCTCCCCTGATTTGATTGTGTCCTATGTGGTGGCCAAGGTGGCCTTATCAGGATATCTACCCCTATGATGCTAGCTTATCTCCAATAACTATCATGCCAAATATCTCACTAGCCCATCCAAGGTCTCTATGAATCTAATTGCTTCATGATCTTCCCTATGTTTTCTCATGATTTCAATGTCCCTCTCTATCATAAGTTGAACCACCTCTCCCTGTAGAACTAAAATTTGAGAATTATCATATTTCCCACATCCTTTAGTTGGCTTGACATCCTCACCACCGATTAGTACATCATGTAGACCCTTGTCATCTGGCATCTCATTTTCTTGTGGTGGCTCTTAAACATAGTTCTACTTATTTCTGCACCTATTCCTATACCACCCAAGGAACTTAGTTATGAGTTCCTATAGTTTGTTATGAGTCTGTTATTTTTAGTTTTATCTCTATTCATCTATTTTATCATCTACATTGCATCTTTCCTATTTTCCATTTTCAAATCACATATTTAGCAAAGGATAATTTCCCTTCTCAATGCTTAGGTCCTCACTTGAGCTTGTTGGGACATCTTCCTTGTAAGTGTGCAAATTTGAAAAGGAGTAATCAACCCCTTTTCCTTTTCTCCCCTTTTCACCTTGTACATATTTTGGTGAACTCGATGTGAAACATTTCCATTCTAATTTTGTGTCTAGGTCTATTTTGTATGCATTGTATTACTCAATATTTACTACATTGTATGCATTAAATCTTTATGTTTTATTTTGTAGTTAGATTTTCTTTTCATTAAAGCATTATTGTTCTTAGTTGATGAATTTTTGCATATCTATTTCAAAGTTCATATTTATATTAGATCTATATTTTTTTTCATCTTCATGTGCATGAGTATTAGTATATTGAGTCCTACCTATATCATTCTGGTTAGGAGAAGTCTTAGACTTGTGGGTTCCTTTGATCACAATTCCTCCCTGTTTCCTAGGAATCTCTGTGAGACCAACACGCCTACTAATGACATTCCTCCTATTATTGATAAAAAAATCTCCCCACTCTTCTCATGATGAAGATGAGACCTTAAGAGATCCTCCTATACAAGTAAAAAATATTTCCCATGACTCTAAAATTTTTGAACAATGGTTAGGACAAGAAAACTCCAATCATGGGTTTATCTTCGTAGTAGAGGTTTCGAGGAAGATAATTCATAATGATGAACATGGTGTTAACATATTGTGTAGTATCTCTCATCTCATTGATAATATTGTCAAGCCTATTATATATTATGCCCAAAAATTAGGTTTTATTCCACTTACCACTAGTGTTGAGACCTTCATTAATATTCCTACCTCAATACCTAGTGTGTCCACTTATGCTCCACCTCTAATAACCACTTCCATTCAAAACACCATTCCTACACATGTTAGCATTCCTAATCCCATTGTTTCTCCTTCTTCAAATTTTAGATATGTGTCCTTACCTTCATCTATGCACATTGACAATAGTGTTCCATTTTCATATTCTATTGTTCCTTCCATTTCCCACAATGGTCCAAACCTTTCACACATATCTCCTATGATTTTTTCTACTGAATCTACTATCAATAGCTTGACTCAAACATTTTCATCTTTGCAACAAAAAATTGTTCCCATGACTCAATCCAAGTTTAACATTCCTACTTGTGACATTGCTAATCCTTTGTCCTTAGACATCATTCATGTCATTATTCCTCAATACATGTAAATTCCTTATTTAGAGACTTACAATGGTAAGGGTGATCCTTTGACTCATGTTAAAACCTTTCAAACATAGTGTAGTGATTTCCTTCATGATCACAGGTTCATGGATAAATTGTTTACTAGAACCTTTCAAGATAAATCCTTGCAATGGTATTCTTCTTTTCCACATTATTTCATTGATTTGTTTTAAAAGCTTGCTAATTCTTCCATTCGATAGTTTCAAAATAATATTTTTCCTAAGATTTCTTTGACTGATTTGATGCATTCTAAACAAGGTGTTAAAGACAAAGTAACTAATTTCATTGGTAGATTTAAGCATTTTCATGCTCATATTTCTGATGCAGGAGCATCCTAGGATTCTTGGAAATCCTATATCAACCAAAATATGTTTGTCTTTAAAGGTAGATTGTTAGTTTTGATCTTGGTTTGGGTAGAGTTCTTGCTCAGTTTGGGAGACTGGTTACTCAGTTTCTGTGGTTCCCAGGGTGCTCGATCTCTGAAGAATGCTCAGTGACTGAAGGTGTCGGTTCACTGACGCTCGATGATAACTGCGTCACTCGGTCATGCTTGGTGTGGTCGGTCGACTAGTGCTCGGTTATTTCTTCTGTTGCTCGGTGTTTTTGCTTACCAACTAGATTGTTTTGGATAGATCGGCTTGGCTGACTGGTGCATTTAATTTGGGTCATGCTCCTCATGTTATGGATTGACCGTTGGATGTGTGGGGACCTAGATCTAGCGTGTTGCACTATTCTATGTGGATCTGATGACTGTTTGGGGCCATCTTTGAGATTTTATTTATTTTGTAAGGCTATGTGAGAGCCGACTAATGTTTTAGCATTTAATATTTGTTTGTAAGGGTTTATTGTTTCATCAGCCGACTTGTGGCTAGGAATCATTATTTATAGGATGCTTGGGTAGTTGTTTAGGGGAGGAGATTATTGGAAGGAAGGTTAGTATCATGCGAGCTTAGGAGCACGAAGATTGCTTGGAAGTTTGAGTACAAGTTTAGATCTTTCCTGGGTGCCTACCAGTGTGCTATGTGTTACAGACCTGGGCTAGCTGAATGCTGATGTTGTGGAATAGATTTGGATCCTACAAGATCTTGTAGACTGTTACTTGCATTGTAATTGGCCGTAACCAGAAGACCTTACAGCCTGACACATTGCATGTAATCGGTAATTTGATGAATAAAGACTTCTATTTCATTTTAGATCTATTATTGTTATTGTGTATTTCTGTTGCATATTGGTTTGGCTGCAAGGTCAGTTAGTCCTTAATTGGATCCACTGAGCTTGACTGCATTAAGTGGTATCAAAGTGAAGTTTGTTCCTATTTGAGTGAAGTTCATTCCTGTTAGAGCCGAGTGGATCTTGTGTATCTAGATCTTGATTTTAAGATGCCTCCGAGGAGAAATCACAAGATCTCTGAGGAAGAAGAAGCTACTGGTGAATTCTATCTTGATGATTTTAGGGATTTGCAGAAACAAGTGCAAGACCTACAAGAGGAATTGAGAAAGAAGAAGCCTACCTTGAAGGAGGATAGTGATGATGAATATGAGGAAGATCATTTTGAAGAAGTTGTCGAAGAAGCTAGAGAATCTGAGGAGAATCAAATTCTGAAAGCTATGTCTAAGATTGGGAAAAGACCTAAGATTGAAGTTTCTGCATTTGCTGGAAGCCTTAGGCTAGAAGAGTTGATTGATTGGATCAATGAGATTGATGAATAATTTGAGTATGAAGAAATAGAAGATCCTGATAGGGTTAGATCTGCAAAGACTAAATTGAAAGGTCATGCTAATATTTGGTGGAGAGAAGTTCAGTTGGAAAGAGGTAGAAGAGGAAAAGAGAATATCACTTAGTGGAACCAAATGGTTGACAAGTTGAAGAAGCAATTCATTCCGGTGGATTATGAATTGGACATGTTTAAGAAGATGCAAGCTTTGAGGTAGACTAACAAATCGGTACAGGAGTATACAGAGGAGTTTTATAGAATCCTGATTAGGACTGGTCATTCTGAAGCTGAAAAAGAAATGGTTGCTAGGTATGTCTATGGTTTGAGACCTAGTATTCAGGAAGAGTTACTTACTATGCGGATGACAACAATCGATGATGCTTATTAGATGGCATTGAAGATTGAAGAGAAGCTGAATAAGAAGTATGAAGGAAAACAAAACAATAGGAACTAAAGTGGTATAACTGGTGAGATAGTTGCTGAGAGTAATGTGACAAAGAATCCTAAGTTTGATGTGGGATCTAGCAGTGGTCAAGTGACTAAGTTTGATGTGGCATCTAGTAGTGGTCAAGTGACTAAGAATGATGGAC
Source organism: Chamaecyparis obtusa (assembly GCA_027943335.1). NCBI lineage: Eukaryota > Viridiplantae > Streptophyta > Pinopsida > Cupressales > Cupressaceae > Chamaecyparis > Chamaecyparis obtusa. The sequence continues at coordinate 1,022,846 of BSBK01000457.1, read as the reverse complement.
AGAGAGGGAGGTGGAAGAATGAGTTTACTGGTACTTGTTATAACTGTGGTGAAGATGGTCATAGAAGTTGGCAGTGTCCTAAGAAAAGAGTTGCATTAGCTACTAAAGAAGACATTGAGAATGTTCTAGAGATAGGTGAATGTCTTGTCACTAAGAGATTAGCTGCATGTGTTCCTGAACCGATGCAAAGAAGGAATTTGTTCAGAACTAGATGTGAGAGCAAGCATAAGGTATGCAATGTCTTAGTTGATGGTGGCAGTTCTGAGAACTTTGTTTCAGATGAAATGGTTAGTAAGTTGAATTTGGAAAGAAGGAAATATCCTAATCCTTATCAAATTAGTTGGATACAAGATGTTTCTAAGGTTAGAGTTGAAGAAAAATTCTTGGTTAAGTTTCAAATTGGATCTTACCATGGTGAGATATTGTGTGATATATTTCCTATGGATGCTTGTCATCTGTTGCTCGGTAGACCCTGGTAGTTTGACAGGAATGTTTTGTTTGATGGTCGTGCTAATACCTATGTGGTTAGGCATGAAGGAGCTTGGCATAAGCTGATACCCTTACAGGAGATAGGGGTTAAGGGATGTGGAGTTATCAGGTGTTGTCCTTATGAAAAACCTTAGGAGAAGAAGGTTGATGAACCTATTCCTATTAAATCTAGTTTGAAGGAGAAAGAGAATGATATCTCTAAAGAGTTTGTTGAGATTAAGAAATAGATGGTCTTACTAGAAGAGATGGTTTAGCATATGGTGACATTTGTGACACAGAGAGATGCAAATGATACTGAGTTGGTTGAGGAGTCTGAAGAGGATGAACCTTACCAAGGCACTGATGTGGTCGATAGTGGTCAGAGTTGGTTGCTATCAGTTGTCAACCGAAGGGATAAGAAAAGTGGAAGACAAAAGGAATTTCTACATGAGATAGTGAATGAAGTAAAGACTACTTGGGATGAAGGACAAGAAGAGATGTGGGTGAAGAACAAATTCCGCATACCTGTTCTGATTCCCTTGAGACATTCCTAATTTCCTTATGAGAAAATATTTCTTACCTAGGGTGTCTAATGCAGGAGCATCCTAGGCTTCTTGGAAATCTTGTATCAACCAAAATATGTTTGTCTTTGAAGGTAGATTGTTAGTTTTGATCTTGGTTTGGGTAGAGTTCTTGCTCGGTTTGGGAGAATGGTTTCTCAATTTCTATGGTTACCAGGGTGCTCAGTATCTGAAGAATGCTTGGTGACTAAAGGCATCAGTTCACTAACACTTGGTGATAACTGCATCACTCGATCATGCTTGGCGTGGTCGGTCAACTGGTACTCGATTATTTCTTCTGTTGCTTGGTGTTCTTTCTTACCGACTGGATTGTTTTGGATAGATCGACTTGGCCGACTAGTGCATTTAATTTAGGTCATGCTCCTCATGTTATGGATTGACCATTGGACATGTGGGGACCTATATCTAGCATGTTTCATTCTTCTATGTGGATCTGATGACCGTTTGGGGCCATCTTTGAGAGTTTATTTATTTTTTAAGGCTATGTGAGAGCCGACTAATGTTTTAGCATTTAATATTTGTTTGTAAGGGTTTATTGTTTCATCAGCCGACTTGTGGCTGGGAATCAGTATTTATAGGATGCTTGGGTAGTTTTTTAGGGGAGGAGATTATTGGAAGGAAGGTTAGTAGCCTACGAGCTTAGGAGTAGGAAGATTGCTTGGAAGTTTGAGTACAAGTTCAAATCTTTCTTGGGTGCCTACTAGTGTGCTAAGTGTTACAGACCTGGGCTAGCTGAATGCTGATGTTGTGGAAGAGATTTGGATCCTACGAGATCTTGTAGACTGTTACTTGCATTTTAATTGGTCGTAACCGGAAAGGCCTTACAGCCCAACACATTACATGTAATCGATAATTTGATGAATAAAGACTTCTATTTCATTTCAGATCTATTATTGTTATTGTGTATTTCTGCTACATATTGGTTTGGCTACAAGGTCGATCAATCCTTAATTGGATCCACCAAGCTTGACTTCTTTAATGTCTTATCTTGTGCCCAATATTGATGTACACCATATTTTCATTGCTAATTTGCAAAAAGACATTAGAGACAAGATATTGTTTTTTAAATTCTCTTCTTTTACTCAATTATGTGCAGTGCTTCATAATTGTTAGATTTTAGCGAGTCAATTTGAGAGCACTCCTCTAATATCTCTAGTTGCTAAGTGATGTCGCATCTCACTCATTTCAAAAGTTTCAAAACCTAAGAGCTTCATCACGATCAATCATTAATCAAACAATATTGATGAGAAAGTGGCAGTACCATCTAAAGGTGTGGCTCCTTTGTCATATGTTTTTTGACCTTCTCGTAATATTACATAACCAACCAATTAAACCAATTGACACATCCAAACCTTTGCCTAAATCATTTGATTTACAAATATTTTATCAATACCTTTGTCAACCTGGCCATGATACTAAGAAGTGTTTCCATTTGAAATTTTGTATTCACGATCTCATTGATTCCAATGTTATATCTATTGAGGGTGTTAATGGTTAAGGAAACAAGATCGTATAACCTTCTAACCATAATTTTCAAATTTGTACCAATGCTTTTCCTTCTCGTTCAACCAATATCATTGATTCTACTCAGTATTTAGCTTCTTCTTCCACCCATGCTTTTGAATATGACGTTGAGTGTATTGGAGCCAACAATATTGTCAACCTTATTAATCAATTTGAACCCAAACCCAAACTTAAACCTAAGATTTTCATTAAATTTTATCCAAAAAATATGATTGAAGAACTTGATGGTCCTCTTCACATCATAGAAAAGGTTAATGGCGTTCTTTCTCGTGGTGTTATTATATAACCTACCTATATCATGAATGTTATAACTGAAGAACATCTTTATACTAGATAATTGTAGAGAGATTTCCACAATAAATTTTATGTGATGATCCAAAATTTCAATGGTTTCACTTATCATACCCATGGATCCATTACTTTTCCTATAAAAATTAGTGATGAAATAGTAGATGCCACCTTTTTTGTCATCCCAGCTTATGACCAGTTTCAAGTTAGACTTGGTCTTCCTTGTCTCCCCTCCATGAAAGTCATAGTCTCTCCTATTCATAAGTATTTAAAATTTCCCCATGATGGAGAAATAATCACGATTAATCAGTCTCTATAGACACCTAAAAATCCTTTGGTAAATAAAAGTATTTTTATTTTCCTAAAAGTCTTAATGACATCATCATTAATTAATTAATTAATTAGTTTTTATGTCATTAATCCCTTCTCCTATTTTAATTAAACACATTTAATTAAGATATCCCATCCCCAAAATATTTAAATATTTAATCCCTATTTATTAATTATTGGTTATTAAATATTGTCACATTCCTTAAATAAATTTAACATTTATTTAAAAACCTAAATCCTAGAAATCTTCTAGAAATCCCTAAACCCCTAGACTCTTCTATAAATTCCTAAACCCTTATCCTAATCTTGGTCCATTCAACCCTTGAAAGTCAATCCTTATCCCTTTGACTCAACCCCTAACCAAACCCCAAACCCTAACTCTCCTTCCTAACCCAAGCCCTTAGGAAATCCTATAAATAGTCCCCTCTTCCAAGAGAAAATCATTAGCTTAGTTCTTATCATTTTATGCATTGTTATCCTGGTAGTTTGCATCTAGATCATCTTAAGCTTCTAGCATTATTGTTAGATTTCATTATTTTTCAAGCTTTCTAACACATCATAGCTTAGCAATAATGGATTAAACCTAGTTTATTTCATTTTTTTTCATAGAATATAGCATCATATCACATCTTTATTTGGTTAAAAACAATCTTAGCATAAGCATCATGTAGCTTAATCCGCATCTTAGCTTCATTTTGGTTCCTTGGGCTCTAGGGGAAAATCGGGTCTTCTATACTTGATTTTTTGACAATATAGATAATCCATGGTCCTTTAATGATCCCAATCCCCCCTAATCATCATTAGGGACATTCTCCATGTGTTTTGAGAGCACACCCACATCCCTAAAGTGAGAGAAAATCAAATGATGATAGGGTGCTCTCGTTTTAGCTCTATCTGAATGACTTTGCGAATAGTTTTCTCTATATGTTAGGAATATGCTCATAAAATAATTTTTTATTGTCTATAGTTGTTTTGAACAGATTAGGTTTGCATTGATCACATTTTGGCATGCCCGATGGGACTCCACAAACCTCAAAACTGACTTTTTAAAGGGTTTTTTGGCCAAAAAACTCATTTTTAACACCTCCTGGATGAATTTTTTTTATAGTTTCATATGAATTTTGATCATTTTTGAGAAATTTTCATATGGGGAGTGCCCACATGTCGTATGGAATCATGAAATTGTCATTTGGGCTAGTTTTCATGCATTTTTAGGCTATTTTTTGTACTTTTTGGACCAGAACTCATATGGGAACCCTCAATTGTCATGTGGGCATGCATGGAGTGTTGTAAGACACTGTAATATAAGTATTTTCTGGCCCCAAAAATTTAATGGGAGGGAGGGATCTCATTTGAGGTCCTAAACTTGGTTTTTTCTCATTTTTTGGGCATGTTTGGGGATCCTAGTGATCCTAGGCTTAAACCTTGTAATTTCAAACATAAAACTCTTGTAGGTACTTAATTGAGGCCAATTTTTCATCAAATAAATAAGGCCTTAAGGTTCACTAACTTTATTGAAATATTAGGAACCAAAAACACTTCATTTTCAGGCTTAAAATGAACTTCTAGTCATTTTTTAGTGCCTGTAATGCCCCGCCAAGGAACCCAGAAGAACTTAACCTAACATGCAACTAAGTTTGTGGAATAATTTTTTTTAAAGTTAAAAAATAAGATAAACACCAATGCGGAAGCAATTACCATTTACTCACATAACATAAACAACCAACATAGGTTACAACTCTCAAGGGTTCCTTGACAAAGATTACTTAACATAAATTAATAATATAGATAAGGTATAATTAAGAAACTCACATAAGAAAATAAAAGATTAAAAAAACATCACCTATAAGATAACATAATTACATGTGGTACCATAAGGTATCCATAATAACCTCCATCCATTGCACATGTCGCAGGGTATGTAATACAATAACTGAAAAGAAGAACATCATGATATCTCTAAAGAACTGATACAAAGATACAAGATCACAAGGAAGAAGATCATGAAGAAGAACACCTCTCCAACAATGAAGATCAAGAAAGAAAAACTGCTACAGGGATCATCCAGCACTGGTGCACAAACGTCAAAATCTCAAATGGTAAAAGAACCACTATCACCCGACCTCGTGAACCTAAATGGTCCACTCCCACCATGCTGAGGAGATAACAATAGATCCCACTCGGATAACAATCATCAAACAAATCAAGCTAAGGAAAGGATCCGAAAAGCTCTCTAACTCAAGGTAAAAAGGTAATAATGCCATGAAAGACTCACTATTCCAGAGGCAACCGACACATGTAGGATAACTAGACTATGCATAGGAAGGTGTCATCATGTATGTCTAACCCTTGAGTCTCATCCTGGTAATCTTGCTAGATCCTGGCACTCAAGAGACCATACATGGTATCAATGACCTCTCGTACTGATGAAGTCATCAACTATGCCAACTCATCCCTTAAAAGGGGGCTAGTCATCTTCTCAACACCATCTTAGTTTGTACTAGCACTAACACATGGGTGAGGACCATACCTTATTAGGTTCATTTTAATAAAACTCTCAATGTTATATTTAGTTATCACTTGATTAAGATACTTAACAATAAGTGATCCTGGCAGCCACTTGTGGGCCCTAGTGCTTATTGCAAGCCACCTCCTACTACATATCTAGGTAAACTACCCTAGGTTCACAGATCTCTCCTAGATCTAATCAAGTATACAACTACATAGCCTCATATCCATTTTCACACAAAAGAACTAGATATGGTTATAGAGATACCACAAACAAAGTACAATATATCATGAGCTCAATGGTCAAACAGGAGTGATAATCAGATAAAGTATAAACACATCAGAACATAACTGAAAATAGAATCATCTGACACATACCCCGGCCTCTATTTCCCCCTAGGTCTTCTAGTGCCCGATAACACAATAAGCAAAAGAAGACACACCAGGAACAAAGAAAACAACGCTCATCATAGATATCTGAAATTGAACTATAAGTATTTAACTTCCATAACATCATAATTGACTCCAAGCATATACACCATGAAACCCACTAGGAAAATTTAGAATATAATCATCACAGTAATATCATAAATACAGAATATTCCCCAATACTGTCCTATGGATTCGACAAAATAAAAAGCCCAATTTTAGTGGTAACATAACACCTAATAAGTTTATTTTGCCAATATGAGTCAAAATAGAAAGTATTACAGTACACATAACAGTATGTATTCCACACAATCTAATCATACATGTAAATGTGTCACAATTAAATAAATAAACAATTGATCTAATTTGAATCAAATTCTAAAATACATTATAAATTAAATCAATTTACAAATTCTAATTTAATTACATATTTAATTAAATTAGGAATTAAATATAATATAAATTGCATGACCTAAAATAAATTATTAATAACAAAAATTAAATAAATAAAAATTTAAATTGATAAAATCAAATTTCATTAAACTAATTTAATAAAACATATAATAAAATTTACAACTAAATAAACTAACTAAAATAATCAACTAACACAAAACATAAAATAAATAATTAAAAAAAATGCAAAAGCAAGTGGGTGGGGAGCGGGCCCCACGCGCCCCCCAAAAGCCCACATCCCAAGCGCATGGTAGGCCTGCACATGCGCAGTGTACTTGCATGCACAAGTACCATGAAAACTTGCATTAAATCAATTTTTTTTTTAAAAACCATAAAATAATAATGTTTTATATTATTATTTTTTATATATATAAATTTTTCAAAAAGAACTCTAACCAATGTTATTTGGTAATAACCAATATATGAAAATATATATTTATATATATTTTTTTAAAGAATTAATTTCAAGAATTAATTCATTCATAGGGTAATTTTTTTTTATTAAATTCATAAATTATCAAAAGACCAGATTGAAAGATTTTTTTTAACAATTATAGATTAGTCTTTTATAATTCTAATCTACACGAATATATTCTTATTCCTATTTCTATAACAACACAAATTAATTTGACTTTACCTTTTAACTCTGTGTTATTTTTTTTACAGAGAACAAGATTATACCAAAATTGGATTTTTGCTCTCAAATCTATTTCTTTCTAATGAGGAATTAATTTTCTCTCAGTACTATAGTTAAACTATACTGTAGAATTGATTTTTCATTTTACAAGCAAACTATAAGTAATCTTCTGACGAAATTTTACCAGCATAACAGTACAACACCAAGTATTCATAAAAACATAAACCAATAGATCTGGAGTTTCTCTAATACCCAAAATCAAATAAATCATACAGATATAAATAGATAAACCATAACAAATCAAACACATAATTTTACAGATAAAATATTAGAAAGCACACAACAAGAATTCTAGATCCTACCTTAGATCCAATGCCAAAAACTGTAATGAAACCCTTGTTGAAGATCTGAGAGAGATTTCTTCCAAAACCAATCCTGTCTGCAAATCTGAAAACTATGATGAAAGCAGGAACTAGATCCAGATGCACAATCAAGCCCAAATCAACAAGCAGCCACAACAAACCAAGAATCTTCAAAAATTCAAGCACACAAGCTCTCCACCAAAGAAACCTATCTCATCTCAAAATGAATACAATAATTTCCTAATAGGAAATTCCATTCCCAAATTCAAGCAATTCCCAAAGACAACTCAAAAGCTAACTCAGAGTCCAACTCCAAATCAGAAATGACTCATAAGACAACTCCTAATCAAACTCTAACTCCAAAATTGAAAGTAAATATTAATTAATTAATTAAAATATCTTTTAAATGCACAACACAACTTGACATTTGAAAACTAGTTGTTCACTTTTTGACAACAACTCACTTTTCAATTAAGCACATGTTAATAATTAAAAACACATATTAAATAAATAAAATACTTAATGCATCATAAAATATGCAATTAAATAGTTAATTATTTAATAATGCTCACAAACATATTAAAATCCAATTATTAATAAAATAATCAATTATTTGATTTTAATTAAATTTCATTAAAACAAACTTAGGACATAATCAATATTAATTTCCAAATACTCAAATAATCAACTTTAATTTAATTTCCTCAATTAATCATAGAAGCATATTTAATCATAAAATTCAACTATGCACCTAACATTGATAATCACATAAAATAATCTATATAAACATAAATAAACCATAATCAATAAATGAATAATCACCTACAAAACCACAAATCAACTGAAGCCAAACGAGATAAAATCAAACAAAACCAAAACCAAGCAACACTAGAAAGGGATCCATGAACTTTGCCAACCTGACAAATTCGGATAGGGTAGTCAACAGATACCTATCCAAAAACTAGGATAAATGGGTTTGGGTTAGGGTTTTGGATCCGTGTTATCTCCCCTCTCTTACCATTTGAGATATTGCGATAGGGCACGCTCATCCTGACAATTCAGGGAAGATGATGCCCAGTACTTGTGAACCTGCATACAACACCCACATGTACAAACATATATAAATACATAATAGACAATGGCGGGGATCGGTCGATCGTGTGGATCTCGCAAGCGAGTAACTACGACTCCATCCCTCAACCACATCAGGCACATCAAATAGAAATGTAAAACAAACACATCAACCATACACATGCAAGTATGGGGTTAGTGAAATCATAAGCATTGATGATTTCCTAACATATAATCTAACATCCTAGAGTAATCATAACATTAGTAAAATCAGACTAGGGGTACGGGTACTACAGTGCCCCTAAGGGACTAATATGCAAATCTTTCCTAAACATTTCCTAAACATTCCTAATAAATTAAAGTCATTCCTAATTGGTGTTAAAGAATTAAAAATCACTTCTAATGTCTTTCTTTTGGTTAAAAAGAGTATCTTTCAAACAAATCTAGGGTTTTAGAGTGCATTCATGCAAGTTAGGAACACTTCAAGTTTTGGGTGCTTAAAAAGAACTTCAAATTTGCATTTCAAATCTAATAGGTTCCAAATCAATCTTAAATAATTATAAATGGTCCTAAATCAAACTCAATGCATCAATAAAAGCTAAAATGAAATTCATTTTCAATATCTCAAAGTTCTTTTAAAGTCTCATGTAAACTAGGAAGAAAATAAACCAAATCTTTGCTAATCTTTCCTAATTGGTTCCTAAACATTCCTAAAGGTTCCTAAACTTTCCTAATTAATTCCTAAGGATTTTTTATTGATATGAACAAGTTTCTTGTTGCAAAATCTTGAATTTTTCCTAAGTTTTCATGCATCAAATCAACCTAGGAACCTCATTTTGGGCTTAAAAAATGCAATTTAGAGCACCAAATCTTGAATGTTTCTAAAGGAAAGAAATCACAATCTAATAAAAATTCATTTCCTTTTAATTATAAAGCCAAAAAAAATCTTTAATTCCCTATTTGGAATCAAAGAATTTTCATTTCATCTCGAAATCAAATCAAGTTTCTAAAGGCAAAGACACAAATCTTGAATGCAAAGGTTAAAATACTTGCAACAATCTCTTTTCAAAATCTTTAGATTGTCTTCAAGGAAAAAGAAAAAATCAAATCTTAAACACATGTGTTTGCAAGCATTCATTTCAAATCACTTAAAATCAAATTGGGAAAACAACTCTTCTTGATGTACATCTAGAAGTTTCAAATTTTACAAATCCTCTTAATCTAAGTGATGTAAAACACTTGAACTCAGACAAGTTCACTTGTTTTACTTCTAGTGAAGCCTGTCTAGAGAGAAAAGTGATTCCTCTCCAGAGAACGACTTCAAACTAGTACTTCTCTGACTGGTATAGAAATAAAGCACTGAGAAAACTCTCGCTTCATCTCCTCAAGCTTGGGCGATGTGTGTTGATGGTAGCCTAGGGTAGGTGAATAATTCCTACTATTTCAGCATGGGCAACTAGGCTCTTAAGTGAGTCACATATGTAAAAACTGATTGGGAGGACTCCACCGATCAAATTAGAAACTTGATATAATAGAAGCTACCCGATCTACACTCGAAGGTATCAGAATCCTTGTGCAAGGACCAATCCAAGGGGTTTACTGGATCACCTTAATATACTCACCATATGTATCCCCTTTGAGGGGGTATCAAGCTATGGGAAAGGATTCTGATACTCACCTTCCCTTAGGTAGTTCTGTTTGATGTGTTTTTCAAAGTTTCATACTCATTTCAAAACATTTGTTAAACAAACACAAAGTGAAGAGTTCTACAATCAATCCTTGTTACCATGTTAGTCAAATCCTTCAAAATCCAAAATTCATCCATGTATGAACCCTAAAATGGTCACCTAGACTTTGGGCCCCCATTTAGCAATTTATCAAATCCCTGAATCAATATTTCCAAAAATCAACATTTGTCAATTATATCAATTTCTTTGATCAAGTCATATTTTATCATTTTTTATTATTTGCCTTGGGCTAACCATCTTATCCTAAGTCTTTATTTATTTAAAAGGAACATTTCCTCCCCTTTTATTAAATAAAAAGCCCCCACTTTTCATCTTATCTTAAGTTGCACAAATAAAACATTATTCCTATTCTATAAAAAGAAGAAAAAGTACTTTTTGTCTCATATGGACACAAAAGTCAACTCTTATTTTCTCATTGGAGGATATTTGTGCACATGGATTGCTCCTCTTTGATGCTCCACCGTTGATTAAATCTTTTGCCTCTTAATCTCCATGGTCCATTCCTTCTCATTTCCTATAAAAGAAGAGCTCTCTTCTTCACTTTCATATGCATTTTTGAATACTAATGTTATGGTGTAGGTTTTCTAGGTCACTTTGGAGCTTTTGAAGATTTAGAGCATTCTTGGCTTACATTTTACATGCTTTCATAGTTTATCTCTTGCATTCTAGTTTCATTATCATGGCATTCATAGTATACATTTCCTTTATGCTTTAGATTACTTCATCTAGTTTAACTAGGAAGGCTTGGTAATACTTGTACTTTCATTTTCATAGCATAGCTTGTACTTTCATTTCCATAGCTTAGCTTGCATCTCTCATTTTTAGCTTGCATATTAATCTTAATCTAGTTTGCATTTGCATTTCATAGTGATTCTTGGGGATATTGGCATTCTTGCCCTTGTCTTCATTTGAATCTCTCATTGTGTGGTTGACTAGCAAGGTCATTAGCTTAATAGCTCTAGCTAAGAGCAAACTTCAAATAATCTTGCAACTCCATGCATAGAGAGCTCTAGGTCACTTTCTAAGGTTTCCCTTTCATGGATTCCCTTGGATATAATGACTTAGAGAAGTGCACTACTTGAGTGTGTACATTTTTGGCTCCCACCATGGGGCAGAGCATTATTGTTTTGTCCTTAATTTTTTGCATTTTCGTCAAATTTTTTATCAATTTTTAGCTTCATTTTTTGCTCTCAGGTTTTTCAATCTCAGATTATCATGTGATAATTTCCAGTGTCATGTGATAGTTCATGTGTGGTCACGCGATACTTTACCAGTTAAAAGTATCACCCCTTTTGAGAAACTCTATCACCCCATTTGAGAAACTTTGTCGCCTGTAGTAAAGCGAAGTATCACCTAGAAATATATTGTTGCCCCAGTATACTGAAAAGTGTCACGCAATATTTTTAGTGACTGTACTATCACCTGTACCCGGCAGCGAGTTGTTTCTTGGTTCTTTTTTTGCCGAATTTGGATCTAGTTAGCTTGCTGGTTTAGTTTGTTGTGGTTAGATAGATTTAATTTGCAAATTTCATTTGGATTTTGAGTTTGCTAACCTTGTGGGGCTAACAAGTTGTTCTTGTAGGTGCTCTCATATATTTCTTGATCATTTGCTTAAAAGAATGCATGTCAAAGCTTTAAATGCACAAGGGCTACTAACAATTTTTGTAGGGCTGCCCAAAACATAAAAACCCAATCAAGTGCTTGTTGTTTATTTCATTTTCAAGTGTGGCAATTACTAGTTGTTTCATTTCATAGGAACATAATATCTTGTTGTAGGAATTATTGGGTGGTAGGAGAAGTATACTCTTCACCCTTGTGGTGAACCAAAAAATCTTGACCCATCTTTGGATTTTGAAAACAAGAGGGTAATTGAACATTTGCTTGGTGTGTTTGGGAGAAAGCTTTGAGATAGGGGAGTATGCTCTTCACCCTTGTGGTGAAACAAAAACCTTGAATCTCATAAGTTGATCCATTCTTTGTTTAGATCTTTTAGAATCCTTTAGCGCGCTTTCTCTTGAGCAATCAAGAAGAACGACCCAAGTGGAGACAAGCCTTTTTTCGGCTATTCCAACCCACTATAAACTCAAGGCTATCGAGGACACAAAACCTTGGTAGATGTAGTGCTTTTCTTCACTTGATGTGAGTACTTGTGGGATTGTGACCATGAGGAAAGTATTGAGAAAGAATGCTTAAGGTACTCTTGAGGCTGCGAGGTTTGTTACTTGCCACAAGGTAAGGAGTCCCTTTGGGGAGAAAGAGGGGTACTACGAATGGAAGCCCTTATTAAGAACCATAGATAGAGGCCACCCTATTTTTCCGCTTAGCTTCTTGGTACAAGGATTGATCCAAGTGGAATAACCTGGATCACCCCAAGATTACTCACCATTTGTGTTCCTTTGGTTGTGTCATTGGCACTTCCACGACAAAGCCAATATCTATTGTGGGTAACCACTTTGTGTGAGGCAATGGGACATCAAGTGTGGGCCAAGTTGTTAAGTATTGAGCCATTGTATTTTTAGGCTAAAAAGTGTTTGAAGTGTTCTTGTTGTGATATACCCGTCTAAATGTTCTTGAATAGAAAACATCACGGTAGCATTCATAAGATTTTATTGCTTTGATATCACAAGAGCTTGTCTTGGCAAGGTTGCTTTTGCCCTTGTTTCAAGTGTTTTATGACATGTTTTATCACCTACTATTTGCAAACTTGTCAATTTACTACTGTCACTATGATTGAGATCAAAAAAATCATCCCTCAAACTAAAATTTTGAACAAACAGTCCTTAAAATTGAGATTTTGCACTTCATTGGTCAAAGATTTGTATGACCTTGGAATAGTTTCACCCTTTGTCCTGATAAATATCGCGTGATAGTTTTCCCCTGACAAACTATCACCCCGCTTGCTTGGAAAGTATCGCACGAGCTGCCTGGAAAGTATCACCCTGCTTAATGTGAAGTATTGCCTGGTCTTAAATTATCACCCTGCTTAATGCGAACTGTCACCCTGAATCTTTTTATTGTCTGCCTAATTCAAGCAATTTTCAGTCTTCTCTTAGTTGACTAGATTTTAGTGAGTTTCATACCCTGCAACTGAAATCTTGTTTGTGCCTCAGGTTTTTGGCTCTAGACATCTTGAGTTAGTAATCTTTGACTTCACCAAAAATTTTGCTTGTCTTTGGTAAGTTAGGAATCATCCTTGTTGACAAGATTCACCTTTAGATTCTTTGATTGCACACTTGGAGAGTTTGAGTACTCTTTTGTACAAATCCACTTTCTTATAAATTCAATTTCAATATTTTGGTTAAATCATCCTCCTGATCCATATGTGCTAGGATACTGGAATCCTTTTGTTATGCACCACTGTGGCAATGTTGATTTATACCCTTTTTCATCTTTCTATCTTATCATATCTCTCTTTGGACAATTGAATATTTTCACTATCCTAGTTTGACAATTAGTGATTCATAAGGTTATCTTCTCACTAAGGGTCTTTTCTTTCATGCTGGTTACAACAAGATACCAAGTGGGTCAAGGAAAACAACCTCAAGTATATTTTGAACAATTACCTTTAGTCCAAACTCTTCAAAGGTGAAAGGGGAAGGAACCCGTATTCAATCAATCTCCTAGGAGTGCTTCAGAGGTTTGGTTTGAGCCTAAGAGTAGCCTTAGCCAGTTGAGTACTTCTTTACCATCCTCTCAATCAAATATGGACATGAGCTACACTTTAACTAGGAGACAAAGAGAAGCAATAGATCAAACTCTTGACAACATTTTTCAGAGACATAGGAGTAACATGTCATTCAATGATGACAATTAACCTGAATCACCTCTTATTAATTCAAGATATCTAGATGTGCATCAACAAGCTGAAAAACACTATGCACAAGCTCATCAAGATGGACAGTCACAACATCAGGACCAAAATAACCAATCTTGTGATGCGCATGTGAACACAACTAACTTGTTCAACTGTTCAAGGCCAAGCTCTCCACTAAAAACAACTGCAAGATATACAAGTGAGAGGCTAAATAGTATTGAGTGAGAAAAATAAGCCTTCTTAAATGAACAAGTTGCAAAAGAAGAAAGATTTAGGCTCCTAGAGGAGGAACAATGAGCCTTGTTGGACATAGAGAGAAGGGCCACACAAGAAGAGAAAGATAGGCTCCTAGCCCAACAACTTAATGCATAATTCAATAATAGGGGTATCAACAATGGGACCAACTCCCCACCATCTACTCCCTTGGGCAGCCCACGAGGCAAAAAATATTCAAGGTCACCATCAAGATCTCCTAGTCCTAGAGGAAGGACTTTACAACATGCTCACTATAGGAGACAGATGCCTCCTAGGAACTCAAGACAACCCTCCCAATGAGCTCATCATGGCTCTCAACATGGAGGAACTAGTGTAAATTATGAAGCTCAAGACTTTATGAGAGTGCAACAAGAACCACTTTTCCAACAATTTGTGGAGAAATATGTTGAGAAAAATAAAGATAAGTTCCTAAATAGCCTAATCAACAAGGGTGCAAGGGTCCCTTATAACTTTGATGTGGATAGGAAAATAAAGAAATAGAGTCCCTCACAAGAAGAAGAAATTAAGAAAATCAAGAAGATGATGGAGAAGATGATGGCTCCCAAGAGTTCCTTCAACCTTGATTCTATTTGTCCTAATCCTTTTGATAAGAGTGTGAGCATGATGGATTTTCCTAGGAAAATTGAGTTTCCCCAATATGACAAATATGATGGTAATGGTGACCCACATGATCATGTGCATCAGTTTTATACCATGAGTTTTGAATTCCACCATGAAGATTCCTATCTAATGAGATTATTTCCAAGGAGTCTAAAAGGTCAAGCTATGGAGTGGTTTACCAACATAACCCCTCCCGTCAAAACTTTTAAGGAACTGGTCCACAAATTTGTGCAACATTTTGCCTATAATTTATCAAGATCAGTCACCATGCTCAGTTTGTGTAATTTGAAATAGAATCAAGGGGAATCCTTTGTTACATTTTTACAAAGGTGGAGACGATTATGCTCCCGATATTCTAGGACAATTCCTGAATAGGAGAGACTTGATATCATTGTAAGCAATTTAGTACCTAAGATGTGGTATGAGGTTTGGAAGATGGTCTTTGATTCATTCAACACCATGGTCGAAACTGCATGTAGAATAGAGGATGTCTTAAAAGAGCAATGTATTTTGACTAAACAACATAATAACAACAATAGTCAAAATAATAACAACTCTCATAAGGACAAAAGCAAGAACTCACACTAGAATAAAAATAAGCAAGTAGTCAATGACGGAGTTGTTGACTCTAACCAACCAAAGGATCAAGGTGTCCTTCATTTATCTAGTGTAGTTCAAGCTATGAAGCTTAACACATCCTCTAACCAATAAGAGAATAAACAAAGATATCAAGAAAGACCTAAAAAGGAGAAGCGACAGTTCTCTAAGCTTGGAGATTCTTATGAAGATGTTTTCAAAATGCTTATTGATAACAACCTTGCACAACCACAGGATCCAGCAAAATTTCACATACCTGACATTAAGCCATATTGGTGGAATGAAAAAGCTTACTGCATATTTCATAATGGCATTGGACACAACATAGAACACTGCTAGAAACTTAAACATCTCATTCAAGATCTTATTGAAAATGGTAAACTTCAGATTGATGGATTGAAGACCAATGCAGATCATAAAGTGTTTAAGGAACCTTTGCCTAAATATGATAAGGGGGAAACCTCTAAACCCAAAGATGGAAAAGCTCATCTCAAGCTCTTAATGCTGTCACTAGAAGCCAAGGTCAAGGTCTTGTGGTCATTAGAGGTCCTAATTCTAACCAATCTAGCAAACCAAAGCAAGTGACATCCAAGAATGTCACCACCAAGTCAGTGGTTAATCCAGAAATGAGCTACAATCTTGTTGATCAGTTACAAAGAACACCAGCTCAAATCTCAATTTTTGAGCTCCTAGAGTTGTCTCCAAGACATAAGCATGTCCTTGAAAATGCTTTGCATATAGCCAATGTCCCTAACAACATAGACATTGATCAATTCCAAAATATCATAAATCACCTTGCCAGTCCACATTACCTCACATTCTCAGAAGAAGATGACAAAGCCTTGAGCCATCTACATAATCTTTCCCTTCACATTGAAGTCATGATTCAAAAGACCCATGTCAGGTGTGTGTTGATTGATGGGGGTGCTGGGCTCAATATTTGTTCCTTGAGTTTGTTGAAAATACTGGGTTACTTAGAATAAGTTATTGATACTCACAAGAAAATAACCATCAAAGCCTATGATGAGGCAGAGAGAAGCTCCAAAGGCTTGGCTGTCCTTCCTATCAGGATTGGCCCCGTTGAAAAGGACATCTTGTTCCAGATTGTTGATGCTGGTCCTTTAGCCTATAATATTCTGCTTGGTAGACCATGGATCCATGACATGCAAGTGGTGCCATCCCCCTACCAACAATGTGTCAAGTTCCCCTATAATGGAGTAGAGGTTTGTATACTTGGGGATAGCACATTATCTATTAATGCAATTTCAGTAGGGACCCATGTTCCTCTTAATCGGGAAGCAAATTTTTTTTATGCAACTTTGGTACAATGTCAAAATAAGTTCAAGGCCATAGACCTTGGTATGGGTGGTTATCACATTGACTCCTTCAAAAAGATGCCAGTCTCACCTAGTTCCTATGGTAAACCTTCACAGGACATGCATCCCTCATCCTTAGCAATGACTCTCTTTGATACATTTGTAGAGTCTTTAATACCCATTCAAGATGAGAAAGAGGAAGTAGCTGTTAGAGACTAGATTTACAAAGAGGAAAAATACAAGCACAATGAGAATTTTTCTCCATCTCCTAAAAATTATGGGAGAGAATATACTTTGGTCAAAAATATGGGTTACCCAGGTCATGGTCCTCTCAGTCATAGACTAGATGCTAAGGCTGAACCACTCAATCATGCTCTTTTTGGGCGCAGATCTAAGACAATAGTTGGCCTAGGTTTTGAAATTCAAAACAAGAAAGTTTCCCCTATCCCAGTTGTGATGGATAGTTATGATGAATACACACCCAATTTTCAAAATCAACAAGATAGGTGTGAAGATTGGGTCCCTTCCACCAATCTCCTTTGGGGAGATTTAGATACTACAATTGATAATCCAACAGTTTTAGAATTAGAACAAGAACAATCTACTATTGAAGATCATGTTGAGGATCCTATTCAACATAAAAATGGCATCTAAGAGGGTGTTACCCTTGGTGACATCCACACTTCTACTTCAAGTCCTAAAAAATATGGTTGGTGTAAGCATCCTAGTCAGGATTCAGATACGGACTCACATGAGTATGAGTGGGAGACTCTTTCTGATTGTTCTATAGTTGACATGGACATTATTGTTGTCCATAAATATAGTTCTTAATCTAAGGTAGCTAACGAGTCTAGTGTAGGACTAGAGGATTGGAATCCATGAGTCACTTTAGTGGACGATGCTTCAATTAGTAGGATAAGTCTTGATTTGGGTACCTTAGAGGGATACTTGATAGATCCTAACTTTGCAATCACTAGAGATGATGCCATTTGCATACACAATATTGAAGCAGTCATTAACCTACCCCTTGCCAATCCACACTTAATTGATTGGTCTCAGTGCTATCAAGAGTCTCAGCTCCTAACTTTTCAAAATGACTATGAGATAGCATGCTACATAAATGCCCTTGAACTTCTAGTCTCTTCCACTAGTGAACCAACTACAAGTATGACTGAGCCAGATGTCAAGTACCTCAGTCAAAAAATAAAAAGAAAAGAAACAAAAATAGGATTTCTGATGGCAAAAACCACTATGTGGCGGTGTCAAAAATGAAAAAAGTAAAAATAAAAGATGTATCCGAAGGTGAAAACCTCCCTAAGGTGCCTAAGGATGGGGTACTTGATCATCTTCCTAGTTATTTTGAGGACAGGTCATCAGTGCTTGTTGAGCCTACACAACCAGTTAATCTGAATACACCACAGGCTCCACAAATAATTCATTTGGCTCAATCATTGTCAACACAAGAAAAGGAGGCATATACCAAATTCCTACAAAGAAAGAAAATCAATTTTGCTTGGAACTACTCAGACATGCCAGGATTGGACACCAGTCTCATTATGCATCATTTGTCCATAGCTGCAAGAATCAAACTAGTAAAATAGAAATTGAGGAAAATGCATCCTCACATAGCTCTCCTTGTCAAAGCTAAATTAGAGAAGCTCCTTAGTGCAGGATTTATAAGAGCCATTGATTATGCCGAATGGATATCCAATATTGTACCAGTTTCAAAACATGACAAGTCCATTCATGTTTGCACAGACTTTAGAGATCTTAATAAAGCATGCCCAAAGGATGATTTTCTTCTTCCAAACATAGATATGATTGTGGACATGACCGTGGGCGATGAGATCTATTCTTTGATGGATGGATTTTTTGGGTATAATCAAATCAAAATAGCTCCTGAAGACCAAGAGAAAACTGCATTCACTTGTGCATGGGGAACCTATTGTTGGAACATCATGTCACTTGGATTAAAAAATGCTGGAGCTACATATCAAAGAGCTATGACTACTATTTTCCATGACATGATGCATAAGAATATGGAAGACTATGTGGATGACACCTTGGCAAAATCCAAGAAAAGGGATACACACCTTGCCGATTTGGAAGTAATTCTAGATCCTATGGAACAGTTCCAACTTAGATTAAATCCAAAAAAGTGTGCATCTGGAGTCACCTCTGGCAAGCTCCTAGGATTTATCATTTTAGTTAAAGGAATAGAGGTGGATCCAGAAAAAGTTCAAGCAATAATGGATATGCCACCCCCCACAAACATCAGTCAAATGAGGAGTCTTCAAGGATGCCTTGATTCTATATGAAGGTTTATTTCAAAACTAGCTAATAGAGCTCAACCCTTTAATAAGACTTTGCACAAAGGGGTTAAATGTGTCTGGAATGAGGAATGTCAGAAAAGCATGGATCAAATAAAATAGTACCTGGCTAATCCTCCAATCTTAATGCCTCCCATCCCAGGAAAACCACTTATATTATATGTCTCAGCAACAAAATCTTCCTTGGGGGCATTATTGGCTCAACTTGATGATACTGGAAAGGAAAGAGCCATATATTACATCGGCCAAACACTTGTTTCATATGAGGTCAACTACACTAGTATTGAAAAATCTTGCCTAATGGTGGTGTTTGCTTCCCAAAAGTTGCAACATTACATGCTTGCACATACAATACACCTCATTGCAAAAATTGATCCTCTAAAATACTTGCTCGGTAAGGCTACTCTCACGAGTAGACTTGCTAAATGGATGATGATTCTTTCAAAATTTGACATAGAGTATGTTGAACGTAAGGCTATAAAAGGACAAGCCATTGTAGACCAATTGGCTGATTTTCCAATTCAAGACAAAGAACCCATTCAAGTTGAATTTCCAGATGAGCACATCATGTATATGACTACAAGAACCTGGAAGATGTTCTTTGATGGTTCTTTCATGCAAAATGGTTCAGGCGTTGGAGTGTTGTTTGTCTCTCCTCATGGATATACTATTCCTAAGTCCTATAAGTTATTGTTCCCATGCACAAACAACATTGCTAAGTACAAAGCCTTAACAAATGGATTGAAAATGGCTATAGAATGGGGAATTATAGAGTTGCACATTTATGGGGATTCACAATTGATTATCAACCAAGTTAATGAAGAATATCAAACAAAGGATGAAAAACTGATACCCTATAAGAAGATGGTTGATTCATTGTGCCGATAATTTACCTTTGTTACATTTCAACAAATCCCTAGAGTAGAAAATAAAGCAGCTGATGCTATGGCTACATTAGCTTCACTTCTTCAGTTAGAACAACATGAGTCCATATTTGAGTTCCTGGTGGAAGACTACGTTACCCTATTTTTGACCCCTCAGAAAGCCATGTCATTTTTACCTTGGTTAGCCATGAGTCATCCCACTATGGTGCCATTTATTCATATCTCTGTGATGGTACTATTCTAGAAACCTTCAATCATTCTGAAAGAAGAAACCTGATCTGAAATGCCTCTCGCCATACCCTTATGTTTGGTGATCTGTATAGGAGGGGTTTAGATGGGACACTTCTTAGGTTTTTAGAAAAGGATGAGTCCAACCAAGCGTTATTTGACATTCACGAGTGAATTTGTGGAGGACATTCTAATGGTCTTGCCATGGCCCGAAGGTTTCTTAGGGTGGGGTACTATTGGCCTATCATGCAGATAGATGCAGTAGCTTTTGCTAAATCTTGTGAAAAGTGTCATAAATGTGGAAACCTGATACATGCTCCAAGCAAGGAGCTTATTCCTTCTATTTCTCATTGGTTGTTTCAGCGCTGGGCCTTTGACCTTGTTGGGAAGATTCATCCCAACTCATCAGGTGGACTTAAATTCATTATTACTACTACTGATTACTTTACCAAATGGGTAGAAGCTGTCCCACTTTTTGTTGCCTCAGGCAAGACAATTTCTTTGTTTATTTTGAATCATATCATATTTCGGTATGGAGTGCCTTCTAAGATAATCACTAACAATGGGGGTCAGTTTAAAAATAAGGACCTTAAACATCTCTGTAAGAAATTCAAGATAAAACAACATTGGTCCTCCATTTACTTCCCGCAAGGAAATGGACAAGCAGAGGCTTCAAATAAGACCATTCTCAAGATTCTCCATAGAACAGTTCACAAGAATGGTAGAGATTGGCACCTACAGATAAATTTGGCCTTGTGGGCCTACAAAATGAGTATTCGTACTCCAACAGGGGCTACGCCTTTTTCCCTCACTTATGGTGTTGAAGTAGTGTTACCTTTAGAGGTAGAGATCCCTTCAGTTAGAGTCTCTCTCAAAGGTTTAGTGATAGATGAAGACTACCGCACCATGAGGTTGCAGGAACTAGAACTTCTAGATGAAAAGTGAAAAGCATCTTTTAATCACATGAGAGTTTACCAAAAGCGTATGTCCAAAGCATTCAACAAGAAGGTTCACCCTAGGGAATTTCAAGTGGGGGATCTTGTTTTGCGAGAAAACCCTAAGAACCAACAAAATAGAGAACAAAAAGGGAAATTTGAACCTAATTGGCTTGGACCGTACATCATTACTGCAGCTTTTGGTACAGGTGGTTATTTACTATCTGATCCAGAGAGGCAACAGCTCCCTGATCCTATCAATGTTTTGCACCTCAAGAAGTTCTATCCATGATGCCTATTATGTCTGGGGGTATCCTATGTACATATTCTTATTGATCTTGAAAAAAATTCATATATGATGCTGAAAAAATCCTTAAAAGCCTATAAAGTCCTGAAAAAAATACAAAAATAAAATCAAAAAATCAAAAAATTAAAAAAATTAAAAAAATTAAAAAAAAATAGAAAAAGTTCCTTGGTGAAAACCTGGAAACAAGTGCCTTGGTAGAAAAATTCAAAAAAAAAAAAAAAAAAGAAGAAAAAAAAAATTGCAATAAAATCCAAGTGGTGAAAACCTGGAAACACATGCTACTTGAGGCCTTTGCACCCTTGTTCTTAGCATGCATCCTAGACACTTAGCCTTTCTCCATCATGCCTTGACCTTGTTGCCTTGGTTTTGAATTGGTCTTTGTCTTTGTCTAGGGGGCACAACTGTGTTAGCTTTGGTCTCTAGGATGCGTTGGTCTTTAGGACATCTTGCAAATGGTGTTTTTCAACACCCCCCAAACAGTATTTTTCAACACTACCCTAGTGTCAAGTGTTTCTCAAACACTTATCAGATATCCTATCCCATAGTCTAGCATGATATGATATTTCCACTAGCAGATGTGATACTCAAAGATTGATTCTATGAACTACACACACACACTTAAACACTTCACTCGTTGAGACTTGTTTGACTTTGGTTTCTTTGTGTGCTGTCTATGATGACTTCTTTGATGAGTGTTCTCTCCCTATGATAGTTTTCAATGATGCATAGCTAGAAGACTGAGGGCATGAGGACATGTTTTATTGCTTTTTCTGCTTGTGGGTTTATTTTGTTGGTCCTAATTGTCATTAGAATTTATGCTTGATCCACTTGACACCTAGGATCTACAAGGTATTATCCTTGACTATTTTATGCGAGTGCATTCTTATAGCCATGTTGACCTTCTTATGTCCTGATGCCAGCATAATCTTGCTCTAGCAAACTTAGGTAATCTCACTACACTAGTCATCTTGACCTACATGTCTTTGGTGCCTAGGTGGGATTCCCAAATTCTATCTGATATAGATCATATTCATATACCCATAGTCATACTAGTGTGTATTGTATGATCTTATGATGCTACCAATAAAGCTTGATGATGATCATTAGATGTCTATTGGTGTTGTGACCTTGCAAGTCAACCACTTTTCATAGTAGCTTGCATTCTTAGGTTCATTTTAGATTAGTTTTTGCACTTTGCATATGGAGAGAGCTCTCCTTTTATCTTTTATGGACTAGTCGATCAACTGCGCTCACCTTTCCTATTCTCGATCATGTCTTTCACTCCTTGTCTTTTACATCACATCCTATTCCTGTCATCACAAAGGGTTAATCTTATCATCATATCTATATCAAAAAGAGATCATTTTCAAGAAACATGACTTCATAGTATACACATGAGAATTAAACATACATCTATGAGAGAGAATATCCATGAGCATATAAACATTCATTTTTGAGCAATATGACAAGACAATATAAACTGATACATCCATCACAAGTGAGACAATAACAAAGATACACCAAAAATCCAATAATCTCATATATGAATGTCATAGTACAATATACAAAATGAGATCCCAAAATCTAGATCAAAATCTCATGATATGTGTCAAACATCTAAGAACCTAAGCCCTAAACCTAGGACTCACTACCACCATCATGTGGACTTGGTGGTGCCATGTCTGGTACTACATCAGATCTCCCAACTATGACAGAGTAGGATGGTGCTCTCTGACCTGCTGGTACTACCTATATATAGAGCCCATGATAGTATACAGCTTGAGCTGCCTCTCTCCAGCTCTCTGCTATGGTAGCCTATAGCACTCTCTCTCACCACTCTATCTCAGTCCTCACATCTACCAACTACTGCTCCCTCATAACTATAGTGTTCCTGAGCTACTACATCTTTGTCTCTAGAGCCTGTATCCTGGCTCTCAGGTCCTCTCCTCCCGTAGGCTTATCCTGCATAGCCTCTACCTATTGGCAAACTGATCTCACTGCATCCTCATCCTCATTAGCAGAGCTCTGACCCCATGACCATTTTTTTCCACCTAATTGGGATCCCTCCCTAGTCTCCCTCACTCTCCCTCTACCTCTCCCTCCACCATCTCCTCCATCTCCACCGTCATCACCATCACCCCCCTGAGCTGCTGGCTATACATCAAGAACTGTGAATCAAGGGAATGGAACCCTCCACTGCTCTACTCTGTAGGCCGCATTAGCCCTTGCATCCACCATGTCTGAGAGGTACTCCTAGGGCTCTCTCTTGATTGTGGCTATATCCTATACTACCTGCTAGTAATCCAGCATCAACAGCCAACCCTAACCCTCCTCATCCCTAGCCCGAGCGTATGTGGTAGTCTCTGTAGATACTCGCTACTACCACCTGAACTGCCGTCACACCTGAGTGATAACAAATCTCTCCACAATCTCTATATGTTGACCTACTAGTGGCTGATTGCATAACATGTAACTAAGCTCATCCTCTGCATCCCCCCATCCCTCCATAGCCATGTATGGCCTCCACTGGAATGAGGTAAGCTCATCCAGTACCCTCCTATAGTATGTCACATCCCCAGTATGAGAAAGTGATATGAATCCTACATACCTATATATGAAGGGATGCCTCCTCTCCCTCAGCTATACTCAGGGGTGCACCATAGTGATGTGCTCCCATGCCCAAACCTGTGCTAGGATAGCACCACATGCCCATGTCCTACTATTGTGGTACATGATCTCATGTAACTTGTGATACATATCTGCTAGTATGGTCAAACCCCATGCCATCTGACATGAGTGTGCTACTAGATCTACTAGAAATCTACCCCATCCTAGTGGAAAACCCTTCTAAGTCCTATTAGGGATAAGGGCTTGTGCTATAATAGAAGCAACTATGCAAGGTACTAGGAAGTCCCTGCCAAAATCATCCATCAATCGGTCCCAGCTGACATGCCAATCTATAAATGTAACACCCTGGAACATGGCCTGGATGGCCTAACATCCCTCGGTAGCATCCTGATCATAGTATACCTGTGACATCAAACAATCATGTCAGTTTCTATCATATGGAAACTTTACATTTATGACTATCTATAAACATGATTATAGTTATAGGATCGCCATGGCTTGGTACTTGAAGTATCTGATACATGTCCTCCAATGTGATCGATGCCTCTCTAGTAGGTAGATGGAAGGTGTTGTGCTCACTATGCCACCTCTTGGCAAGCACAGTCAACAACCCATGATCATCTCTAATATAGGGTAACTGTAGCAAGTACTCAAAGCCCATCACCCTCAGATCTACCTTGCCCAGATCATCTAGATCATGGACAAATCGCAACCCTATCACCTTTAGTGCTCTAATGTGTAGCATTGGAAAGACCTCTTGCAAACCATTAACCCCAACCAAATGTCAGCACATATCATGATGGATGTCTAAAAATCAGTACAAAATATCTTAAAAAGTGACCATTGTCAGTTTTTGCTCAAAAACACTAAAAACATGTTAAAATTGTACTGGGCGATACTATTTTTTACTAAAGTATCACATGATACTTTCTTTAATAACAAGGTGATAATATCTTCTCAGGTGACACTTTGCATAGGATCACATGATAGTTCACCAGTTATCGTTTGATACTCGCTTATATAGCCGTGCAATACTATTTGGACCCGCGAAGTATCACATGATAGATGTTCTCAAAGGAGGCGATACTTCTGAAGTATCGCATGACCCTTTGCCTAAGTATAAATTTTGAAAATTTTAAAATTTTAAAATTTTAAAAACATGATTAAAATGCATTAAATGCTCATAATGACTCAACCAAGGGCAAGTTTTTCTGAAAACATACCAGTGTACCATACTGCGGAGGCCGGTTATGCAACCGGGAGTGCTTAAATCGATGCCTATGAACTGGAACTGTTACTTGCTGAGCCATTTTCTCTCTCCAAGCTCTCAAAATTCTCAAATCACTAAAAGACAAATGATTTTGAAAATGACCTTTTTACCCCTTTTATAGCATTTGGACTTTTTGACCTAATTTTCAAAACACCTCAGAATTGTGTGAAAATTGCACCCCTAGCTAATTTTGACGTCCTAGATCCATTTTCAAACTCAAAATTGAAATTCAAGTTAATCTTGTTAGTCAAAATCACTTTTCAAAATTCTCTCCTTCTGCATAGTTGGCTGACCATTCAAGAGGCCTGATCCTTCAATCTTGTTGGGGCACCTTCATTTCTTCATCCCCATCTCTTTCAAACTCCTAGTCTTTCATTTCATTTCCATTCACTTCAGTCAAACCTAGTCAAAATGGGGCATGTCTTCACTACTTGATGGTTATCCTATCATGTTTCAGCTTTGATTATGATTTCTAGTGACTTGAGCAAGTTTATCTATTTTTTGTTCTCCTCTACCTGATTTTGATTTTGATTCTGAGGGGGCAGTACCTATCAACTTCAATCTTTGATTCAGCTTTATCATTCAATTCAACTTGAGATTTTTATTTTGAGACCTGATTATCACTTAATAGCAATGGTGTTGATCTTGTCTGTTGATTCTTATCTCTTATTTTGAGACTTGACTATCACTTAACAACAATGGTGTTGGTCTTGTCTTTCAGCCAGTTTATTTTTGTCTTGGCGTGTTCCTAGAATGATCACATGTCTGGATTGTTTTGTGATCCCAAATCGATCTCACATTTCAATTCTTCTTTGACCACATGTGTTCCTAGAATGATCACACATTAGTCAAAGAGGGGAAAATGTATGCACCCTAAAATGGTCGCCTAGACTTTGGGCCCCCCTTCAGCAATTTATCAAATCCCTGAATCAATATTTCCAAAAATCAACATTTGTCAATTATATCAATTTCTTTGATCAAGTCATATTTTATCATTTTTTATTATTTTCCTTGGGCTAACCGTCTTATCCTAAGTCTTTATTTATTTAAAAGGAACATTTCCTCCCCTTTTATTAAATAAAAAGCCCCCATTTTTCATCTTATCTTAAGTTGCACAAATAAAGCATTATTCCTATTCTATAAACAAAAGAAAAAATACTTTTTGTCTCATATGGACACAAAAGTCAACTCTTATTTTCTCATTGGAGGATATTTGTGCACATGGATTGCTCCTCTTTGATGCTCCACCATTGATTAAATTTTTTGCCTCTTAATCTCCATGGTCCATTCCTTCTCATTTCCTATAAAAGAAGAGCTCTCTTCTTCACTTTCATATGCATTTTTGAATACTAATGTTATGCTACAAGTTTTCTAGGTCACTTTGGAGCTTTTGAAGATTTGGAGCATTCTTGGCTTACATTTTACATGCTTTCATAGTTTATCTCTTGCATTCTAGTTTCATTATCATGGCATTCATAGTATAGATTTCCTTTATGCTTTAGATTACTTCATCTAGTTTAACTAGGAAGGCTTGGTAATACTTGTACTTTCCTTTTCATAGCATAGCTTGTACTTTTATTTTCATAGCTTAGCTTGCATCTCTCATTTCTAGCCTGCATATTCATCTTAATCTAGTTTGCATTTGCATTTCATAGTGATTCTTGGGGATATTGGCATTCTTGCCCTTGTCTTCATTTGAATCTCTCATTGTGTGGCTGACTAGCAAGGTCATTAGCTTAATAGCTCTAGCTGAGAGAAAACTTAAAATAATCTTGCAACTCCATGCATAGAGAGCTCTAGGTCATTCTAAGGTTTCCCTTTCATGGATTCCCTTGGATATAATGACTTAGAGAAGTGCACCATTTGAGTGTGTACAATCCAAGCTTGCATAAACCTAATCCTAGTCTGATCTTGTTAGTCATCCCAATCTAATCATTATTCTTCCAATCCATCTTCATCCTTCATCCCTATCCGACTTATCTGCAAGTCAACATGTCTCAAATTTATTATGATGATTTTGGTTGTCACTTCTTTTCTCCCACTCCATCCTATCCCAATGATGATGAAAGCCTTGTAGATCACAATGGATACTTTGAAAATATTAGCAAGCTTTCCCCAAGCACCTTCCATCATCCAACCATTCCTCCAAACTATCCTATCATGCCTTCATGCGTATCCACTAGCACTCCCTTTCATGTCCTTGGCAAGGTAAATACATTATCCTATCCATCCATGACTTCTTCCTATCTTAAACCTACATATCCTCTATATGCATCCTTCATACCTCCATCTCCTGCTATGGTCATATCCCAATCATCATCATCCCATAGAAACACTTTACACTACTTCCCTTATATAAAACCTCCATCCACTTATCCTCCAAATCACTTTGAAAACCAAAATCCTAGTCCTCCCATCCTTTATCCAAATCCTCCATCTACTTATCCTCCAACACAGTTTCAAAACCAAAATCCTACTCTTCCAATCCATTACCCTAATCTTCCATCCTATCTCAACCCACCACCTTCTATTCAAATCCACATTTCCACAAATCCCCTTCCACAAGAAGAATGAGTCCTTTAAATTATTTCATATCTTATACCTCAATCCATTGTTGGAAACTACAATTGAAACAATTGTGTTATTGTCATTGATGTCAAACCTTAATTGGTAAGACTGTTGCTACTTAGAAAAGTACTATATCTATTTGAGTGTTGCTAAGGGGATAGGCAAGGTTGGTAACAATCGCACCTAGGGAAAGGTTGAGTTATCTTGATACTACAAAGTGTACTTAACTATGTTGTACAATGATGAGACAATGTATTGTTTATCTTAGTAAGACTGAAGACTAAACTGGTAGGCTTGACCGAGCAAAGAATGGAAAAATCATGTTTAAGCCGAGTAATGTTAGTGTCAACTAAGTTAGTGTATGCCAAGAAAAATTCTAGTGTCGACCGAACAATAGTTAATTACTGAGGAAGACAGTGTAAGCCGAGGAAACATTTTTAGTAATGATCAAGTTTTCTACATGAAGACCGAGTAGTTGATCACAGTATTGACCGAGCATCAACATTTTTATGTTTGAAGAGAATTTAGTTTTGGAGCTGACATTGTTGAATTCTTGGATTATGTAAAATGTGTTGACTTTATTTATCGATTGTTTGAAAGCATTAAATGAACTGTAAAACATTTTATTGTAAATCTTTAAGAGATTTGAGATGATTCTAGAAAAGGAGCCAAAGAACATGAAGCGGGTAGATTCAATGAATCTGACCTAACCCTAAGAACTATGAATGAGATTGAGTGATATAAGATGAGTTAACCTAATTGAGGAAAGTATAAAGGGAACCTGAGCATTTGGATATGCAAGTGCATGGGTGAAAAAGAGAATGTTGGAAGATCAGAAAAGTTTTACTGACTGTTTAAGCAGGAAAGGCTGAAGGAGAATTGTGGTGGTTGCTTGAAGAAAAGTTCCGAGCAGATCAAAGATGGAGATGGAAAAGTTTCAAAGTCAGTAAACCAGCATTAGTGTATGGAATTGGATCTGATATTTGCAAAGTGAGTTGTATATTTTTCAAATAATATTTCTGCTACTTTCTAACCATTGTAATAGTCAAAATCCTTTTAACAGAGGTTGACCTAATAGTCATATGTTAAATCCTTTGAACAAGGTTGCATTCTAATGGAGTGTATGTAAGTCCTATGACAAGGCTCACTTTTGATAGGGTGATTGAAATCCTTTAACCGGGTCACACCTAACAGTGTGTATTGTAACCTTTGACAGGGTTGGCTTTTAACCAAGCTCACTTCAAAAGAGTGAAAATAATAGTAGCATGTTACAAAGTGGTTTTTCCCACATTGGGTTTCCACTATAAATCCTAGTGTTCATAATTGTGTGAATGTTTTTGTTTGAACATTTCTATGTTTTACAAGTTAAGTTACAGCTGGGTAGTGGACTGTATTGTTATATGTTTCTATTAGTGAATCAGTGATGACCAAGTTTGTTTTGGTTATTGGATCTAATTTAAAGAAAAGTTTTTAAGTTTGTTTTATACATTAGGACCTAAGAACAATTGATTCACCCCCCCCCTCTCTATTTTTCTAAATCATATTAACATCCATCACTCCTACCTCACTAAATAGCCAATCTAGTCCACAAGCTTCCTCCAAACCTACCTTTGTGAACTATCTAGTCATGACATCCTCCAACTCTTTGTCTGCACCATCATCCCCTCAAGAAAGTTCAAAATCTTCCACCCCATCTTCACTTGAGGACCATCCTAGGCCTCCATCTTCTACACATTCTAGTCCATCACCTCCTCCAATCTGAAAGTCTCCAAGGAGTTTCACAAGGAAGCCAACAAAAAATCTCACTTCTAAAGCTGAAGAGTCATACCATCTCAATCCTTCATGTGAAGCCATCATTGATGAGTCCCATCAACCTCTCCCATCTATTATCCTTCTTCCATATACTCCACTTATTGATCCTCTTCCATCTCCTAACATCATTGAGTCATTGCCATGCATTGACTCCATTTGATCTCCATCCACTTCTCTTCCTCTGAGCATTATCCAAAGCACATCCAAAGAGCCTCACGAGTTCACCCTTCTTCCTTCCATCACAGTTGCAGAATCTCCCACCCTTTCATCCAAACCATTTGAAGAGTTCACCCTTCTTCCCACCATCACAATTGCAAAATCTCCCATCCTTCCATCCACTCCATCTAAAGCATCCATCCATACATCCCCCAGCACTATATCCACACCAATCCTATCATGTCAAGACCTTGTCCAAAAGCATGTTGAAATACCCATAGATCAAAATTGAGATCCAATCCCCTCACTTCCTCTATTTCATTTTCTATTGCTTCCATCACCCCCAATCCAAGATTCCATCATTCCAATTCTTCCAATCCAAGAGCTTATAATCCAAATTCCTCTAATCCTAGATCCTACAATCCCAATTTTTCCATTTGAAGATCTGTTACCATTGTAATACCCCAAAAATGGGCTATAGGTTCATTAATCTCTTATATCGACACATCGAATGAAATCGACATCAAAGTCCTAACCTAAGGCACATCTAAACATCATCAAATCCTAATTGATTATCATAAATTTTGCATTGGGGAATATTCCTAGTAATATTCCTAATTATCCTAATTATCTTTAATTTAATGATTATTTGGCGATAAATCCTATTTCTCCTCAAGTTTTATTAATTGAATATTCTAAATATTTAATTAATTAGATTTAATACTGCCACTTAATTATTTAATTGAAGTTAATTCTATTTATTCCTAAATTGTATTATTTAATTTTGACAATAAATCCAAAATCTTATGAATAATTGATTAAATTCTTATTTAATTAATTAAAACAAGTTGTCAATTTTTAATAATATTGTTTTTGAATAAAAGTTTGAAAAATAATTGATTAACCCATAAATCAATTGTTTTATTTTTTAAAATCAGTTAAGTTGGAGATAAATCACTTTATTATTAAATTAATTCATAAATAAAACATGCACAATTAGAAAAGAAGACAACTATCAATTATCAATTAAATCTAAACTCTATTTTGAGTCAAACTCTACTTTTGCATGTTTTTGTGAGTTAATTATCCTTTATAAAAAAAATAACTCAAAAATCAACCTGAGTTATTTGAGTGATTTATGGCTTTTTTTCATGCACCTCCAAAGCCCTTGATTTCTATAAAATCAAGGCTTCAACTCTTCTAAAATCTATCTACGAATTGCACACTCACTCTGTCGAATTGGAGACTGAAGAATCGATCTTGAGAATTCGAGTTGTTGTCAGATTTTTATTGTTTTGCATAGTATCCATATCATTTAGAATATTATTGTTAGATCATTTTAGCATATCAGTTTTTCATATAGAATAAATTCATATCAAGTTTTCATTATCATAATTGCATCTAAAATCCAAAAATATAGATCAATAGCATTCAATTCATATCTAGATTTTGCATTCAAATTCTTCATTTAGGTGTCATCAAGGTCAATGATCTTGGTATAATCTTAGAATATCATACTCGCACCTACTAGAAGGTAGTAAATCACCTGGTTAGTTTAGTTTTCAATTACTTGCACGATTTTGATTTCAACTAACCTCTAATGTTTTACTGAAGTGTTGTGTCTACAGCTAGGTACAATTTTAACACACACATTTCTGGCACCCACTGTGGGGCCTTGAAATGGGTTTCCCTTCATTTCTATCAATTTTCTATCTTTTGAGGCTAAGGGTTTCAAGGGTTCTGGTATACTCTACAGGACTTGTGTTCGTACTTTTGTACATCTCTGCAAGATTTTTCATCGTGCTGCGTGAAGTTTTGCTGGTTTTAGCACTTCCTCATGCAAGATTTCATCCTTCATCGTGCGAGACCGTGTTTCCTTGCGCAGGACCACATCCTGACTTGCGCAAGATTTTTCTACAGAGACACAAAATTTGCAAATCGATACTTTTAGATTATCAATTTCTAACACTTACGGTTTGCTTTTGATTTGTCTTGATTTTGTACTTTTGGATGTGTGCTAAATTCTGGATTGTAGAGCATTGGACCTAAGGTATTCTTCTCAAGCTAATAATATTTTGATTTAGATTAAAATAAACTCTCACATGTCAAGCTTGTGTGACTATTTATTGCTTTCATATCACACATTTCATTTGGGCTATAAAAATGAACATAGATTTGCTTTTCTACATCTTTGTTACACATAGTAAATAGGCCCTATGAACACTATTCGTGGTTCTTGAGAGAGTAAGTTTCCAATGAAAATCTTCTCAATGAAGGAACCCTTGTAGGTAGGGAGGATACTAAGGGAGTCTCACATTCTACTAGATCTGTGTGTCTTCAACTTTTGATCGATGCATTCTCTCTCGGGAGAGGTTGATAGATCATAAGGGGTTGACGTCATAGATCTTTGTCAGATAATCTTAGTCTTAGCACGTTGAATTTATCTGTCTACTTTGTTTTGGTGAAGTGAAGAGGCTAGGGGATTATGCTCTACTTCCTTTTTGGATAGTACCACAAACCCAGATCCTTGAATCTGATCTAGTCCCCATGTGGTATATCTTGTGAGTCACCTTTAGAGAGGGTTAACCATAGTGGACATTCCCTTAATTGGGTCAACCACATTAATGGAACCTCAAGCGGTAATAGCCATTTTCACCATGGTAGTGACAACCGCTATATAAATGTCCTGTTGGAAGAAATCTCCACAAGTGTGGTCTCTTGTTGGGATGTCAGATCTCCCTAGCAAATCCTGAAGATTAAGTTCTCGAACTGTGTCAAAACCCCTGTGCGCTTGGATTGGAGTTCACCCTCTTAGATCATAAAAGTTGCAGAGTCAAACCATTACTAAAAACCCTAGTGAGCCAAAATTTTCATTTTCTAGGAATATGTGTGTTATTGCAAAAATTTTTGGAACATACACAATTAGCACTTCTAAGGATTAGCACAAATAAGTCACTTGATTTTTCATGCGCAAGGTTGCTTTTGCCCTTGTTCATTGTTTTTGGACATGCTTGAAATCACTTGCTTGCTATTTTGTGTGCTTGGTTATCTATCTGGTTACTGAAAATAAACAAATCTGTTACAATCCTCAAATCTGGACATTGAAATTTGCATAACAATTTGACACTAAAACACTCAACAATTGCAAAATCTGAGCAAAAATCCTTTTCAGGTGTGAAAAATAAATATTCTGTCAAAGAATAGCCAACGCTATGTCTCAAAATCTATGTATTAAAATATGTACCTTGAAATCTGTGCCAAAACTATCAAATTGTGTCCTTTTATCGTGCAAGATTTTAGCTTTTTGAGTGTTCTTTCATGTGAGACAACACATTCTCACGTGAAGCCTGGTACTTCCTCACGTGAAACAACATTCTCTCACGCGAACCTATCCTAAAATTTGCAAAACAAAGAGCTTATTACTGCCAGTTGGTCAACTTCCTATCGGATCTAATTTTTGTCTAGGATCTGTATGCCTATTTTCTTGTTGCACATCATCTGAAACTGCATGTCTAGAGTTGAGAAACACGTCTTGGAATCTGTCAAACAAATCACTATGTCAGGAGCAGAGTAGAGCTTATAACGAATCCAATCATTTTCCTAAAGTGGCCTTTTGAATCTAATTTAGCCTTCTGTTTAATCGATTTGAGTCTTTATCATCTTGTGTCAAAACCTTGTCATAACAATCAATCTTCAATCAATCATCAAAATGGCTAAGTGTTGTAAACTCATGTCTGCTATCTTTTGGGAATCATATCCATACGTCTAGGGCACAGTCTCCCTCATATAAGTCAAATCTATGCTTCAATCAATCAAACATTGACAAGGTTGTGTCATCTGACCATCTTGGTTCAATTCATTCTTTAGTTGTCTCCATCTTATTCTTTTGCTTCACCCAAGGTTAATGGTGGAGACTAGAGCTTCCTCTCACAAGAAATTGGGAGAAGCACTTAACACTAAAACTTTGTCTACTCATGTAGGTCCAACTCTTGAGCAACTCTACAATTTTGGTCTTTATGAAGATGATGGTCTTGGCAACTTTCGATTGAAATCTGGTTACATTCCTCCTCCATCAACTCATGGAGGTAATCAAAAAAATCCTCATCAATCTACCCCAGGTGGAACTCCCACCATGTCTCAAGCAGGGACAAACTTGGGCTCTCAAAGAGCTCAATCTCAACATGGTGCAGATTAGGAACCCACACCTAAAGAAATTGCTCAATATCAAAATGATGATAACTTCAAACGAATGATGAAGCATTTCTTGAAAGAAGACATAGAGGCATACTTTTTACAATTGGCTCATTAAGGAGCTAAACTTCCTCCCAAATTTAATGTTGAAGATATCATTATGCATGAGGAAGAAACTCCACTTACAGCTATGATGAAGCAGATGCATGCTATGAAAGTCAAACTTAATAACCTTGAGAAATAAAAAGAACCCAAGGAGTTCTCCATGGAGGCCCTATGTCCTTTTCCATTTGACAAAGACTTGTACATGCCACCGTTCCAAAAAAGAGTGGAGACACCTAAATATGATAAGTATGATGGACACTCGGATATCCAAGATCATGTTAGAGAATTCTGTACACAATCTATGGAGTTCATGCATGAACCAACCTATCTGATGTGTCTCTTTCCTCGATCTCTGGGGGGAGCAGCCATTCATTGGTTCTCTAGATTGCCTTCTACTATCAAAAATTTTGAGGAGTTGATCAAATTGTTCTATCAACAATACTCCTACAACATTCAACATCCAGTCACCATGATTGATATCTGTAATCTCAAGCAATATCCAGGAGAACCATTCTTGACATTTCTCAAAAGATGGAGGAAGAAATTCTCTCTATATGCTAGGCCTATTCAAGTAACTGAAAAACTGGAAATCTTCATCAATAATCTTGTCCCAGAGATCAACTATCCTTTACAAATGCAAGATCATACATCTTTTGATAAAATGGTTGACAATGCAATCAAAATTGAAAAAGTACTTGTGAAAAAAGGAGAAATCACACTTCAAAAAAATAAGTACGAATCAGGATCTAGTTCTAAAGATAAGAATAAAAATTGGAACTAGAATAAAGGCATTGTCATAGATGGTGTTGTTGATACTATCCATGCCCCATCAAAGGCACCAGCTTTTAATCTAACTATTGGTAGCCAAGCCATAAAAGATTCAGAAAAAAAAGTGCCTGAATCATCTCAAAAGAAGCCAAAGTATAAAAAGTGGTCCACTGATAATAAATGAGTATTCACTCCTCTTGGAGAATGTTTAGAATCAGCTATGAGAACTCTACTGACCAATAATGTCATCTCTTTTCCTGAGATCTGACCTCTTGATTCTGATCCTAAACAAAAATGGTGGAGGGAGAATGAATTCTATGATTTCCATCGGGGTAAAGGTCACAAAACTAATAACTTCTTACGCTTGAAACATACTATTCAAGATCTGATTGATAAGGGAGATATCACCATTGACAATCATAAGAGCAATAATGATCATACAACATTCATAGAACCATTTCTGAAACATGGTCAAGAAGTCTCATCTTCTCAACCTAATATGGGGGAAAAGGTCAATTATGCTTACCCTAGAAATAATGTTGTTATCAATATGGTTGAACCTTGTCTCTTTGAACATTGCAATGTCATCACAATTGTACGAAGAGATAGAGATCATACTTCAGCTAATGCAGTTACTCAATCATAAGCTCATGCACATCTGAATGGACAAATCCCAAATTCATCAAAAGTCCCTAAGATGCCCTTCAATCTTTCTTCTAATTCCAAATAGAAGGTTGTTTCTAAATCTTCTAATCCTAAAGATACGAGGCCAACATCTTATAGCATTGTTCAACAACTCCAACACACTAATGTTAAAATATCCATGTTTGAGTTTCTTTGGATATCTATAGCTCATAGAGCTATTCTAGACAAAGCTTTGCTTAGATCCAATGTTCCTGATGACCTTGATTTAGATAGGTTCCAGACTATGGTTGGACATATTACATCTCCACAATATATCTCCTTTTCAGAGGAAGACAAAAACTCCTTGAGTCACCCACATAACCAACCCTTGCATATAGAATTCTTGATCCAGAACTGTAGAGTCAAACATGTGTTGATAGATGGAGGTGCTAGTTTAAACATTTGTTCTTACAACTTGATCACACAATTGGGATTTTTAGAATTGGCTATTGATCCTAGAAAGAAAATAACTATCAAAGCCTATGATGAACAAGAAAGATCTTCTAAAGGCACCATTGTCTTACCTATCAGAGTAGGTCTAGTTATCAAAGATACCATATGTCAAGTTCTTGATCTACCTTTGGCTTACAACATTCTTCTAGGGAGACCATGGATACATGAGATGAAGGCTATTCCTTCTACATTCCACCAATGCTTGAAATTTCCTTATGAAGGAGTAGATGTCACTATTCCAGTAGACATATCCACCACTTGCAATACATTGAAGGAAAGTGCAGATAAACTTGTGCCTAATAACAGAGAATCTTCCATTGAACCAACTAAAGAAGCATCCACATCTAAATGGAAGATCTTACAAAAGAGGTTAATATCAAAGAAAATAGTATGGGAGAATATACTATGGAGCCAGTCTTATCTTTAACATCTCTCCCTATCTCACCTAATTTTTATGGACAATCTTTAAAATAGTCCAAACCAGATTCTAAAGAACCTCTTGAGGCATATAAAAAGAATTTTGTAGCAGAACAAGTTTCCAACCAAGAATTTGAAAAGGATGAAGCTATGCTTGCATGGCTATACAAAGATGAATCTGAATCCCATGATGTTCAAACTAGTGATTCTACAGTATCCAAAATCCCTTCTATGACATATGGTCTAGGAGATAAATTAATAGCTAAGATGGGATATTCAGGTAAAGGACCTCTAGGAGTCAGAGGAAAAGGTCTTGAGGTACCTCTCCCACATACTAGTAGAGAAAATAAAGACAAAGTTGGCTTAGGATTTAAAAAGAAACCCTTTCACCTCAAAGGTAATGATTCTCATGTCATAGAGCAGATTGCACTAGGAGAACCTCTTCTTAAGAAGGAAGAAATAGAACCATCAGATAGTGATTCAGACAGCTCAGAACTCATCCCCTATTAAAAATTTCCTAAAGAGATCAAAGACCTTCTTGATGATAAAGATGATCCAATCAAAAGAATTAATGTAGTAGAAACACAAGAACCTACTATCAATCAAGAGATAGTTGCAACACAAGAACCAGCTAATCTCAAAAACAATCAAGAAGAAGAAGGTGGTAGTTATTCTGAGATAGATTCTCATGAGTATGAATTCAAATCAAAATCTGAGGGTAACCCTTCTTGGGGTATTCATCCTGACTTTACTCATGTTCTTAGATTTCCTAGAGGCATAGATAAAGAATCTAATAATTATGAATGGGGAGCCATTATAGAAGAAGATGAGCTTATTACAAAGAAACATGTTTATGTTATTCACCAATATGCACCTGAACCCAATGTAAGTCTAGAGCGAAATGATGAACCTATCGAGTCTGATCCACCTGTGGCTGAATTGGACTCCCATAATAACATTGAGCCTATTCATGAATTGAATGTCTTAATTTGTAATATCACCTTTGTACTCGAGCATTGGGTTAGGACCAATGATGACAAATCCATATTCGTAAACACT
Source organism: Chamaecyparis obtusa (assembly GCA_027943335.1). Classification (NCBI taxonomy): domain Eukaryota; kingdom Viridiplantae; phylum Streptophyta; class Pinopsida; order Cupressales; family Cupressaceae; genus Chamaecyparis; species Chamaecyparis obtusa. The sequence continues at coordinate 985,049 of BSBK01000457.1, read as the reverse complement.
ATCTCCCAATATTTCCCCACTTTGACTATCCAATATTCAGAACTTATTGATCAAACCTCCACAAATCTGAGCCATGGTATTTATACCTTCCCAAATGACTATGCCCTTGCTTGCTACCTCAATGCAGTTGAGCCTATGAGTACTTCCATCAGTGAACTGAGCATTAGCATGACGGAGTCAGATATCAAATATCTTAGTCAGAAAAATAAGAATAAAAAGAAAAAGAAAAGGAGTTCTGAGGGTGAAAACCACTTTGTGGCAGTCTCAGAACCTACAAAAGTAAAAATAAAAGATGTATCTGAAGGTGAAAAACTCTCTGAGGTGCCTAAGGATGAGATATTTGATGTCCTTCTGAGTCATTTATAGGACAGATCTCCAGTTCTAATTGAGCCCACTCAATCTATAAATTTGGGAACAACAAAAGAACCATAATTGATTCATGTAGCACAATCTTTATCAGAAGAAGAGAAGCAAAAATTTACAACATTCCTCACAGAAAAGAAGATCAACTTTGCATGGAAATATTCAGATATGCTAGGGTTGGATCCTAATCTTATAATGCATCATTTATCTATAGCTCCAAATGTCAAACCTGTCAAGCAAAAATTGAGAAAGATGCATCCTCATGTTGCACTCTTGGTAAAAGTTGAATTAGAGAAGCTCCTGAAAGCTAGATTCAGCTGAGTTAATGACTATGTAGAGTGGATCTCTAATATTGTACCTATTTCAAAACTAGATAAATCAATCAGAGTATGCACAAATTTTAGAGATGTAAATAGAGCATGCCCTAAGGATAATTTTCCATTACCTAACATTGATATGATAGTGGACATGATTGTGGGCTTTGAGATGTATTCTTTAATGGATGGTTTTTCTAGATATAATCAAATAAAAATTGCTGCAGAGGATCAAGAGAAAATTGCTTTTACATGTGCATGGGGCACCTTCTATTCGAATGTCATGCCATTTGGGCTTAAAAATGCTGGCGCTACATATCAAAGAGCAATGAATTCTATTTTTCATGACATGATACATATGACTATGGAGGATTATGTTGACAATACTTTAGCAAAATCTATGATTAGAGCTGAACATCTAAATCACTTGAGCAAGATACTAGACAAAATGGAAAAATTTAGTCTCAGATTAAATCCTAAGAAGTGTGCTTTTGGTGTCACTTCTAGAAAGCTCTTAGGATACATAGTCTCAAAGTAGGGTATTGAAGTTGATCCAACTAAAGTAAAGGCTATAATGGAAATGCAACCTCCAAAGAATATCAGTCAAATGAGGACATTGCAAGGAAGATTTAAATCTATCAGAAGATTCATATCACAGCTAGCAAACATATCACAACCTTTTACAAAAACATTACATAAAGGTGTGACCTTTGCATGGAACGAAGAATGTGAGAACAACTTTAACCATGTCAAGAAGTATCTATCAAATCCACCTATCTTGATGCCTCCCATTCCATGGAAGCCTTTAATCTTATATGTCTCCACTACAGATACATCACTAGGGGCATTGCTAGCACAACATGATGAGAACAAAAAGGAAAGAGCTATATATACTATATCAGTAGAACATTGGTTGCATATGAGAAGAACTATTCCATGATTGAGAAAGCTTGTCTAGTTGTGTTCTTTATATCATATAAATTGAGACATTACATGTTATCTCATACCACACATTTGGTAGCCAAGATTTATCCACTCAAATACCTACTAAGCAAAGCTGCCCTCATAGGTAGATTAGCTAAATGGGTTATGCTCTTAAGTGAATTTGACATTGAATATGTGGAAAGAAAGGCTATCAAAGGATAGGTTATTGTTGATCAATTAGTAGATGCACCTATGATTGATAATACACCAATGCAAATGGAATTTCCAGATTCCTCTATCATGACTCTTTCTTCTAGAGAATGGTAGTTATTCTTTGATGGCTCCTATACACAGAATGGATCAAGAGCTGACATATTGTTCATAACTCCTCAAGGATACTCAATCCCAAAAGAATTCAGATTAAATTTCCCTTGCACAAACAATATTTTTGAATATGAAGCTCTTTTGAATGGTATGAAAATAGCGATTGAGTGGAGGGTCATAGAACTACACATTCATGGAGACTCTCAACTTGTTATCCATCAAGTCAATGATGTGTACCAAACTAAAGATGAAAAGCTCATTCCTTACAAGAGAATGGTAGATGATCTAAAGAAGTATTTTATATCTATCACATTTGAGCAAATACCTAGAACAGATAACAAGGCCGCTGATGCAATAGAAACATTATCTACTTTATTACAATAGCCTAAACATGAGCTACGTTATGAGTTCCTGGTGGAAGCACTATCTTATCTTGCATATGATTCCCCTGAAACCTTCATGATCTGCATTGTTGTTGGTCATGGTTCATCTCGATACAAAAACCTATTTTCCTATCTCCAAGACCAAATCATTCCCGATACCTTCAACCGCCATGAAAAGAGATACCTTATTCATAATGCCTCCTGATATGTCATCATTGGTCATGATCTATACAAATGAGGTCTAGATGGTACACTGCTTAGATGTTTAGAATGGGAAGAGTCTCAACGTGCATTAGAGGAAGTCCATGATGGTATTTGTGGGTCACACTCAAATGGTTTAACACTAGCTCAAAAACTTATTAGGGCTGGGTACTATTGGCCTGAGATGGAGAAAGAGGCTATCAAATTTGCTAAGAATTTTCAAAAGTGTCAAGTACATGGCAACCTAATTCATGCTCCAAGGAGAGATCTAATTCCCTTTACTACATAAAGGCCTTTTCACCAATGGGCATTTGATCTTATAGGAGCTATACATCCTCATTCTTCTAATGGACATACCCATATAATCACAACTATAGATTATTTTAAAAAATGGGTAGAAGCAGTCCCTTTGACACAAGCAACTGGAAAGCAAATATCTATGTTCATATTGAACTATATCATATGCAGATATGGGATACCTCATTCCATAATCATAGATAACGGTGGAAAATTCAAGAACAAAGACCTAGATGATCTATGTGCCAAATTCAAGATCACACAACATTGGTCTTCTATCTACTATCCTCAAGGGAATGGATAAGCAGAGGCTTCTAATAAGAATCTATTGAAAATCTTGCATCAAACAGTTAATAAAATAGGAAGAGACTAGCATCTCATGATCAATCCAGCTCTCTGGGCCTACAGAACAAGTATTAGAACACCTACTGGGGCTACACCTTTTGCTTTAGTTTATGGATCTGAAGTGGTACTACCTATTGAGGTTGAAATCCCATCACTAAGAATCATAATGCATGGTCTAGTAATTGATGATGACTACAAAGTGTCTAGGTTGCAAGAACTTGAACTACTAGATGAGTGTAGACAACCAGCGTATGATCATCTTAGAGTATATCAGAAGAGAATGTCTAGAGGTTACAACAAGAAAGTTAGACACAGAGAATTTCAGGTGGGTGATCTAGTCTTGAGAGAAAATCCTAAAAATCAATCACATCGAGAATGCAAGGGGAAGTTTGAACCCAACTGGCTGGGTCCCTTTGTAATCACTGCTACTTTTGGCTCTGGTGCTTATCAACTCTCAATGATTGAAGGAGAACAGCTCTGAGAACCAATCAACATTCTCCATCTAAAGAAATTCTATGCCTAAGGCATTCAATCTATGGTAAAATGTCCTGAAAAAATCATAAAAATTGAAAAAAGTCCTAAAAAAAGAACATCTTGGTGAAAACCTAGCAATGGGCACCTTGATGATTCACAAAAAAAGTAAAAAATATCAAAAGTACAAAAAAATTGAAAAAATGAAAAATGCAAAAAAATGAGAAAAAGAAAAAGTGCCTTGGTGAAAACTTGGAAAAAGGCGCCTTGGTAGCAAAAATAGAATCTCTGCCAAGATGGTGAAAACCCGGCAAATGGGTGCCACTTGTTTCAAAATGCTCCATCTATCAGCACAATCTTTGTCTTTCCTAGCTTTCAGTCTTGCTTTAGTTTGTACATATCTCCTAGTTTGTTTTCAATAAGTCAGTTTGTACACCAATCAGCTCAAGCGTCTGTATCCTATCAATGCTCAACACTTGGGGGCAATCAATGTCATATCCTTTGGTCTCCAATGTATCTTAGACGTATCATATCCAATCAGAGTCCTTTGAAGCTTCATTTGAGTTAGTCAGTCAGTCTCATCTCCAAAAAGGATTTTGCATCTACAACAACGCAATCAAACATCAAATTGAAAACAATCTATGCTTTTTACATGATTTTGTCTCCTTGTATGCTTACTAATTCACATTGAGATTTTTGCATATTGTGTTCCCACAAGCTCTTCAATGATGTCCTTTACAAGATTTAGAGAGTGATGACTGGGGGCATAATCTTTTCTTTGTCTTCTGCTTGTATGTGAAAATCTAACAACTTTGGAAATTTTGGATTGATATGGTGTCCGACTGTAAGAGCCTCTATCTTGAATTGGATGACCATGCGTACCTCGACCATTGATACCCAAAAAATTTAAGGGAGTTTGATCTAACTATTGTCTTTTTGAGTGAGTTCTTTCTCCTACTATGAAACGTGATCTTGCCTAAGGATGTGAATGCTAAAGGGTCACTACGGGTAATTCACACTGGATTTGGAATAATCTCTTGACTGTTTGCTATGTTTGTAATGCAAGGCATATTCTGGTCATCACAATGTTTATTTTTTGATGCTTATACAAATTGCTATATCAAAATGGACATGATATTCAGGTCATCCTGGCGTTTGTGCCTTGGTGCTTATATCTAATCCGACATTCTGAAAATAAAATCAATATTCATATATCCATGGTTTCCTAACCAGTGGGTGTTGTATTGATTCCTATGCATACAAATTGATATTCATATGTCTATGGTTTCATAACTAGTAGGCATTGTATTGATTTATCTGGTTACCTAAAAATTCAATGATGAGAATGACCGACACATGATCAATGACTAGGTCCTAGGTCTTAGGTTGCATTTCATTCTGCATGTCTCTTTGCATTTTGCACTTTGCATGATCTCACAATTGTTGGATAAAATTCAATGCTTAAATGATTCTTCAATCACATCTTCAAATCTAACAAGAGCTAAATCTCACACGAAGGTTCCTCCAATGAAACAACAAGTAGAATCCTTTTTCGGGATCAAAATCAAAATCTAATATCATTTATATTATCAACTACTTGCATAATCAACCTTCAATCATCACAGAAATCCACAATTCAACTTAACTGATTATCTTCCATCAAACTATCAAAATTTCAACTTGGTCAACTATGGTCAACTCATGGTCAAACCTAATCAAACTTGGTCTACTAGACCTCCAAATGATGCAGAATGCATTTTCAAACGTGTTTAACCACTTCTCAAATCAATTAACATGCTTCTAAACTATGAACGCTGACTTTATTTGTCGGATTTCAATTTTAATCCTGAAGGGGGCATGGTATTGCAAATCATTCAAAGTCTGTAATCTAAATTTTGAAATCATATCTTTCCTTAGTAATCAAGACAACAACCACGTCTAGTTGTTGATTCATCAAAAAAACCTCATCACTTGGGGCAAATCAATCACTGCTCAGGGCATATCAGATTCATTGAGATCCATATCAATATGGCATTCCCTTAATCTTGTAAATTGTATCAATTTTTGTAACTATCAGTTCAATTGCGTTATTTCCATGGTTCTTTGGAAACTGAAGGGTTCCGATGTGATACCAATGTGATTCAATATAAGGACAATTAGGTCTAGAAGCAGTCACTCACTTCTTTGCAATCATAAGGTGCGGAATCAGGTGTTTTGACACTTTTTCACAATCATCGGTTCATTTGTTGTTATAGTTAACATTATCTTTGGTCATTCAGGACCTATTATCCCCATATCAATTTCAATTAGTTTCTATCTCATATCAATTTCAATTTCAAACATCAGTACACAGATTGTCTTTGAACCACTACACTTCACACAACAATTCAAAGAGGGGCAAAATGTAATACCCCAAAAATGGGCTATAGGTTCATTAATCTCTTATATCGACACATCAAATGAAATCAACATCAAAGTCCTAACCTAAGGCACATCTAAACATCATCGAATCCTAATTGATTATCATAAATTCTGCATCGGGGAATATTCCTAGTAATATTCCTAACTATCCTAATTATCTTTAATTTAATGATTATTTGGTGATAAATCCTATTTATCCTAAAGTTTGATTAATTGAATATTCTAAATATTTAATTAATTAGATTTAATATTGCCACTTAATTATTTAATTGAGGTTAATTCTATTTATTCCTAAATTGTATTATTTAATTTTGACAATAAATCCAAAATCTTATGAATAATTGATTAAATTCTTATTTGATTAATTAAAACAAGTTGTCAATTTTTAATAATATTGTTTTTGAGTAAAAGTTTGAAAAATAATTGATTAACCCATAAATCAATTGTTTTATTTTTCAAAATCAGTTAAGTTGGAAATAAATCACTTTATTATTAAATTAATTCATAAATAAAACATGCACAATCAGAAAAGCAGACATCAATTATCAATTAAATCTAAACTCTATTTTGAGTCAAACTCTGCTTTTGCATGTTTTTGTGAGTTAATTATCCTTTATAAAAAAAATAACTCAAAAATCAACCTGAGTTATTTGAGTGATTTATGGCTTTTTTTCATGCACCTCCAAAGCCCTAGATTTATATAAAATTAAGGCTTCAACTCTTCTAAAATCTATCTACGAATTGCACACTCACGTTGTCGAATTGGAGACTGAAGAATCGATCTTGAGAATTTTAGTTGTTGTGAGATTTTCATTGTTTTGCATAGTATCCATATCATTTAGAATATTATTGTTAGATCATTTTAGCATATCAGTTTTTCATATAGAATAAATTCATATCAAGTTTTCATTATCATAATTGCATCTAAAATCCAAAAATATAGATTAATAGCATTCAATTCATATCTAGATTTTGCATTCAAATTCTTCATTTAGGTGTCGTCAAGGTCACTGATCTTGGTATAATATGAGAATATCATACTTGCACCTACTAGAAGGTAGTAAATTGCCTGGTTAGTTTAGTTTTCAATTACTTGCATGATTTCAATTTCAACTAACCTCTAATGTTTTACTGAAGTGTTGTGTCTACAGCTAGGTACAATTTTCACACACACAACCATCTGCCCATCCCAGTATAGATCCCATCATTCCATCCTCTCCACTTGAGGATCCTCCAATTCAAACTATCCCACTACCATCACTCTATCCTCTTGGTCCACTTACATTTGTTAATGGCTATCCACTTGAAGCAAAAGACATAAGTTTCATATCTTCCACTATAGCACCTAAAACCAGATGTTTTTCTTATTCCCCAAGTCATAAATATCCTTTTTTGGATAAAATGCTCAAGAAATGGAATTATCAAGGTAAATGCCTGGGAGCTCATGAACAAGGAATCTAGAGCCCATTCAAGACAAGAAACATCCAAAATCATGCGGAATTGGTCACACAACTAAAGAAGGCACTTTCTCTAGAAATGTTGGTACAACTAAAACCAGATTCAAGCATCCTTCCAAAAACACCATCACATCTTCCCATCATCCCTCCAAAGCATACATTGTTATTCCTCCTCCTCCACCATTGAAACCCAAAACAACCTATCACATTCCTCCTTCATCCTCCAAATCTATTTTGGGTCCCTATGTCCCAAAATCTACTAGCACATATCCTTTACATGCCAAATCCATTTTGGGACCTTACATCCCAAAATATCATCCCCCATATTATCCTACTCAATCCCTCATCCAAAATCCAAACATCCCTACTCAGGATAAACAAAGGCACATTCCCACATATCCTATCTACCAATCTCCTTCCATCTCTCCATCCATGTTTTCTCCATCCCGCACGGCTCCTCATATTCCTTACAATGCTTCTCATAATTTGGATGCCATATCAAATATGCATAAAGGGAAATATCTACAAAGATCTAAGGATTTTCATGTCTAGTCTAAATGACATGCTCAACCAAAGAAAAATCCTATCAATCAATCCAAAGCATCCCAATAGACGTAAAGGCCCAACAAAGAAAAAGAAAAATATGATGCATACCAATGGCCACAAAGGCCCACCAAAGCTAAAACAAAGATGATGTGGATCCCAAAGAAAAAAGATGTAATGCATCTAAAAGAAATATCCACAATGGCATCCAAGGTTGCCAATCCACCAACTACTCATTCCTCTACTCCATCTCCCAAATCTATTTTGGGTCCCTATGTCCTAAAATTTCCTGGTGAAAATCCTCTATCACATCTACCTCTATCTTCCATGTCCCATCCACTTCATCAACCTTCCCCAAAACATGTGCCAATGTTGGTCCTGACAACATCCCCTTATCATGATCAATTCCCATCATTCCATCCAAACACTTTCTACCACCATATCTCCCATCTACCCCATCCCATCCATGCCTTTGCATAATTCCTCCATCCTAATAAAGTTGTATCAACATCCAGACAAATAAGAAAGTCAGCAACAAATTAGAGAATCAGAAGATCGGTACAATGGTAGCAACAAGTCAAAAAGTCAGCAAAAAGTCATCAGAAGGTCAACAAAAAATAAGACAAATCAACAAAAGGTCAATGAAAAAATTAGACAAATTAGTGAAAGGTCACCACAAAGTGAGCAGAAAACCAGAAAATCCATAAAAACTAGAAAAACTCAAGAGAAAAATATCAAAAAAAGAAAAGAAAAACATAAAAACATTCATCCTATGGTGAAAACTTGGCAATTCAAGCACCTTGGACAAGTACCATGATGAAAACCTGGCAAAAAAATGTCATGTGTAGGTCTCCCCCCAATTCCTCTCTGCAATTGGGGGTCATTCCCTTCTATCACATCCAATCCAACATCTCCTCCATCTCATTTGTCTCTCACCTCCTTCATCCTCCTTTGGATCTTGATAAAAAAATAGAGACCATCAGGTATACATGCTTTTGAGCATCTTTCAACATCCATCCTTCGTAGATTCCATCTAACATCCTCATCCTCTTGTCGGCATATCCTTCATCCAATCTTTTCCCATTCTAATGCCTCTGAATAAATGAACTATCCTAAGTAGGGGGCATCTTATTCCTTGGATAAATGAACTATCCTAAGTAGGGGGCATCTTATTCCTTGGAGAATTTCTCACATCCACCTTCCAAATCCTTATCTTCCATCTCCAAATCCCAAGCATTCCTCTATCCAGATCCCTCAACAGTTCCTCTAGCATGTATCTTCCAATCCTCAAGAAAATCTTCCATCCAATCTCTCCAAGTCTCCTAGAAATTCCTTCACCCAAATCCTCCATCCAATCTCCTTCAAGAAATCCTCTACCCAAATCCCAAGCATTCCTCTATCTAGATCCCTCAGTGGTTCCTCTAACATCCATCTTCCAATCCTCAAGAATATCCACCATCCAATCTCCCCAAATATTCCTCTATCCAATCCTCAAGAAAATCTGCCATCCAATCCCCCCAAGCATTCCTCTATCCAATCCTTGAGCAAATCTTCCATCCAAATCCCCAAGCATTCGTCTATCTGAATCCTAAGCATCTTCCTCCAGCATTCATCCTTCAGCATTTCCATCCAGCATTAATCCCAAAGCATTTCCTCCATCTTTCCATTACTTGGTTTCTTCCCTTGTCATTGGTATCTATCTATAGGCTACCTTTCATGCAATCCAATGCCATTCATCCATCTCCAAAAATTTCTAGCAATCTTCCAACATCTGCAAATCCTATCCACATCCTCTAGCTATCCAAAATATAACATCCAAGATCAAGCCAATCCATCCAATCAAATCCTTAGTCTTGTTCCTAGTCTTGTGGTGAGCCTTGATCTCAATCCAATCATCATCATTGGGATGCGTCCTTCCTAAATTCATGTCATTTTGGGACACATCATCCATTATCAAGCCTATCCACCATAAGACCATCTTGGCTTTCCAACCTAACTGGAGCATCATCTTGCATATCTTTGGAGCTTCAACTTCATCCCCAGATCTCTTGTACATCCTATCCTGAGTCTTGTACCATAGCGTTAGTTGTGTCTCCACCTAAGCTCATTTTTACATATGTGTCTTTAGGTCCCATCCTTTGAGTCAATCAGCCCTTGAGTTGTCTTGACGAATCTAGCTAAAGTGCTTCAACAATCATTCCTTGGTCCTTTTGAGGTTCAAGAATCTTACCTATCTCTTGCCATAGGAATCCTTATCTGGTTACCCACCATTCACTTCATATCACCAATCCTTTGAGTTGCATAATCCTTATCACAAATCAAAATCATCCCAACACTACCCTTTAAAATAAACTTTGTCTAGGGAATCTTGTACTTGTCTTTGTAGGCCTCATCATCTTGAGCAAGAGATTGGCATGCATTGGCAAGAATCCCGTCTTCCAAAGATCATCAATCTATCTTAGGTTGACAAATCCAATCCTATCTTTTGATCCTACACCAGGAAGCAAGAAACTCATCCCTGATGCTTTGCAATCTCCCACCAATCACACTAGGTCTGTGATGATGTATCCATCTTCACATTCAGACCAAATCTTCTCACCATCAATCCAATCAATCATCCCCAATCACCCTACCTAGGGAAAAAGGTTTTGTGAGATACTTATTATTTCATTTGGTCCTCTGGATCTTTGCTAATCTTTTGAGCTAACTTGTAAATATCTCCCCATCTGAAGTACATATCTTCCCATTCCTGTTGTACATAATCCTTGTTAGTCCTACAACAACATTTGATCAGAAATCTTGTCCCACCCGGTCTTGTACTTCAACAACATCAATTGTCGACTATCCTTGATCACTGTGGTTATCTTTGAACTTCATCATTTTTTAATCAGCAACACAACATTCTCCCCATCATCATGGGTCCACACAAATGTATCCTTCTATTTTGTCTGGCCTAAGCCTAATCACAAGTCCACATAGATGTATCCTTATGTTTTGTCTAGCCTAAGCCTAATCACGGGTCCGCACAGATGTATCTATCTATTTTGTCTGACCTAAGAAATCAAATTGGGTCCATGACAATGTATCCTTTGCCATGTTCATACCTAATCTCCCCTCATCAACCATCAATCTCTCTCCTTGGAAAAGGATGTCTTTTGGAGTTATCATTTTGACCTTGGATTTTGTCCTTTGGGTCTTGTTAATATTTTACGACTTCTCATTGTTCCTCTCCTCAAAGTCTCCACAATCCTTTATATCATGGTGTAATGTGAATGAGGACAATCTGGGGCAAGGTCTCTTGATTTTTTTCTTTTGCCTATGATTCAGTCATGTGTTTGTGGTTTCTCCAGCATCATTTCTCCCATGTTTCCTCCGAGTTTCATATGTGATGTTGGGGCAACCCTTTGCGAGCTTGTTTTTTGTGTCAGTCCTATGCAATGCCGGTGACAAGGCCTTGTGATACTAGTATCCTTGGCAAGTCTCTAGCATTGCTATATCAAACTAGGTTGTGCTCTCAAAAGGATCCAAAGCATGGAGCTCCCTAAATCCCCCATCCTGTATCATATAGATTAAATCTTTCATCTTGCATCCTTCATATAGCTTCATCTTGCATCTCACATCATATTGCATTCTTGCATATTTTCTCTTGGAAGTTTGGTTGTTTATCCCTCCCTTCCTCCTTTCTTCCAATCCCCTTTTCCTTTGAATTCTAGCTTGGCATCTTATTTTCTTGTCTTTGATGCCACACCACTTGCGGCATCGCATTAAAGAGGGGCAAAATGTAGACACCTAAAAATCCTTTGGTAAATAAAAGTATTTTTATTTTCCTAAAAGTCCTAATGATATCATCATTAATTAATTAATTAATTAATTAGTTTTTATGTCATTAATCCCTTCTATTTTAATTAAACACATTTAATTAAGATATCCCATCCCCAAAATATTTAAATATTTAATCCCTATTTATTAATTATTGGTTAATAAATATTGTCACATTCCTTTAATAAATTTAACATTTATTTAAAAACCTAAATCCTAGAAATCTTCTAGAAATCCCTAAACCCCTAGATTCTAAATTCCTAAATCCTAATCTTGGTCCTTTCAACCCTTGAAAGTCAATCATTATCCCTTTGACTCAACCCCTAACGAAACCCCAAACCCTAACTCTGCTTCTTAATCCAAGCCCTTAGGAAATCCTACAAATAGTCCATCTTCCAAGAGCAAATTGTTAGCTTAGTTCATATCATTTTATGCATTGTTATCATGGCAGTTTGCATCTAGATCATCTTAAGCTTCTAGCATAATTGTTAGATTTCATTATTTTTCAAGCTTTCTAACACATCATAGCTTAGCAATAATGGATTAAACCTAGTTTATTTCATTGTTTTTCATAGCATATAGCATCATATCACATCTCTATTTGGTAAAAACAATCTTAGCATAAGCATAGCTTAATCTACATCTTAGCTTCATTTTGGTTCCTTGGGCTCTAGGGGAAAATCAGGTCTTCTATACTTGATTTTGTGCCAATATAGAGAATCCATGGTCCTTTAATGATCCCAATCCCCCCTAATCATCATTAGGGACATGCTCCATGTGTTTTGAGAGCACACCCACATCCCTAAAGTGAGATAAAATCAAACGATGAAAGGGTGCTCCCATTTTAGTTCTATCTGAATGACTCTGGGAATAGTTTTCTCTATATCTTAGGAATATGCTCATAAACTAATGTTTGATTGTCTACGCCCATTCTGAATAGATTAGGTTTTCTTTGATCACAGTCTCTATCAACCTTTAGCACGTTGAGGGAGTGTTTACCTTGAATTTTTTGGCCTTACATGCCTCAATAAATTCAACCTCACAAAGACAATCATTTTTATCCTATTGGAAATTCAAATTCCAAAATATTTGTAACCTCAGTGATCCGAAGGATTCTCCATCTCCTTTCCCTAGATCTGGACTTCTTCATACACCTTTCAAACCTCCTCTATATACTTTTTTTCGACCTCATATATCCTATAAATGTTCTACATATGCTATCAAAAATACATTAGAGATAAGATATTATTTTTTGAATTCTCTTCTTTTACTCAATTGCATGCAGTGCTTCATAATTATTAGCTTCAAGTGAGTCAATTTCAGAGAACTCTAATGTCTCTAGTTGATAGGTGATGTCACATCTCACTCCTTTCAAAAGTTTAAAAAACCTAAGAGCTTCATCAAGATTAATAATTCATCAAATAATTTTGATGAGAAAGTGGAAGTAGCATCCACAGTTGTTTCTCCTTTGTCATCTATTTTAGACCTTCTCGTAATGTTACACAACCATCCAGGTAAACCAATTGAAACATCCAAGCCTTTTCCTAAATCCTTTGATCACAAAGATTTTTTTTAATACCATCGTCAACCTAGTGATGATATTGAGAAGTGCTGCCATTTGATTTTTTTAATTCAATAACTCATTGATTCCAATTCTATATCTATTGAGGGTGTTAATGCTCAAGGAAACAAGATAGTAGCACCTTTGAACCAAAATTTACAAATTTGTACCAATCCTTTTCTTTATCATTCAACCAATATTGTTGATTCTACTCAGACATTACCTTCTTCTTCCACCCATGTTTTTGACTATGACGTTGAGTGTACTAAAGCCAACAATGTTGTCAACCTCATTAATCAATCTAAACCCAAACCCAAAATTGAACCTAATAATTGCATTACATTTTATCCTAAAAAGATGAATGAAGCACATGATTTTCCTCTTTACATCATAGCAAAGGTTAATGGTCTTCTTTCTCATGGTGTCATTTTAGATCCTACTTGCATGGTGAATATTATAATTGAAGAACATATTTATACTAGAAAATTGTAGAGAGGTTTATATGCTAAATATGATGTGATGATCTATACTTTAAATGGTTTAAATTATCATACCCATGGTTCTAATTACTTTTCCCATATAACTTAGTGGTAAAATAGTATATTTCACCTTTTTTGTCATCCCAACTTCTGATCAATTTCTAGTTAGACTTGGTCTTCCTTGGCTCCCCTCCATAAAAGCTATAGTCTCTCCTATTAATAAGTATTTAAAATTTCCCCATGATGGAGAAATAATCACAATTACTCATAGTCTCTATCACCCTTTAGCGCCTTGAGGGAACATTGACCTTGAATTATTTTGGTCTTCCATGCCTCAATTAATTCAACCTCACAATGATAATATTTTTCAATCCTATCACAAATTGAAAATCCAAAATATTTGTAATCTCAGTAATCCTAAGGATTTTCTATCTCCTTGTCCTGGACCTGGACTTCTTTCTACACCTTTCACACCTCCTCTATATTCTTTTGTTCCACCTCCTATATCCTATAAATTTTTTGCATATGATATATCTCAGATAAGCATGGTACCTTTTTTTCTTCCCCTAAAAAAAGAAAAGGAATCAATTCTGATTCATCCTAAAACAAACCAAATATCAAGAAAAACTAAATGTAATCATTGTGCTTGTGACTGCCATTGTAAACACCATCCTAGAGCCTATGATAATTCTCCCCAAAACATTTCCTCCCCTAAGACACCTACTAATTCTTCAATTTCCTATGACCAACTTGTTAGTGCTCAGATCTGCAGATGATTTATAATTCACAAACTCTTGATAAAACTATAACTCCAATAATCCCAATAGATGCATCTAACAAAATGCAAGCACTAAGGTATTAAGGCTTTAAGCCTTCTTCACTTTGAGTACAAACTCAGGTGGGTTTACTGATATAAATGAGCTTTGGATTGTGAACTAGCTCCTTCACTTGTTATTCTATCTTATCAAAATTGACTCAATGTAACATCATGACTCTTAGTACAGCCCAAACTATCCTGATACATAACACTATGGTGCAAATTATGAAAGAAATAGCATGGAACAGTGGCATAAGGACATTCATGCTTCTTCTTTTTATGAGTGAAACTCAAGGAAGGATAACCTCTCTCAAGTGCTTCTTTAAAGCATTACAATAAACATCCATGAACTTGTCATAGAATGATTCAGATAAAAATTACGCAGTAAAGGTAAAATTAATCAGTTGTTTACATTTTCTGGTGGCAACAGATGCAAATATGTCTTAAACCAGTGCCTTATCTATTGAGCAATAGATTCAAACCCTACCTCCACAAAAATCTATCAAGACAACTATACTAAAACCCAAATGGAATGCCTGACATCTCACTCTTTTAATTCCCACACCTGCTATCAAATTCATACATGGACAAATAATTCACAGAGACCTCCCTTAAGACTTTACTCTTTCCTTGAAATAACTTAAGTTCAACCCCTATATTCACCTTGTGAATAATGCATTGAAAAAGCCTTACAATTTAAATGCATAAGAAAACTAAAAAAGTCCATACACAAAGACAACAAATAGCAGCAACAAAGTTTCGGTATCTTTGTATTAATATTCAAAATGTGTCAATACAGTGTCACCATTACTTCAAAGAAATAAGGTTCTATATCTCAGAACTTTCTTTACAAAATGTATCCACCCCTTACAAAATAGCAGAAACTTGCTATATATACCCACAGCCATCTTGGAATCCTCAAAAGGATGCAACAAGCTTCGAATGGCTGGGAAAAGATCTTGCACTAAAAATTAAAATACAAACTGAAAGATACTTGATCAAAACAATAGAATGTAATTCTCAACTTCTCAACAACTTTGCAGGTGGCACCTTCGTCTAAAGATATTTTAGAGTAGTTGCTAAATTTTTTGCATGAATGATGACCACCAATATAGGATAACTTACATCATCCTCTATTTGACACATGCTCTCCCTCAAATTCTAGATCAGGTGTCATATGTACTCTACTCTTCTGCCTCTTTTGTCATTTGGGTAGCTGGCTTCTTCTTTTCTTCTTTTTCATCTGCGTCCATGTTGCCACATCATCATTAGATGGCCAATTGTAGGCTTGCAACTCCTATAGTGATTTGATCTACTAATCCCACATGGAATCAGTTATATTTTTAGCCTCCGCTACAAATTTTATGCAATCACTTTCAATCTTAAATAAACTATCAATTGTATTGTTGCATCTTTCCAAATCTAAAGTATTGTCACTACCAAGGAAAGCATCTTGTTTAATTATCAACTGATCCATTGATGTTTTCCATTCTTGTAAGCTGATCACACTTCCACTATCATCATACATAGAAGGCAAGTACTTGCTATAATTCTTGTCAAACATAGCCAACTTGTCAAACAATGTGCTCCTTCCTGACCATACACTATAAAGTGGCTCCAAAGTGATCAAAGATTCATTCACTTTTCCATTGGCCTAGTGTAATAGACTCACTGATTTATGGACTGACTCCATCCTTTCCTTTATTTTACCTTGCCTATATTGTACAATCTTTGCCACAATTCCAAAGATGCATCCAATTTCATCTTTTCTAAATCCTCAACAAGCTTATCAGGTACTTCTACATCAATCTGAAGAGGGGCCTCAATCTGCAATGGGAGGGGAGGAACTATCTTTGAGGCTTCTTCAAGCCTAACCTTCAATTCTAGCAACTCATCTTCCAATTACTTGACCTTCATCATTTTTAGGTCTCTATCTTTGGCCACCATGCTTGAACTCTCAAACAATTTTGAATACCTTTCGGATAATTGAGCTCTCTTTGCCTCATTAAAGTTAGCCCAATGAGTCACTACCTTGGAAACCTCAAGATCAATTGTATTTTGCACAGTCCATATAATCTTATTTCCTTCCATGTGATCCTCTATACTCAATATAGATGTTTTTTTAGTCTTAGGGGCAATAGACCACATTGCAACAGCCTAGTTCTTAGGGTCATAGCCACTTCCTCTGATCATATCACCAATATGAACTTCATAGGACAGATTGCCCTGTAGTTACTTCCTTATTTGATCTATAATAAAAGTAGAAGTTAAATCCCATCTTGGAGTTAGAAGCATTCCACTTGCTTTAACCATTTCTCTGGCCTCATCCACAGTTATAGGATCAAGGCTAGGATCATAAGAGCCTAAAGCCCTCAAAGTCTCTTCACTTGGTTCCACCCCTTCAGGCATGGCCTTAGCTACTTCTTTTTTCTTATTCCAAATAAGAAAATTCTTGAATTCATCATTCTTGATGAATTGGTCATCACTCAAAAAACCCTCCTAATATACCTCTCTGATATCCTATCTTATTCACTTTCCTCATTAGTGGCCACCCTCTTGCTGGCTCTTATTGTTACAAACCCTAGCAAAAACCCTGAAAAATTTTGAATTTGAAAAATAATGGGTACTTTATGGTGGTAGACAACATATCAATGGTTAGCGTGATCAAACTGAGATCAACTTTAAAACATAACCATCAGATCCTCACTTTTCCCAGGTATCTCAGATTTAACCTTAGTGAGAATCCCAGTTTACATTTATGCCTTAGTCACGAAAATGCCAGACTTCATCTCTAACTGTAGTTATACTTTTTGATCATGTGACTGAGACCAAACCTAGGCCCACCTAGATCCATGTGCCATCAAAACATTTTCCCATATCATAATGATTCAACAATAGAGGACCCACTGCACGGTTCCGTCTCTTAAACAAGATCAACGGCCATCGCTATACCGCTGCCCTAAATATCATGCACTTTACCCCAGTAGTATAATGAAGACCACATGATCCATCTGCTATTTAACATGCCTAAACACTTAAAACACCAGTCCCATCAAAAACTACCATATCATCATAACCTTGTCCAATCAGAGAAGACCACATCACAATATCTGGTAGGTGGACATACAACTTTTTTATCACACATAGGTCATTCTAACAACCTCCACCTCATACTCAAGCTCGACCAATGAGAAATCCCCATGTCAATCCAACCTGGCACCCTAAGGACCCACCTACCATCTCATCCACCTTTAAGCATCAAATGGTTGTCACTATACCGCGATGCTTAAAAAGCTATCAACTTGCCCCAGCAGTATAACGACCATCGTAGATGCGATCCACTGTTTATCTGCCAGCCAACTTTGAGGACGGGCCCACTGGGATAAGTGGTGCCTTGTCACTAAATCACATGTCAGAAACTCTAACAATAGGAAACCTTGCGGAATAATCATAGCCACACAATTTAAAAGGCCGACACTTAGGAAAAATAAATCTCAGGAGACTTAGGCTTGGACATAAAATATTAAAGGGGACCCCGACATTAAAACCTAATGACATAACATGCGAAGTGGTCATCACAATTTTAGCACATGGGTACTTAGGACTTAAGTGACCAAAAAAGTAATGCAAAAATAGAATAGGGCCAAGACAGTCTAGGGTTTCTTTCCAACGGCTAGAAATTTTGAATTTATGAACTAGGGTTTGAGGCAAGAGACCAGGAAAAACATTACAGAGGCCAGAGAAAAATTACACAGCCATGAAAATTTTTGCAGGTGCTAACACAACCTACGCATAGCCCAAGGGAAAAAGTTAATTTGAAAAATAAATAAATTGAACAAACATGATAATTCTATTTGTATCTTAGATTCTATTTCAATTAATTATAATGAAGAAGATACTCTTGATGATGATGATTTCAATGTTTGTGATGCAAATGATGATAATTGTGATATTGATTCTGATGATATGTATGAGCTTATTGATGTTAATCATGATTTATCAGCTATATTTACAAAACCATTATCTCTTAGTCCTAGTGATGAACAAAGTGATCCATCTCAACAACATGGTGCTTGTTTAGAATTTGATATTGTTCCATCTTCCATGCTTAATGTTTCTCCTCTTGTGTATTTTCCACCTTCCCTACATATTACAGACCGAGATGGAGAGAAAGCAATATGGTTGACTAGCTCCTCTTTTACAATGGGTTCTTTATGTTTTCTTATTGTAATGTGCTTAACCCGTGATGTATTTCTTGTTATATATTTTGTTTATATTTCTTTAGATGACCCTTGTTTATGTATTGGTGCAAGGTGATAAAGGAATTTATCTTTCATAAAATTCCTCTATTTGTATCTCATTTCTTCTATATGTTGTTACATGTTATGTTGTACATGTGCCACTATTTGCAAATATACCTTTGTGTTGTTTGATTGGGGATGATGAAATATGGTAGCTACCTATTCTTTTTGGTCTTCATGATGCTGGCCCAAAAATATTCTTCTTCGTAACTCTTACGTGACATTCATCCATTTTTTTTGTAGTTCTACTACCTTTTTTGGCTTAAATGATGTAACTAATACTAAGATCATATGAGTATGTTATGTTATGAGTGTGATGCAAGTATGGTGACAAGATGATCAGTTATATGTTTATCTTTGATGTAAACTTAGTGGTTGTTGGTTGAGAGTGTTTCCATTATGTTGAGGTATGTTCAAGTGGTTGGATCTAGAGATATAGTTCGAGCTGGATTGTGCGATCTTGAAGGAAGCTTAAATGATGTCTCTAGATGAGATATCCATGACCACATAAGTTTATCTTATGTATGTGGTGATATATATTTGTTTTAAGGATGTTAGGTAGACAAGAAGAATAGGTTGAAGCCAAGGAGTGATGATTTGATTATTGTGTCAAGATGGTTTGGAATCAAGTGTTGTGATTCAGGATGTGTTATCTTGACTTTGTTATAGATTTGTTGGCATGAATGCATCATGTTTGATGATTGATGGACAAAGATATAGTGAGAAGGAGATCACTCATTATTATGCAAAGGAAGTTCTTCATTCAATCAATCAGATCCTCAACTTGTGATGTTGTATCGTGTCACGACAAGTTGTTCCATGTTCAAAGGATCATGGTGATGTGTCAGATTTATGTGGAATGAGGAGTTTGAATCTACATGATAATGATGATCATATTTATTGGAGCTATGTAATTTTATTGGAGAGTGTGATATGGTTTGACTTTCTCCTTGTCAAATCATTTATGTGGTAGATCTAGAGGTTGACATGAAGTTGTGATTGTAATTGTTAGTTGGTATTACATCTTAGGGTTTCAAAATTGAGTGGGAATTAATTATATTTATGTAGTTGGGTCCTAGATGACCTAAGTAGTGAAAATGTATTTATATATCATTTATGATGTATTATAGAGAGTAAGAGAGTGTGAGAGGAGAAAGATCAATGAGAGGATATGTTGTTGTTGTTGTTGTTGTTGCAATTTATTATGGTTATTAGAGGTGTTAGTACATAGGTGAAGAAGTGTTTTAGAGTAGACCATTGATCAAGGATTACACAGGATCTATCATGTAATGAGTGAAACTATCAGATCATTATTTAATTGTTGATTCAAGTAGGTTGACAAGATAAATCCCTTAATTGGGTCACTCCTAACAGGGTGAGAAATATCCTAAGAGGTCTAAAGACTAAATCCTCTAATGCGGTGACTTCTTAACAGGAGTTCTAAATCTTTTAGCGAGGTGATCCTAACAGTTCTTTTTTTTGTAAGATCCTAACAAGGCTAAACACTCTTAACTGGGTGAACCCTTAACTGGGTGGATATAATGCTCCTAATAGGCTATATTATTACTGCAGAAGTTAGGATTGATGGGTGTTAATTCTCACACGTGGTTTTTCCCTCTAATAAGGGTTTCCATGAGAAAAAAATCTATGTTAAAGTGTTGCATGCTTTTGGTGTTTGTTTTACTTTTTTACTATTTAGATCTTTATTACATGCTATATCTTAAGGAAGTTGGTGCTGAAAATAGTTAGATTTTTAGTTACACTGATTCACCCCCCCTCTCAGTATCTTCTAGTATTAACAATTGGTATCAGAGCTGATTTACCTTGAAAAACCCTAATCACTTGGGAAAGATCCTTGAGGTAGAGAAGGAGGGTTTGAGATATAGAAGACAACTTGAAGAAGTTAAAGACATAATTGAGAAGTTTAAAGAGAAACTAAATATGTCAAGGGAAAAAATAAAAGTGCTTGTTGATCAACTGAATGAAATCCAAGACTATATTTATAAATTGTCAGAACAAAGTGGATTCGAGGAATTTGAAGCAACCCTTGAAGCCTTGTATCAAGAGAATGAGAAGCTAACAAAAGATAAGAAATATCTCAAGAGGGAAATGGAAGATTTTTCCATCAAGATGGGTTAAGAAATGGATGCCAGGAAAGTTGTAGAGGAAGCTAAGAAGATGGAAGAATATACCCTAAAAGAAAAAATGTTTGAAATTTCTAGATTAGAGAAAGAGGTTGGTACCTTGCAGGTATATCTTCATGATAAAAAAGATGAAATGAAAGATCTAAGAGGTGATATCAACAATCTGATGATGATCAATGAAGATTTGATAAGAGAGAATGAAGGCCTATGCAAAGAGAATGAAATATTGTAGAAAGAACTTGATGATGCAAACAAGTTACTGAAGAAATTTAATGAGGGTTCTGAGAAACTTGATAAGTAGCTAAAAATTCAAAGGAGAAGCAACAACACCACTAGTCTAGGCTATACTGGTAAGACTACTTTTGAGATTGGTGAATCATTTAAATCCAAGAAGCCTAATAAAGATGATAAGTCGCCACCCAAGGTGAACAAGAAAAATCCTGGTAAGAAAGCTTACAAGGTGATTTGTTTTAATTTTCTTAAAGTAGGACATGTTGCAAGAGAATGCAAGTTTAGACCTATTACCCCTACATGTTCAATTTTTCATGAAAAAGTTCATGCTGCTAGGGTGTGCATAAATAAACCTAATGTGTTTAATGGTCACTTTTATAAGTGCAAGAAGTATCATCATAGAGCAAGTGAGTGCAGGACCAAGATGAAAAATCATGGATTATTTGTGAACCAATAGAGTCCTTATCAAAACCAGAACCAATGAAATATTAAATATACACATTGCCACAAGTATGGGCACATAGATGTTATCTACATATTGAGAAAAAATAGAGGTATTTTTGGACCTTGGAGATCTACTGGGATGACATGTTTCCATTTCCATAAGGTTGGGCACATTGAAAGATTATGCAGGTCAAGGAATTAGGGAAACCAATAAGTGAACAAGGTAGATGATCAGAAGGAAAGTAGATTGTTGATGTGGAGGAAACTGGAAATTAGATGAGTAAGGTATGGACAAATAAGGATGAGAGAAAAACATCATAAGGATCCTCATATCCATCAGGTATGGAGAATTCACTAGAAAACTAAGCATGTTTTGGATTAGGGGGAGAAATTAAGGTCAAATCTATACATGGACCCCCAAGAAGAATGTGTGGTAAGTTTTATTTGCATACTTAAATGCACTATGATATGTTGTAAAGTTTGATTATATTACATGAAGGGTTACCTTTTTGTAATCAAGTTTGAAATGTTAAGTGGTGCATAGTTATGCTCAATCAGTAACTAAGAGAAAAAGGAAATAAGAAGTGAAGAAATTCGCTCTACTAAAGGATTTCCAAAATAAGAAAAATAGATAAAGAAAAGGAATAATTATGCAATAGAGCATGGAGACACATCTGGTGTTTCAGGTATCAATGATAAGGAGGTTGAAGTGGTATATTAAATAACTGGTTAAAGCTCCTACCGGTAGATAGACAAGAAAGAAGTGTAAGAGTTAAAAAGGAAAAGGTCACTTTATCAATGAAGTTGCCAAGTGCAATACAAAAGAAAGATTGCTAAGGCTGGTATGCCTGAGTCCTCCTAAAGCATTTGAAATAATTTGAACTAGTGAAGTTTATTGGAAAGAGGTAAAAGGAGAATGCACAAAGAGATAAAGATGAGGATAAAAGTGAATTGAATCAGATGAAGACCATAGGGAAGAAGTCCAAATTTGTTAGCTCCCCTATGAGAAGACTATGCCACCTAATATGAGTAAGTTTCATTCCTATTGACAAGATTTTAGATAAGCATTCAAGATCAAGATGAGGTTGATAACTTTGTCAACCGGTGAGACTCAACCAGTACATGGTATGATTGAAGGTATGTTGAAGAGATGAAGAAAAGGTGAATTGGTGCATAACTGATGTTGTACAAATTGAAAGTGAAGAGGAAATAGTTGTATAAATTTTAAAGGTATCAATGATGATGATAATGATAAACCAATCATTTAAGGACCTATAGATATTTATGTTCTTATCTTAAGTGATTTGATATAGATTTATAATGTCTTGAAATCTGAGATCAAGAAACAAGTGATTATAGGCACAAAGGAAAGAAGCTCAAGTTAGCAAGAGATGTATAGGTAGATTTGGTGCTAGAGGTTGAGTATGAGGTTGATTGTGATGATTATGTCACAATTATGGTTAATTATAAGTGATTGGTAATTGTTGTAGGAGATATAATGGTAAGTCCAAGAGGATGCAAAAATATATTGAGTCAAAGAGGCAATGAGGATTAAAGAAATTAGTTCAATTGGTATTCATTACATTGAAATAAGTCATTTTTCCAGTGAGTCTGAATCAAGTCATAGATTTTTACAAGGAGATGTAAAATTTCAAGTTTATTGAGGTTTTTTAGAGGAAGTAAGATGAGACATTAGAAGAAATCATGGTGTATGATATGATTGACTTAGCTCTACTAGACATGAGTATTTTGATACAATAGATGAGTAAGAAGTTTTTGATAAAAGGACAAATTGGTTTACTCAAAATATTTTGAGGAACTGGAAGGATGATCTTCAAGCATTGAAGACAAGTTTTGTTAAGAAAAAGTTTTGTAAAGAAGGAATAGTATCTCTTGTACACTTGAATCAACAATAAGTGATCAGCTCAGAAGGAGCAATCAGAATGTTTTGAAGAGAATAGATGAAGATTGAGGCATGTTGTACCTTTGGAATTTTTGTCAAAGGGGGAGAAGTATCAAAAAAAATAAAGGGGGAGAGATGTACTGAAAAGTGGCAAGAAAATAGATGATTCATATGAGAAATATAGAAACGGGAAGAAGTATCAGTAAAGGGAGAAGAGTCTGAGATGAACTAGTAAAGTGGATAAAGAGATAAGAATCTGACAAAGAAGTGTAAAGACATCAGGAGTAGAGAGAGCATGTATTTTCTTGGTATTGTTAGTATTTCTATTTGGTGTTTCCATCAATGCCAAAGGGGGAGATTGCTGGCATAAATGATGTAATTGATGCAAAGATTAGATGAGTATGTTATGTTATGAGTGTGATGCAAGTATGGTTACAACATGATCAGTTATGAGTTTTTCATTGCTGTCAACTTAGTGGTTTTTGGTTGACAGTTTTTCTCTTATACTGAGGTATGTTCAAGTGGTTGGATCTAGACCTATGGTTCAAGCTGGAGTGTGTGATTATGAAGGAAGATTAAGTAATGTCTCTAGATGATATATCTATGACCACATAAGTTTATTTTATATGTGAGGTGATCTATGTTTTTTTTGAAGGATGTCAGGTAGACAAGAATAATAGGTTGAATCCAATGAGTGATGACTTGATTATTGTGACAAGATGGTTTGGAATCAAGTTTTGCAATTCAAGATGTGTTATCTTGACTGTGTTATGGATTTTTTTGCACAACTGTATCATGTTCGGTGATTGGTGGACATAGTTACAGTGGAAAGGAGATCACAGAGTATTATGCAAAGGAAGTTCTTCGTTCAATTGATCAGATCCTTAATTGGTGATTTTGTACCATGTTTCGATAAGTTGTTACATGTTTGAAGGATTGATATGATGTGTTAGATTGATGTGGAATGATGATTTGGAATTTACATGATCATGATGGTCAGATTTATTGGAGTTATGCAAGTTCATTGGAGAGTGTGATATGTGTTAGGACTATTTTTCAAAAAAATTTCCCTTGGTGTGAGGAAGACTTCTGAAAATCCATTTTTTCTCATAAACCCTAGGTCTTCCCATGTCAAAAACCCTAAATCCTTGTCCTTTGTTCTAATTGATCATTACTTTTTTTATCACTTAGGTTCCCCTTTGCACCACATGTCTTAAGTCATCGTCAGGCGGGGCCAAATCTTCTAAAAGGTTTGTTTTCTGAGCTGACCCTCTATTATTTCTTGAGTATAAAGCCCCGGTGCCCTTTAAATTTTTCCTAAGCCCCAGTATTTTGTTAAAATTGTTAAAGTTTGTTGAGTTTTGTATTTACCAACCGATCGAGTCAATTTTCCAATGTAAGTCTTTTGGGCCTAGTCGGCAAGATGTGCAAAACCCGACGAGCATTTGATGATTCAGCGAAAAGGGTGAAGGGATTAACTATTTTGGCTTATCTCTTAATCTCCAAGTCTCAAATGGTTAGTTATTTTCATTCAACAACTTGGTGATTAAAGCTTTCTCCAAGTCTCCCAATGGCTGGTGGTGATTCCTTAACCTTCAGCAATCTAGCGTGATGATTTTCTCATGATCACACAAGGTAGCGGCTAAGTCATGATGCATTCACTGATTAAGAGACAACTATTGATGGTGGACAAGATCGAGGGTTATTGCTGAATCTCATGATCTTTGCTAAGTTAAGAAAAGCATTTGGTGGTTGTGAGAATGCCTTAGTTGTTGGATCTCAAGAACTAACCAAGGTCAAGCCAAACATCCAACAATCATGAGATATGTGTTAGTCACTCATTCTTGTGATGAAACTAGAGTTAAGGTTAACATCCAGAGACTAAGATAAAGTTGTGGTCATTGAATATCCTAATCAGATGTGAGTTAAGTTAAAATCTTAGAGACCGCGAGAAGCCTTTCATCGCTTATTCTCTAGATATAACCCCAGTCAAGACAAACATTTAGAGGTTTAGAGATTTTCATTGGTCGCTAAATCACATAATGAAACCATGGTTAAGATAAAATTTCAGCGACCTTGAGGAAGCCTGTTGTCATGTGATCTCTAGAAGATGAGTGGTTAAAGACTTGCCATGGTTAAAGAGATAAGAAACTGATAGTTTTAAAGTGATCATGCGGTAGGTGTAATACCTTAATGGAAAGATGCATGAGGGTTACTAATCATAGAATCACGCCTTATCACCACATGTCCAGCCTGATGAATATTTTTAAAAGGTGGGTCCTCAATGCCAGGTGTTGCAAATGTGTTATTTTCTGATTGGTTGTCGAGGTGGATGATATGGAAAGTCTTTTTCGAAAGCCTGGTTGACCATTCTATTGATTAATATGAACTGCACGGTGTGCTAGGAAAGGATGGAGATCAATGACTATTTTTTAAACCTGGGTGATAATCGTTCTATTTTGAAACTTTGAAATTTTGCTAGCATTTTTCAGCATAAAATAAAGCCAGTAAGTTAGGTTTTTTTAAAAAAACTTAATCATATCTGATTCATTTTGTGATCATAAATGACAAGGTTGCTTGCTTGAAAAGGGTCGCTGCAAGTGAAAATTGATGTAGATCAGGTTCTTTCTCAAAACTAATCTGACCTAATAGAAATGACTACATTAAAGGACTAGTTCTTAAATACAACAACAACCAATCTACTTGATCTAATTATGTTCACCACCCAAAAAGATTTTGAAATAATGCTTGCCCGAAAAGGTGTCCATGTTGTGGAGAAATGGATGAAATATTCATGCCATTTATTGTGTAGCCAAAAACAACGAGGGTTTTTCATGGTAATATTTCATGTCCTTTTGATGTACCAGTTAGGTTTTTTCCTGAATTGAAGATGAGATTGGACCTGATTGCTCCTAGTTAGATGTAATGTCTTTTCTGCAGTTTTCTGATTAATTGTAAGTAATTAGAGAACCTAATTTTTCCCTAAATGATAGGATTTTTATTACAATCCTTGTGAATAAAAGGATTTTTCATGATCATTTGGAGGCATTGATAATTAGGTGTTAATAGAGAATATTTTGTAAACCCTAGTCTTAGTCGAGATTGTAAAATTTTGTATCATTTTTTCAATGGAAGGTAGAAAGTTATAGGTTTTTTTTGTTATTTCCAAGCTTTTATTTTGAAGTGTGAATTTTATGGTAAAATTCATTATACTTAATACAAATATCTGGTTCTTATCTCTCATATATGTCAAGTCTTATGAATTTTGAACTTTCTAGTTCATCACATAATTGTTTATGTGTGTATTCTCATTCCTAATTTCTGATCAAGGATCAGATTAAACATTGCTTTGGGTGGGATATAAGTTCATCTTGATTTGCATAAGGATTCTTTGAAAGTGGTGAGAGTTTTGGGTGGATGTATTTATGGTTATGAATCTTTGATATCTTCTAGTCTTTATATCTTGTTTGTTTTAGAGTTATTTCCCAATGGATAAGGCACTGGTCTGAGTGAGTATATCTCCTATCATGACATATTGATCAAGGTTGTTACAATCTACAAATTTGAAGAAAAAACCACTTGAAGTTTTTAGTTTATGGTTTAAAGGTTGAATGTCCTATCATAGCAATAGAGATTCAATGAATGTTTGGTTATCATTTAGCACTTTCTTTCTATCTATCTATTTCTAGAATCTAGTCTTGGTGTTGTAGAGGTATTTTATTTATTAGATTAGGTGCACCCACCTTGGTTTTGCAAAGCCGAAAGTGTAGAGGGAAGTCTTATCCCTATAGTTGGTCCAATTACCTTAAGATCCTTTAATACATTTGGAATTAACCACTGCTAAATATCATTTTGAAGGTATATTGGTAACCTATGAGCGTAAGTCATTTTGAAATGCCAACAAGATGGTGACTCTGCTAGGGAGTTGTTATAACCATTCATAAATAACGTAGGTTCCAAGTTGAGCTAGACTCATGGTCGGCTTATTCCAAACCAATAAGTTACCACTAATAACATAGAGTTATTCTTTTCCTATGTCTATCTTTTCTTTTACAAAACTCATTATGATACATATTATTGAAGAAATAATGTTTTAGAATTCCCAACATAGTTGGGTGGTGACTCAAAGAATCTCTTTAGCAATGCTAGTCATAAAATCATTTTACTCACATTTTTTAGAATGAGTTATAGAAATACTAGGTCTTGGAGGAAAGAATATCCATAAGATAGAATGGAAGAAGGGCTTCCAATTACTTCTAGACCTAATCAGACAAGGGAGGAAATAAATAATAAGGATATGTCTCATACATGGAAACAGAAGGAAAATACAAGATAGGAAAGTTCAATCCAGCCTAGTCAGGAAGGAAATGCCTTAGAATATGAAGAGGTTGTTGATTTGGGATTAGACTAGTATGAGGATTATTATTCTCCTTGAGAGAGAGGAGGATAAAGATTATAATATAATAAGAGCATAGTCCTTGGTAAATCTCTTGAACAAGATAGGAGGTCAAGAAGAAAGAGTAGTAGGCAAGACTTTTACCCTCCTTTTTCCCTTGGTACTTCAGCACCCTAGGGATTTCATGTCTCAGAAGATAAACATGATGAAATTCATGTTGAAGGTTCAGAATTTGAAACAACTCTCCCATAATCTAAATAAATCTTTAAAGAAGTGTATGAATTGGAGAGAAGGATCTAGGAACAAGCTGCTATTAGACAACAAAGAGAAAAAGAAAAGGAAGATAAAATAATACAAGATATGATAAGAGCGGAATAGTTAAATATTGTTAGAAAGTATAGTCCACCAAGATAACTGAGAGGGGGGGGGTGAATCAGTTATCAGATAAATACAAATTTTATCAACCTTAATAGATTTTAACCATGTAAGCATTGTAATCAGCAACCATAGAAAGATATACATGCACAATAACATAATGACACAAGATATGTTGACTAGGGAACCTCTTGATCAAAGAGTAAACACCGGTGGGAATGATGCCCATAAAAGATGCACTAATATGAAAGTTCCTTGTGAGAGGAAGGACTATGTTAGGATTCTTATGAAATACTTTCAATACATATGAATCCCTATTAGGAGATTTTGAATCCCTGTTAAAAGATTCTAACTCTGTTAGGAGTTATGGAAGACAGAAGGACCCACTACCCAAATAGCTAAAGGGTAAGATCACTGAACTCACTGTCCAACTGATCTTTGTATTACTCAAAAAAATAATATCAAAAAGATTACTTATCTCAACAATTCAATACTCCTCTAATTGTGCCAAACCGCACCAACTGCTTCTTCAGATCTCAGAGCTTCACATATCCTATTTCCACAAATTCACTTTCACAATTCCTCTGTACATTTTATCATATACACATACACAAACATTACAAGGAAAACATTCTTTCCTTTATACCACACTCAAGTAATTACAAATGAGTCAGCATACAAATTAAAAAATAAAATATTCCACACGTTACATCAAAATTACACAAAACTGTCAGCTTCCAATCAATATAATTCTTCACTCATGTGACCTCGGATCTTGTGCTATCATCCATATCACTATCAACATGTCTTCAACTAATCTCTAACTACACATAACTAGGTTCCATACCGATGAGGAGATATCATCTGATTTCCACAAACCGCTACTTAGGAACACTGCCTAAATACTGCTTCCACTGATTTTCTCATAACTTCCATGAATAAGTGAATTATTGTCTAAGCTCTTAACCAAAATCTTATAACACATCATAGAGTAAGTCCTCAACTGTGCATAGCTTCATCTTCAATATCCCAAGTGCGCTAACTCAAAAATTGTCTGCTTCTCTGCTAATCTTTAGTAAATCACTATGTTGACATCAATGACAATCACAATCATGAATGTAACAACAAATGCTAAAGAATGGCTATGAATACTCCCCCATAGGATATATTCAAGTGTCTTAGGGGCTGAAAACTATCTCTTAATACCATTCACTTCACAAAAAATGTTAAATTCTTTTGAAGTAAATTCTCCACCTCTATCTGATCTCAAACATTTAATCTTCATTCCAAATTCATTCTCAACTTTGTTCTTAATGATCTTAAACATATCAAATGCTTCATATTTTTTTGTAAGAAATGCAATCCACATCATTCTTGTAAAATCATCAACAAGAATCATAAACTACCTTTCTCCATAGAATCCTCTAGTCCTTGTAGGACCACTCAAATTTTTATGAACAATCTCCATCTTCTCTGTTGTTGTAAACTTATTGCTGGGAAATGAGCTTCTCTTATGTTTAGCCATCACACATTCTTTGCAAATTATGTTAGTAGGCTTCATAATTTTAGGCAAATCTCTTACTGCAAGTGTGAACTCACTTTCACAATGTTATCAAAGTTTATATGACAAAATCTTTTGTGCCATAACCAACTTTCATAAATCTTAGTAATCAAACATGTCATCTCAGTAGGATTCAACTAAAATACATTACCTCTAGTTCTAGATCTAGTGCCAATCAAATTACCATCTCTATCTTTTATCAAACCATCCACAAAGTAAACAGCATCAGCATTAGTATTTCCATCAAGAGTAATAGATCCTATACCCTTAATCAAACAAGGTGCATTGTTTCCAACTCTAACAACTCCTCCATCATAATTGTTAAACTTTATGAACTTTTTCATGTCTCTAGTCATATGATGTGAACAACCACTGTCTATAATCCAATCAGATTTCTTTTCTACATGAGAGACTAAAGTTTTTTCTTCCTTAATTTCAATTTCAAGATTTTCTTCTTCAATTGCTACAAATCCTATATCATCATTATTCTCAATATCACTTTCACTTAAGGTTTTCACCAAACTAGCTTCAAGTTCTTCATCATTTGCATAATAACATTCTTTAGATCTCCTAGGATTAAAGTTATTCCTATACTTCTTAACTCACTTAGGACATTTAGATGCAAAATGACCATATTCTTGACAAGTCCAACATTTAAAAAATTTCTTACCATTTGGTTATCTCTTCACACGCAAGGCAATACCTTCTTCAATCTTCCTATCTTCTTTATTTCTAGATCTGCTGCTACTAGCATAATCTCCACTCACACTTATGCTTCTTGACAAAGTAGGGTGAACACTAAGAGCACTGAATATTGTCTCTATTCTAGGTAAGTCTCCTGATAACCTTAGGTTCATCTCTACTACTTCCAATCTTCCAAGAAGAGTCTATCTTGTGAAGTTCATAGTACAAGGTATAACTTGTCCAATCATCTATGTTGTTTGCTTGAATGCAGGAGTCAATGTCCTCAAAATTTTCCATATCACTTCATTCTCTATCTTTGTTCCTCCACAAGATTTTATACCTGCAACATCTCTGACATTCTACTAATATAGCTTCTAACAGATTCATCTTCCATCATTCTTATATCTTCAAATCTGCATACCCAATTATTTAATATGACTTTCTTAGCATGTTCATCACCTTCAAAAGAAGACTGTAAAGCTAACCAAATTTCATGAGATGTCTTTAGATATTTTAGCTGACTATATTCATTCTTCAAAAGGGCTGACAAAAGTGCTTCTCTAGCAAGTATGTTACACATGAATAGTTATCTTTCCTCATTAGTACAATCTTCAATTTTGTCCTCATCAATGATAGTCTTCTCATTCTTTGTGATTAACCAATAACCTAGTCCTAAACAAAGTAGGTGTGTCTTCATCTTTTCTTTCCAACTATCAAAATTTACTCCATCAAACTTAGGGCTTTCTTTCTTGAAATTTGTCATGGATCTCTTTAAGCTATTAAACTTTTCCTTTGAGGACCTTCTGCTTTGATACCAATTGTTAGAAAGTAAAGTCCACCAAGATAACTGAGAGGGGGGGGGGGGGTTGAATTAGTTATCAGATAAATATAAATTTTATCAACCTTAATAGATTTTAATCATGTAAGAAATGTAATCAGCAACCATAGAAAGAAATACATGCACAATAACACAATGACACAAGATATGTTGACTAGGGAACCTCTTCATCAAAGAGTAAACCCCGGTGGGAATGATGCCCAAAAAAGATGCAATAATATGAAAGTTCCTTGTGAGAGGATGGACTCTATTAGAAGTCTTATGAAATATATTTAGTACATATGAATCCCTGTTAGGAGATTTTGAATCCCTGTTAAAAGATTCTAACTCTGTTAGGAGTTATGGAAGACATAAGGACCCACTGCCCAAACAACTTTAGGGTAAGATCACTGAATTCACTATCCAAATGATCTTTGTATTAATCAATATAATAATACCAAAAAGATTACATATCTGAACAATTAAATAATCCTTCTCTAATTGTGCCAAACCGCACCAACTGCTTCTTCAAATCTCAATACCAGATCTCAGAGCTTTGCATATCCTCTTTCCACAAATTCTCTTTCATAATTCCTTCATACACTTTATTATATACACCTAGACACACATTAAAACAAGGAAAAAATTCCTTCCTTTATACCATACTCAAGTAATTACAAATGATTCAGCATACAAATTACAAAATAAAAGTTTCCATACGTTACATCAAAATTACACAAAACTGTCAACTTCCAATTAATATAATTCTTCACTCATGTGACCTTGGATCTTGCACTATCATCCACATCACTATCAACATGTCTTCAACTTCTCTCTAACTACACATAACTAGATTCCATCCTGATTAGGAGATATCATTCGATTTCCACAAACCGCTACTCAGGAACACTTCTTGAATACTACTTCCACTTATTTGCTCATAACTTCCATGAATAAGTAAATTACTATTTGCACTCTTAACCAAAATCTTATAACACATAATAGAGTAAGTCCTCAACTACGCATAGCTTCATCTTCAATATCCCAAGTGCGCTAACTCAAACAATGTTTGCTTCTCTGCTAATCTTCAGTAGATCACTGTGTTGACATCAATGACAATCACAGTCATGAATGCAACAAAAACTGCTATAGAATGGCTATGAATACTCCCCCATAGGATATATTCAGCATTCATTCCTAAAAAATATGAATTTGTTAAACCTGGAAGCAATAAATTATGTTCCAATACCTGAAAAAACAAAAGAACATCCTGTTATCCAAGAAGTATGTAAAATAAGGAAACCCAAAGATAAGGGTAAACAAAGGGCTGTTGGAATTGCAATCAATGAGTCTATCAATGATAAGGATCCCACATACTAGGTATCAAGATTAGATCTTGATCTTAAGAAGGCCAGAAGAGGAAAAGAAATATTGGCTAAAGAACTTGAGAAAGCAAAATTGGAAGCTACTGCCATGGAAATGAAAAAGAAGATTGGGTTTCTTAAATAGACTTTGGGACTTTCAAATGTTGATGCTTCTTCTTTATCACATGGCATAAATCTTGGGAATACTACAAGACAAGCAACAAATGTCCCACCACCAGCTGCAACTAAAGTTTCTACTACATCAAACATAAGCATGTCTACATCCTAGGCTATTGGCCCATCATAGGGAGGACCTATTCATCTTGAAAGGTACAAACAACTTACTTTTTATGCTATCCCTGGTTATCCTAATGTAAACCTTAATGAACTTAGAGAAAATATCCCTAAGTTTACTGGAAATAATGTCATTACATGTGAAGAACATTTGAATAAATTTGTTGATATAATGCATGATTATAATTTTGAACCTGATGATGTAATAATGAAATTATTTGTGCAATTTTTAAATGAAGATGCTAGGGATTGGTTCAGAGGATTACCACATGCCAGTATAGGGTCTTGGAATGAATTTAGAAATTGTTTCAAAGTACAGTATGGTGATAAGACAAATGAGGATTTTATGTTGAATGAATTCAATAATATTAAGAAAAACCAAAATGAGGACGTTATTGAATTCAATATAAGACTCCAAAAGGCCATGCATAAGCTCTTGAAAGTTATTAGGCTAGATGATAGGATATGCCTTGTGACATATTTAAATACCTTTGATGCTAAAATGGGATACGTCTTGAGAGACAAGAATCCTAGAAATCCTGGGGAAGCTTACAAATTGGCTATTAACATATAAAGTAACAGAAGAATATCAGGAAAGTTGGGAAGAAGAGAGGATTGGAAGCCTCATATTCCAAATAGGAAGGAACTAGGAAGGTCTTCAAATTTAAAACCTAAGGAAGATGATAGTGTCAAACAGATCTTAAATGCTTTGAAGGATCTAAAGCCTGGTGAGAATAAAATTAATAGGGTTGCAGGTAATGACAAGCCAACTTTTAACAATTTTAGTAGGCAACCAAGAATGCAAAACTACCCCTATAACACCCACTGGAAGGATGAAAAGCCCATTATTGCACCAAAAAAGGATAAACCTAATGAAAAAACCCTTGATCCTCTGAAAAGGAGTTCCATTAATATGAATGATGATATACCATGGTGTACTTCATGTCAGTGTTAATATGATTTAGAACAAGAGAGAGGGGGGGTGAATCAGTTTTTCTCAGGTCCTAATGTATAAAAAATCTCAAAAACTTTTCCTTAAATCAGATCCAATAACCAAAACAAACTCGGTCATCACTGATTCAATAATAGAAACATCTAACAATGCAGTCCACTACCCAACTATAACTTAACTTGTAAAACACAGAAATGTTCAAACCAAAACATTCACACAAGTATTAACACCAGGATTTATAGTGGAAACCCAATTTAGGAAAAACCACTTTGTAACATGCTACTATTATTTTCACTCTTCTGAAGTGAGCTCGGTAAAAATCCAACCTTGTTAAAGGTTACAATACACATTGTCAGGTGTGACCCGGTTAAAGGATTTCAATCACCCTATTAAAAGTGAGCCTAGTCATAGGACTTACATACACTCCATTAGATTGCAACCTTGTTCAAAGGATTTAACATATGATTGTTAGGACAACCTCTGTTAAAAGGATTTTAACTATTACAATTGTTAGAAAGTAGCAGCAATATTTATCTGAAAAATATACAACTCACTTTGCAAATATTAGATCTGATTCCATACACTAATGATGGTTTACTGACTTTGAAACTTTTCCATCTCCATCTCTGATCTGTTTGAAACTTTTCTTCAAGCAACCACCATAATTCTCCTTCAACCTTTTCTGCTTATTCAGTCAATAAAACTTTACTGATATTCCAACATTCCCTATTCTACTCTCACACTGGCATATCCAGCACTTACATATACTTTCCTCAATTAGGTTAACTCATCTTATGCCGCTCAATCTCATTCGTAGATCTTAGGGTTAGGTCAAATTCATTGAATCTACCCACTTCATGTTCTTCAGCTCCTTTTCTAGAATCATCTCAAATCTCTTAAAGATTTACAATAAAACATTTTACAATGCATTTAATGCTTTCAAACAATCAATAAATAAAGTCAACACATTTTATATAATCCAAGAATTCAACAATGTCGACTCCAAAACTAAATTCTCTTCAAATATAAAATTACTGATGCTCAATCAATAATGTGATCAACTACTCAGTCTTCATGTAGAAAGCTCGGTCATTACTAAAAATGTTTCCTCGGCTTACACTATCTTCCTCGGCAATTAACTGTTGTTCAGTCGACACTAGAATTTTTCTCGACATACACTAACTTAGTCGACACTAACATTACTAGGCTTAAACATGATTTTTCCACTCTTTTCTCGATCAAGCCTACCATTTTAGTCTTTAGTCTTACTAAGATAAACAATACATTATCTCATCATTGTGCAACATATTCAAGTACACTTTATAGTATCAAGATAACTCAACCTTTCCTTAGGTGCTATTGTTACCAACCTTGCCTAGCCCCTTAGCAACACTCAAATAGATATAGTACTTTCCTAAGTAGCAACAGTCTTACCAGTTAAGGTTTGACATCCATGACAATACAACAATTGTTTCAATTGCAGTTGCCAGCAATCTCCCTCTTTGGCATTGATGGAAACACCATATGATATCACCTGAATAACACATGGATTACCAACCAATCCAAAAACTTATATTTCCATTAGAGAATTATTTATAATATCCTTAGCTTCATTCTGATTTAGAATTCCTATAAGCCTCAATTCTATGACTGTCAGAAGTGTTCAGATCTCCCTCTATCCCGATCCCTTCATTTCAGTTCATCATCCTTAGCTTCAATGTCATGTGTTATCATATCAGTTCATCTCCCTCTTTGACAAAAATTCCAAAGAAGCAACTAAAACATACATCCATCAGATGTAGATAATATCTGTGTAGCTTAGTGTTTCTCCCTCTATCATCTTTCTTATGACTAATTTCTTGTCTTTGCTTCTTTTCACAACTCTAGGCCAGCCCTAAAGTGTGACAATCTTCTGCATCAATTTGTCAAATATTCTGTTGTAGCATATTTGATGTAATGCTCCTAGCTTGTCTAGGTAGCCTCAGTTAGGGGAAGGACCCCTAATTGACTTCTCAAATACTCATGAGCTTCTCTGGGTAAAGCTTTAATGAATATGTTTGCTAATTGTTCTTTTGTATTCACATATTCCATTCAGACTTCTTTATCTTGTACTAATTCTCTCAAGTAGTGATACTTGATTGCAATGTGCTTGGTCTTAGTGTGCATCATTGGATTCTTAGAGATATTGATAGCACTTGTGTTGTCACAGAAAATAACAAGTTTAGTGATTTCTTCTTTTATGCCTATCAACAATTGTTTTATCCATACCAAATTTGAACAGTTTACTACAACGGCAACATACTCGGCCTCGGTAGTAGATTGGGAAATGCAATTTTGTTTCTTGCTCATCTAGGAGACTAATCTCTATCCAAGAAAGAAAGCTCCACCACTAGTACTTTTTCTGTCATCTACATTTCCTGCCCAATTAGCATCTATATAAACTCTGAGTTCAAATTTGTCATCCTTCTTATAATATAGACCAAAGTCAGCAGTTCCTTTCAAGTATCTCATAATTCTTTTCACAACCATCATGTGTGTTTCCTTAGGATTGGTAGAGAATCTTGCCACAATCCCAATAGCTAGTGCAATATCTGGTCTACTATGTACAACATACTACAATTTTCCAATCATGGATCTGTACAAAGTCTGATTCACTTCTGTAGCATCATCATTCTTAGATAACTTTTGTCCAGTAACCATAGGAGTTCTCACTAGTTTAGCATCTTCCATCCCAAAAAATTTTAGTATTTCATTAACATACTTAGACTGTGTAATGAAAATTCCATTCTTCCTCTGATATACTTGTAAACCAACAAAGAATTTGATCTCACCAAACATACTCATTTCAAATTCAGTTTGCATTTCATTTGAAAATATTTTACACAATGCATCTTGTCCACCAAAAATAATGTCATCCACAAAAAATGTTGTCAATAGGATACCTTTACCTTCTTCATCCTTCATGTACAGATTGCTTGTTTCATTTGTTCTTGAAAATCCAATCTATATCAAGTAGTTGTGCAACCTCTCATACCATGCTCTGGGAGCTTGCTTCAATCCATTTAATGCTTTGTTCAGTTTGCACACCATGTGTCTTCTGTTTGGATTAATAAAACCTTCTGGCTGTTCTATGTAAACTTCTTCTTCTAGTATACCATTAAAAAATGTAGACTTGACATCCATTTGATATACCTTGAAATCTTTATAAGAAACATATGCAAGTAGAGTTCTTACTCCTTCCAATCTAGCTACAGGGGAAAATGTCTCCCCATAACCTATTCCTTCTTCTTGTGCGTAGCCTTTGCATACCAGCCTAGCTTTGTTCCTAGTGATTTCACCATTTTCATTCATCTTATTCTGAAACACCCACTTTGGTCCTATAACATTTTTATTTTTAGGTCTCGACACCAGAGTCCAAGTATCATTCTTCTCAATCTAGTCAATCTCTTCATTCATTGCTTGTATCCAGTCTTCATTCTCCAATGCCTCTCTAGTTGACTTGGGTTCAAATTCACACAATAGGCATGTTGGATCCTTAGTCTTACTTCTAGTCTGAATTCCAGTATCCTTGTCTCCAATTATCTATTCAGGCTTGTGATGTCTTCTTACATATTTTTCCAAAACAAGTTCAGCTCATCTCTCCTCTATTTCATCATGTTCCTCAACAAGATTTTTAGATTCAACTTTTGAATGCTCGGCAACCTCTTCCTGATACTCAGCAGCACTTTTTTGTAGCTTGGCATGTTCTTGTTCTCTCTTGGCACTATTTTCCTAATGCTCAGCAGCATCTATATGTCGCTCGGCATTGCTTACTTGAGACTCATCATCAGGTGCAAGTCTATTACTTGCCTCTTCTTCTTCCTTAATGTACACAAAAGATCTATAATCTTCTAGTTCTCTTTTGCTGTTAGCTTCATTTCTTTCTGCATACTCATCAATTTTGACATTCACACTTTCCAAAATTTTGTTAGTGTTAGAGTTCAAACACTTATAAGCTTTAATTTTTGTGGAATACCCTAGGAATATGCCTTCATCACTCTTAGTATCAAACTTTCCATTCCTAGTGTCTTTTAATATATAGCACTTACTTCCAAAGATTCTAAAGTATTTAACACTCGGTGCATGCCCATGCCATAATTCATAGGGTGTCAGATTTGTACATTTCTTGATCTGTACCCGGTTAAGAGTGTAGACAACAATGCTTATAGCTTCTTTCCAGTATTTCTATGCCACATTCTTTTCAATCAACAATGTCCTTGCACAATCCAAAATAGATTTGTTTCTCCTTTCTGCTATACCATTCTGTGGAGGTGTTCTAGGTGCAGACATCTGTCTTTTAATTCCTCTATCATTGCAAAATAGATTAAATTCATTTGATGTAAATTCTCCACCTCGGTTAGATCTAAGACATTTCAGGTTCGTACCTGTCTCCTTCTCAACCTTAGCCAAATACCACTTAAAGAATTTAAAAGCTTCATTTTTTTCTTTTAGAAACATCACATGCATCATTCTAGTATGATCATCAACAAATAAGATAAAGTATCTAGCACCACAGTAACTTTGTACACCCATAGGTCCACAAAGGTTAGTATGAACCAAATCTAAAATGTTTTCAGAAGTAAAGGATTTGCTCTTAAAACTTGACTTTGTCATTTTTCCTAACTGGCATTCCTTGCACATCACATTCTCAGGTTTCTTCAATCTAGGTAGACCTCTCACCTTTTTCTTCTTACTTATCTCTACTAGATTGTCAAAGTTAACATGACATAGCCTTTTGTGCCATAACCAAATATCATCAAGTTGTGCAATTAAACATGTTTCTTCAGATAGGTTAAGATAGAACAAATTACCTCTTGTCTAATCTCCACTTCCAATTAGTTCTCCAGTAGCATCAAATATTTTAGCTTGCTTGTGATGAAATTCCACTTGGTAACCAGTTTTGTTAAGCTGAGAAACACTTAACAAATTATAATTAAGACCTTCAACCCAATATGCATTTTCACAACATATCTTATCAGTCAGTTTAATCAAACCTTTTCCTCTAACAGGACATGGTGCATCATTACCAAATTTTACATTTTTACCTCTGTAATGATGTAAGGTCTCAAACTTATTTTTGTCACCAGTCATCTGATGTGAACAAACACTATCAATAATCCATTTATCATTCTTGTTCACATAGGATATCAATGTAGTTTTCTCATCCTCATTAGATTCATCTTTCATTGCAACATAGACTACCTGAATTTCAAAATCATCACTATCAGTGTCAGTTTCTTTTTCAGCAATGTAACAAGATTTCTTACCTTTTCCTTTATAGTCTTTGTTCCATTGGTATCTTCTATCATCTTTTTTGTCTTTGTGTTTTCTTTTCCTTTCATCATCTTTATCCTTCCTATCAGGACATCTAGCAGCTATATGACCAACTTTATTACATGCAAAACATATAATAGGGAGTTTACCTTTATACTTTCCTTTTCCCCTTCTCAGTCTTCTATCCATAAGAGCTTCTAGATCTTCTAGTTCTTCATCAGAAGTGTCACTGTCACATTCACTTTCACTATCACTTTCACTTTCACTGATGCATCTTTCTTTTTCCTTCTTTGGCTTGTTTAGAACTAGTTGTGATTTGAAACTAGATTCAACATTTCCAATGCTTCCAATAGTGAAATTATCATAGTTAGAGAGTTCAAATGCAGTCAACTTACCAACCATACTTTCCAAAGTAAGCACATTAGCAAAGTTGCATCTAGATTCCTGAATAGCTGAGATCTTAATAGCATATATAGGATGTAGGGTTCTTAGTACTTTTCCAATTATATTTTCATCATCAATAGCCCCATTTGCTCCTCTAATAGCATTCACAAATTCTTTTATTCTACCACAATATTGTGCAATGTTTTCACCTTCTTGCATTCTCATTTCATCAAACTTACCTCTAAGACTCTCAGCCTTTGCTTTCAGCACATTTAGGTCACCACCATAGATCATTGCAAGTGTGTCCCACATATCCTTAGCATTTGTGCAGTCCTTAATGTCCTCAAATTTTGCATAGCTTAGGGTAGATGCAATTTCTTGCATTGCCTGATTATGTTCTTGCTTAGCTCTCATTTCCTCGGCAATCAAAGGTGTGACAGGTGAGACATAGCTATTCTCAATGTAGTACTTTGTAGAGTCACCAATACCAGCCAGATGTAGCTTCATCAAACTTTTCCATGTAGGGAAGTTTTCCTTATTCAGCTTTGGTACCTCCTTCTTATACATCCTGATCATTTGCTTCAAGCCCCATTAAACTTGATTTCTGTCAACACTAATAATAAGCAACAAAGTTCTGATACAATTTTTTAATATGATTTAGAACAACAAAGAGGGGGGGGTGAATCAGTTGTTCTCAGGTCCTGATGTATAAAACAATCTCAAAATTTTTTCCTTAAATCAGATCCAATAACCAAAACAAAATCAGTCATCACTAATTCAATAATAGAAACATCTAACAATGCAGTCCACTACCCAGCTGTAACTTAACTTGTAAAACATAGAAATGTTCAAACCAAAACATTCACACAAGTATTAACAATAGGATTTATAGTGGAAACCCAGTTTGGGAAAAACCACTTTGTAACATGCTACTATTATTTTCACTCTTCTGAAGTGAGCTTGGTAAAAATCCAACCTTGTCAAAGGTTACAATACACACTGTCAGGTGTGACCCGGTTAAAGGATTGTAATCACCCTGTTAAAAGTGAGCCTAGTCATAGGACTTACATACACTCCATTAGAATGCAACCTTGTTCAAAGGATTTAACATATGACTGTTAGGTCAACCTCTGTTAAAAGGATTTTGACTGTTACAATGGTTAGAAAGTAGCAGCAATATTTATTTGAAAAATATACAACCCACTTTGCAAATATCAGATCTGATTCTGTACACTAATGCTGGTTTACTAACGTTGAAACTTTGACATCTCCATCTCTGATCTGCTTAGAACTTTTCTTCAAGCAACCACCACAATTCTCCTTCAGCATTTTCTGCTTATTCAGTCAATAAAACTTTATTGATCTTCCAGCATTCTCTGTTCTACTCTCGCACTGGAATATTCAGCACTTACATATACTTTCCTCAATTAGGTTAACTCATCTTATGTTGCTCAATCTAATTCGTAGATCTTAGGGTTAGGTCAGATTCATTGAATCTACCCGCTTCATGTTCTTCGGCTCCTTTTCTAGAATCATCTCAAAGCTCTTAAAGATTTACAATAAAACATTTTACAATGCATTTAATGCTTTCAAAAAAATTAATAAATAAAGTCAACACATTTTACATAATCCAAGAATCCAACAATGTCGGCTCCAAAACTAAATTCTTTTCAAATATAAAATTGCTAATGCTCAGTCAATACTGTGATCAACTACTCGGTCTTCATGTAGAAAGCTCGGTCATTACTAAAAATGTTTCCTCGGCTTACATTGTCTTCCTCGGCAATTAACTGTTGTTCAGTCGACACTAGAATTTTTCTCGGCATACACTAACTCAGTCGACACTAACATTACTCAGCTGAAACATGATTTTTCCATTCTTTGCTCGGTCAAGCCTACCAGTTTAGTCTTTAGTCTTACTAAGATAAACAATACATTATCTCATCATTGTGCAACATATTCAAGTAGACTTTGTAGTATCAAGATAACTCAACCTTTCCTTAGGTGCTATTGTTACCAACCTTGCCTAGACCCTTAGCAACACTCAAATAGATATAGTACTTTCCTAAGTAGCAATAGTCTTACCAGTTAAGGTTTGACATCAATGACAATACAACAATTGTTTCAATTGCAGTTTCCAACAATCAGTCCCCACATAGTCTAGAGTAATGTGCTATTGCTTTAAACATATCTGAAAGTGAAGAATAAACTAAGCAATGTGATGAAAATGGTTGTGCAATGACCTCTTCACACTTTTGGGATGAAATTGATTATGTTGATGAAATAAAAAATCAGGATGTTGTTTGTTCACAAGCTAGAAATGAGGTGTACCATCAGCAAGTTTTCTCTAATGAAGAAGATGAGGAATTCGATGATGTTGGATGTAGTGTTGTGAAGGGTGAAGAGTTAGTTATTCTAAGGTGACCCTCTTATGAAGAAATTTCTCAAATTACTACAGACATGGTCACTCAAGCCAAGAGTAATCATAACCTAAGGAATAGGATAGTTGGTAATGCTAATGGTAAGCCATCTAGCATGTTTATCAAGAAATCAGAAAGGAACACTAAGCAGACTCAAGAAAAGGAAAAGGTTGTTGATGTTGTCAGAAAAATTAAAATAAAGAAGAATGCCATGCTAGCTGGTCCTATTATGGTGTATAAGGTAAATACAAAGGCATCAGAGGTAACTATTCCTTCTCCCCAAAGGTATGGCAAGTCCTAACACAAGGAGTAGCCTAGGCTAACTATCCAGCTCGAAGATAAGGATGTTTCTGTTGTCAAGCAGGACATAGTGGACCATAAATATACCCCAATTGACATGAGTAAGTTTCTTTCATAGATCACTGTTAAGGTTCCATTGTTGGAAATGATGAGAATATAAGAACATAAGGAAAAGGCCCTAAATTGGGTGAATAGTGTCACTTCCACAAATGTCCGAAAATCATAGGGAAATGATAAACATGTAGCTTCCTTGGATAACATACCTAACAGTAAAATTAAATAAATTATTTCTAAGATTCCACAAATTTACCTGTATATAGATATTGTTAGTACTGCATCAGGAATAGTTGACCCTTTCTTTTTTACTTTGGTAATTAATGAAAAAATGCTAAAAAGTTGTATGATTGATTCTAGGGCATCAAATACTATCATGCCTGCAGAAGTGATGAAGTCAATGAGATTGAATGTTGATACACCTCATAGGAGGTGTCAAGCTATGGACTCAAGGGAAGTGCTAGTTATTGGCACTATTAAAGCTCTACCTTATAGGTTAGTAGCATATCTAAATAAATAACTAACTATGAGTGTCTTGGTGGTAGATATCCCTCCTCAATGTGGGATGTTATTATCAAGGAAGTGGAGTGCTTCTATGGGAGGGAGTATCTAGTGTGATTTGTCATTTTCTATATTTGACATTGAAGGAGAAAGTGTAAGAGTGTCTAGGGAAACCAAAAATCCTCATATGATCGAGGAAAATGAAGAAGATAGTATGAATTGTTTTCTAGACACTGACATTGGTTCTTTCCAAGTTTAAGAGAAAGAAATGGAGGAAAAAGCCAGGCCTTTCCTTTCAACTGAAGACAAAGGTAACCTGATAGACCATGATGATCTGTGGACTTTATATTTTGATAGAGAAAGTTCAAAGGAAGGAGCTAGAGCAGGAGTGTTGCTAATATCTCCAAATGGTAAAACCTTTAAGTTTTCCTTCACTCTTTTGTTTTCTTGCACAAATAATGTTGCAGAATATGAAGCCTTGTTAATTGGATTGATATTAGCATCAAGACATGGAATAAAATTTCTTAAATTAATTGGAGATTTTGAGTTAGTAATTTCTTAGATTAGGTCAAGATATGCATCAAAAAATCAGAGATTAAAATAATACCAAAATGTTGTTTGGGATGAGATTGAGAATTTCAATGCATTTGGTATTGATTGGATGGATAGGAGCCAAAATAGAATGGCTAATTTATTAGAAAATATATCCTTAAGGCAAAAGGATATCACTTTTGCATGGATATCCAAAATTGAGGTTCAGTCTAGGCCTTCAATCCCAAACAATGTTGAAAACTGGCAAGTATTTTCTGATGACCAGGATATACTAAGATTCTTACAATGTGAGTCCCATTTTGGTGACAAAGAAATGGATTTTAGTACTTATGTAGACACCAATAATGGAAAAGAAACTATTTTTGGAAAGGAAGTCTTGCAGTTAAAA
Source organism: Chamaecyparis obtusa (assembly GCA_027943335.1). Classification (NCBI taxonomy): domain Eukaryota; kingdom Viridiplantae; phylum Streptophyta; class Pinopsida; order Cupressales; family Cupressaceae; genus Chamaecyparis; species Chamaecyparis obtusa. The sequence continues at coordinate 940,952 of BSBK01000457.1, read as the reverse complement.
TCAAATAGGGTTCCTAAAGGACTAGTTGCTCTTGAAAGAGCATTTGACAATAAAGATAAGGCCTTTTCTGCCAAAGTTGTAAATAAGCTGGAAGATTTAGAAGAAATAAATTTGGGAACAACTATAGTACCAAAAAATATTTACATTGGCAAGAGGTTGTCTCCCAAGGTCTGTAAGATGTTGATTGATCTTCTTAGAAAATTTAGACATGTTTTTGCATGGTCTTATGATGACTTGAAAGCCTACAGATAAGATTTGTTCCAGCATGAGATTCTATTGAAGGAACCAAACCATTTAGAAAAAAATTAAGGCCTATGAACCCCACTCTGGCACCCAAAATGAAGTTTTAATTAAAGAGAATGATAGATGCTGGGATAATTAAGCCTATCAAACATTCTACTTGGGTGTCCAATCTGGTTCCAGTAAGAAAGAATAATGGTGACATTAGACTTTGTGTTGATTTTAGGAACTTGAATATTAATTCTTTAAAGGGAAATTATGGGTTTCCTAACATGGAAAATATGCTAGAAAGAGTTATTGGATTAGAATTGATGTCTATAATGGATGGTTTCTCAAGTTACAATCAGGTAATGGTCAGGGAATCAAAACAATTTAAAACTACATTCACCACTCCATGGCGAACATATGTATATGTCAGAATTCCATTTGGTCTAACAAATATTGGTGCTACTTTCCAAAGAGCCATGGATGTGGCCTTTGCAAACTTCATAAACAAATTTTTGGTTCTATATCAGGATGATCTCACAACATATTCAAGTAAGGAAGATCAACATTGTGAACATCTTGAGAAGGTTTTTATTAGAGCTTTGGAGTATGGGGTTTCCTTGAATCCAAAAAAATGTGCATTTGGTGTTGTGGAAGGTAATATTTTAGGACATATTATCTCCAAAGATGGCATGATAATTGACCCTGAGAGGGTTTTGGCTATAGATAAGCTTTCCCAGCCCAAGAATGTTAAAGGTATTCACTCTTGTTTTGGACAAGTGATCTTTTTAAGGAGATTTATTACTAATTTTTTTGAAACTAGTATCCCCATCTCCAAAATGTTGAAGAAAGGAGAAAAATTTGAGTGGAATGAAGAATAAATTAGGGATTTCAATAATATTAAACAAGATATCAAGGATGCCCCTATTTTAAGGACACTTGATTATAGTAAGCCTATGCAGATTTTTTCTTTTGCCTCCTATCATACTATTGCGACAGTATTGTTACAAAAGAATGTAGAAGGATATGAATAACCCATATCATTTTTTAGCAAATCCTTATAGGCAGCTTAGTTGAAATATGATATTACTGAAAAATAGGCATATGCTCTAGTTAGGGCTGTCAAAGCTTTCAGGTGTTATCTTGTGGGAGCTACTGTGGTTGCATATATTCCTAGTGCTACAGTCAATGATATACTGGTTCAACAAGAAGCCTCAAGGAGGAGATGTAGGTGGATCAATAGGATCCAATAATTTAACATTAATATCCAGATTACAAAATTGGTAAGAGGCCTAGGTCTTGCAAAGCTAATGGCCCAAAGAAACTTAATTGCAAATCATATAAATATGCTAGAGGAAGAACAAAGGCCATATATTTGTGATATGTATTATTGTGATTGGTACAAGGATATCATTGGCTACTTGCAAAAAATGACTCTTCCCCCTTAGATGAATGATAGTAAAAAGAGGATTGTCAAATTGCATGTTGTTAGATATGCTATTGTAGGTGGTAAGTTATGGTGGAGAAGCAATGAAGGAGTATTGCTTAAATGTTTAGACCGGGATAGATCCAAAACCTTATTAGAAGAAATGCACAATGGTGTTTGTGGTGGCCATTACATGGCCAAAACTATAGCCCATAAGATTATTAGGTCTGGATTTTGGTGGCCTACACTTTTCAAATATGCTCATTGATTTGTTAGAAAATGTGATGCTTTCCAGAGATTTGTTGGTAAGTTTAAGTTCAATGGGAACCTACCCCTTAAACCTGTTATAGTTCAGGAACCATTTCAAAAGTGGGGTTTGGATTTCATTAGTGAGATCCCTAACAAATATAGTGGAGGACATTCATGGATAATGGTAGCAATAGATTATTTTACCAAGTGGGTGGAAGTTGTCCCCACTAGAAGAGCTACCAAAAAGGTTGTGAAAGATTTTGTAATGCAAAATATTCTTACCAGATTTGGTTATCCAGAGGTTATTGTGGTAGATAATGCAATGTGTTTTAGATCATAGGAATTCAATGACTTTTGTCAATAGTATGGGATACATATTTCATACTCTTCCCCTTATCATCCATAGGGAAATGACAGGCAGAATCTAGTAATAAAAGTTTGATTAAAATCCTCAAGAGGGTACTAGATAAAAATAAGAAGGCTTGGGATTCAAAGTTGCAGTTAGCATTGTGGGATGATAGGGTAACTGTGAAAAAGGCAATAGGATGTGCCCCTTTTGATTTAATTTATGGAATAAATGCTAGATTGCCTCAGAATAATTTATTGCAGATGTATCAATTTATTCAGGCATATGATGAAGATCGAGATGATGAAATGAAAGTAAAAATGAATGAGTTGATACAATTAGATGAGGTAAGGAGGGATGCACATGAAATTAATGTGAAATTATAGATGCAGTGTAAGATTTTGTATGATAGAAGAGCCACCCAAAGAAATTTTGAAACTGATGACCTGGTTCTAATGTGGAATGCAAGGTTAGAAGATAAAGGAAAGCATGGGAAATTTGACCCAATATGGTTAGGCCCCTACCTTATTGAAAGCAAGTGGGGATAAGATTCTTATATCTTGAAGGATTTAACTAGAGGTACTTTGGAATTGCCTATTCATGGACAATTCCTAAAGTTCTACTTCTCTTGAAGTATTTCTCCTCCATGAGCAGTAGTTTAGGGTTTTTCTTGTATATTTCTGTATATAAGTGTGTTTGTTTTCAATCATGTATTTTTTGATGGTGTTCTGCATATCTAGGAGATTTTGAAGGTCCTTGTTATATTTTCAAGAGATACACATCTTCAATTAGAGCCACTATTAGGACTATTTTTTTTTTAAAATTCCCTTGGTGTGAGGAAGAATCCTAAAAATCCATGTTTTCTCATAAACCCTAGGTCTTCCCATGCCAAAAACCCTAAATCCTCATCCTTTGTTCTAATTGATCATTTCTTTTTTGATAACTTAGGTTCCCCTTTGTAGAATATGTCTTAAGTCATCATTGAACGGGGCCAAATCTTCTAAAAGGTTTGTTTGCCTAGCGAACCCTCTATTATTTCCTAAGTATAAACCCTCGATGCCCTTTCAATTTTTCCTAAGTCCCAGTGTTTTGTTAAAATTGTTAAAGTCTTTTGAGTTTTGTATTTACCAATGGATCAAGTAAATTTTTTGATGTACCTCTTTCAGACCTAGCCAGCAAGCTATGCAAAACCCGACGATTGTTTGATGATTCAACAAAAAGGGTGAAGGGTTAACTATTTTGGCTTATCTCTTAATCTCCAAGTCCCAAGTAGTTAGTTATTTTCAGTCAATGACTTGGTGATTAAAGCTTTCTCCAAGTCTCCCAATGTCTGGCGGTGATGCCTTAACCTTTAGTAATTTGGCGCGATGATTTTCCAATGATTTCACAAGGTAGCGGCTAAGTCATGATGCATTCAATAAGTAAGAGACAACTATTGATGGTGGACAAGATTGAGGGATACCATTGAATCTTGTTATCTTTGCTGAGTTAAGAAAAGCATTTGGCGATTGTGAGAATTCCTTAGTCGCTGGATCTCAAGAACTAACTAGGGTCAAGCCAAACATCCAGTGATCATGAGATATGTGTTAATCACTCATTCTTGTGATGAAACCAAAGTTAAGGTTAACATGCAAAGACTAAGAGAAAGCTATGGTCATTGAATCTCCTAATCAGATGTGAGTTAAGTTAAAATCTTAGAGACCGCAAGAAGCCTTTCATCGCTTATTCTCTAGATATAACCGTAGTCAAGACAAACATTTAGAGATTTAGAGATTTTTTTTGGTCGTTGAATCGCATAATGAAACCATGGTTAAGATAAACTTTTAGCAACCCTAAGGAAGCTTGTTGTCACATGATCTCCAAAAGAGGAGTGGTTAAAGACTTTCCACTGTTAAAGAGATAAGAAACTAACAGTTTTAAAGTGATCGTGCAGTAGGTGTAATGCCTCAAGGGAAAGATGCATGAGGGTTACTAATCATGGAATCATGCCTTTCCACCACGTGTCTAGCCTAATGAATATTTTTAAAAGGTGGGTCCTCAATGCCAGGTGTTGCAAATGTATTATTTTCTAATTGGTTGTTGAGGTAGATGATATGGAAAGTCTTTTTCGAAAGACTAGTTGACCATTCTACTAATTAATGTGAACCGCACAATGTGCCCGAAAGGGATGGAGATCAATGACTATGTTTTAAACCTGGGCGATAACTGTTGTGTTTTAAAATTTTGAAATTTTGCTAGGGTTTTTTAGCATAAAATAAAGCTAGTAAGTCAAGTTTTTAAAAAAAACTTAATTATATATGATTCATTGTGTGATCATAAGTGACAAGGTTGCATTCTTGAAAAGGGTCGAGGTAGGTTTAAATTGATGTAGATCAGGTTCTTTCTCAAAACTGATATGACCTAACAGAAATGACTATAGTAAAGGATTGGTTTTTAAATATAAGGACAACCGATCGACTTGATCTGATCCTATTCACCACCTAGAATGATTTTGAAATAATGCTTTCCTGAAAAGGCATCCATGCCATGGAGAAGTGGGTGAAATAGTCATGCCATTTATTGTGCATCCAAAAACAATGAGGGTTTTTCATTGTGATATTTCTTGTCCTTGTGATGTACCAGTTATCTTTTTGCCTAAATTGATGATCATATTGGACCTGATTGCTCCTAGTTAGGTGGCATGATTTTTCTATAGTTTTCTGATTGATTGTAAGTGGTTGGAGAACCTAATGTTTCCCTAAATGATCATATGCTTGTTGCAATCCTTGTGAATAAAAGGATCTTTCATTATCATTTGGATGCATTGAGAATTAGGTGTTAATAGAGCATATTTTTTAAACCCTAGTCTCATTCGAGATTGTGATATTTTGTATCATTTTGTCAATGGAAGGTAGAAAGTTGCAAGTTTTTTCTATTATTTGCAAGCTTATGAATAATATATGATTTATGTTTTGTATTCTCTCTCACTTATTGTGTTATTGCTTTTGTGTGTGATCTCTATAAGGATGGTTTGGATTATGGAGTGCCTTTGGCCCCTCTTCCTACCCTACCTTGCGTCAAGTGGTATCAGGGTGAAGGTTGACATCTGGATCTAGATTTGTGAATCTAGGTTTGAGGGTTCCTTCTTGTTAAACCCTAGTTGATATTTTTTGTGGGGTGGTAGATTGTGATCTGGCCTGTAATTGTAGAGGGTTTCAAGATGGTTCATGGGAGGTGAGTTGCAGATCCAAGATTAGCATACATGTTGAGACAAATTTCTACTATGTTAGAAGTTGTTGAGATAGCCCAGTGTAGAGGAAGATATCTTGAAGATGTTAGTGATGAATAAATTGAAGAAGAACAAGATGAAGCAGAACCTACACCTATAATGGATCAAAGTGAGGAAATATTGTTGAAGGCATTGACAAATTTGAAGTCCACACCACATTTCAATCCTCCTGAGTACAGTGGAAAGCTAGATTTGGATGAATTGATAGATTGGATCACTGAGATGGAGAAGTATTTTGAGTATGAAAATATCCCTGAGAAAAAGAAGGTGAATAGTGCAAGAACAAAGTTTAAGAGTCATGCATCCTTGTGGTGGGAGCATCTACAATTGGATAGAAAAAGGAAAGGAAAAGACAAAAACAATTTATGGAATAAGATGGTAAATAAGTTGAAAGGAAAGTTCTGACCTTATGATTATCAGATTAACCTAGTTAGGAGAATGCAAACTTTGAGGCAGAAAGATAGCTCGGTAAAAGATTATACTAAGCAATTATAAAGACTAGATATCAGATCTGGACATGATGAACATGAAGTGGAAAGAATTGCTAGGTACCTAAACAGATTGAGTGTTTCCATCCAAGAAGAAATCAGTTTGGTTAAATTGGAAAACATTGAGGAAGCTTATCAGTTTTCCTTGAAAGCTGAGGAGAAATTGAACAAAAGACATGAGAAAAGATAGAGTGGAAGAGGTGGTAGATTCCCTAGAGGAAGAGGTAGATCCTATGGTGAAAACAATAGATTTGATCAAGATAATAAAAAATTGGAAAGTACTATGATAAGGTGTTATATGATATCATGCCTACATATTGTTGTCATATTTTGTTGGGTAGACATTGGCAATATGATAGACATGCTATATATGATGGAATATTGCATAAATATACTATTTGGGTTGATGGGAGAAGACAAATCTTGTTACCTTTGATTGAAGAACCTTTTAGTAGTGTTTTTACATCTGTGAAATTTTTCTTGATGGAAGGAAGAAATTTTGTTAAGGATTTGAAGAATAATGATGTATGTTTTGTTGTGGTTCCTAACAAACTGAGTGAGAAAATAGTGGATAGCATCCCTGAAGAGATTGATAAGATACTCACTGAGTACAAGGAGATCATTTTTGATAAGGTACCTGATGGTTTTCCACTGAAGAGAAGCATTGATCATTGCATGGATCTTATCCCTAGAGCTAGTTTACTAAAAAAGGCACCACATCAGTTGACACCTATCGAGAATTAGGAATTAAACTGACATATCCAAGAATTGTTGTAGAAAGGTTTGATCTGAGAAAGTTTGAGTCCTTGTGTAGTAAAATTTGTATTGGCACCTAAGAAGAATGGATAATGGAGAATGTGTATTGATTCCAAAGCAATAAACAAGATAATAGTGAAATATAGGTTTCATATACTGAGAATGGATGACATAATGGATAGTTTGACTAGAGAAAAGTATTTTACCAAGATTGATTTTAAAAGTGGATATTATCAAATCAGAATAAGAGAAGATGATGAGTGGAAGACTACTTTTAAGACAATATAAGGTTTTTATGAGTGGTCGGTTATGCCTTTTGGTTTAGCTAATGCACTGAGTACTTTTATGAGATTGATGAATGAATTTTTGAAGAAATTTTTGGGTAAATTTGTGATTGTATACCTAGATGATATTCTGATATTCAGTAAGACCAGAGAAGAGCATTTTTTGCATGTTGAACAAGTATTGCAGAGATTGGAAGAAGAAATTTTTTTGATTAACCTAAGAAAGTGTTCCTTCATGAAAGAGGAGATTGTGTATTTGGGATTTGTGATTTCAGCTGATGGTTTGAAAATGGAGCATGAAAAGGTTGAAGCTATTTTGAATTGGCCTACGACTGAGAATGCTAGTGAGGTAAGATCATTTTATGGTTTAGCAAATTTTTACCGAAAGTTCATTAGGAATTTCAGTTCAATTTGTAATGCTATGACTGAGACTATGAGAGGAGATAAAAGACAATTTAAGTGGACACATGGAGATGATAAACATTTTAAGACTTTGAAGTAGAAGGTTGCTAAATTGCTTGTGTTAGCATTGCCTGATTTCAATAAGGTATTTCAAGTTGAATGTGATGCAAGTGGTAGTGCAATAGGAGTTGTGTTGAGTCAAGAAGGTAAACCTGTTGCTTTATTTAGTGAGAAATTGAATGATACAAAAAGGAAATATTATGTGTATGATCAAGAGTTCTATGCTATTGTTCAAGCCTTGAAGAAATGGAGACATTATTTGAGACCGAGTGAATTTGTGTTGTATACTAATCATAAGGCTTTACAGTGTTTGGGTAGTCAGAATAAGTTGAATCAGAGACATATGAAATGGGTTGAATATTTTAGAGTTATACATTTGTGATAAAACATAAGAGTGGAGTCACTAACTGAGTTTTTGATGCATTGAATAGGAGAAGATTTTTTATGACTGAGATGAGAATTGAAGTTCTTGGTTTTGATGACATGAAAGGATTGTATGAAACTAATCCTAATTTTTTTGAGTTGTGGGGGAAGTGCAGAGCACCTATTCAAGATCAACCGAGTACTAAATGGGAAGACTATTTTATTCAAGAAGGTATGTTGTTTAAAGGTATTTAGTTGTGTATAGAGAGAGGATCAATGAGAACTAATTTGATAAAGGAGAAACATAGTAGTGGTTTGGCTGGATATTTTGGCATTAACAAAACATTGAATTTTCTTAAGGAGAAATACTTTTGGTCACAGTTGTATATGGATGTTTAGAAATTTGTGAAAAGTTGTGGAATTTTTCAAGTTGCAAAGGGAGTAAGTCAGAATACTAGATTGTATATACCAATTTCTGTTCCTAAGAAACATTGGATTGATATCAGTATGGATTTTGTTCTTTGCTTACCAGAGACGGTAAGAGGTAATGATTCTATATTTGTTGTTTTGGATAGATTTTCTAAGATGGTACATTTTATACCTTGTAGAAAGACATCAGATGTAGTGCATATAGCAGATCTTTTATTTAAGGAAATTTTTAGATTGCATGGGTTATCAAGGAGTATCATCTCTGACCGAGACAGTAAGTTTTTTGGATACTTTTGGAAGACTCTTTGGAAAAAGTTGGGCAACGAGTTGAGGTATAGTTCTACATTTCACCCACAGACTGATGGATAGATATAGGTTGTGTATAGAAGTTTGGGTAATCTTTTGAGATGCTTAGTTGGAGATAAACCAAGTAATTGGGATTCTATGTTGGCACAAGAAGAGTTTGCATACAATAATTTAGTGAATAGGAGTACTGGAAAAACACCTTTTGAAATTGTTAATGGCATACAACTGAGAGGTATATCAGATTTGAAGGATATTGCTAGTGAAGAAAAGAGAAGTGTTGAAGGAGTAAAGTTTGTTAAGTTCATGAAGACATTGCATGAAGAAGTGAAAAATAAGTTGGAGACAAGTAATCAGAAATATAAGGACAGAGCAAATAGATCAAGGAGACATAAGAATTTCACAGTTGGGGATGAAGTAATGGTACAATTGAAGAAATGAATATTTCCTATTGGAACGTATGGGAAGTTGAAAATGGAGAAATTTGGTCCTTGCAGGATATTGAGGAGATTTGACAGTGGAAATTCTTATGAGACTGAGTGAACTGATGACATGGATATATCACCTATATTCAACATTGTAGATTTTTATGAGTGCCATGAATTGAATGAAGAGATGACAATACCAAATGACTATCCTAAGAGACAGAAAGAAGAAGTTGAGCAGATTTGGAGCATAGAGTTGGCAAAAGCACAAGAGCAAAACAATATATGGAATATCTAGTAAAGTGGAAGAATAGACTGATTGAAGATAATTCATGGATTTCATAATTTGAGTTGGATTCAGCTTAGGTTGTACCTATAGCATGATTCAAAGAATCATTTCAAATAACCCCAGGTGTCTAATGTAGGATCATCTCAGGTCCTTGGCAATCCTATGTCACCAAAAACAAATTTGAGTTTTCTATGTTGCTCATTTCCTTCTTTAACTGAGTTGGCTCGATGTTTCTTAGTTTCTTCTTTGACCGATTTGGTCGGTTATTTTCTTGGCACTCAGTTAACCTTTCTTAATGAGTACTTTATTTTGATTTCCTGTTGAGGCTGACTTGTGCATTTAACTATGGTTGTGAGTTAATGTTGGTATCGATCATTGGGAAGCATGTGGACCTAGATTTGGTCACTCCTTTCATTGATGATGGATTAGAAGGCCAACTTGTTTCGATAGCCTCTTGTATATATGTAGTTGTTGGTTGTAGTTTTAGCATGGGTTTTTGGGAGTAGAATATTAGTGGTATTAGTTAGAAGTTTGAAGATAGTTTTTGAATCCTCGCATGTTGGAGGACTGTTGTAATTGAATATGATGTATTGGCCATAACCAAGAAGGCCTTATAGCCTAGCATGTATGAGGTGATTTATGAATAATATATGATCTTTGATTTGCATTCTATCTCACTTGTTGTGTTATTGCTTTTGTGTGTGATCTCTACAAGGAGGATTTGGATTAGGGAGTGCCTTTGGCCCCTCTTCCTGCCCTTCCTTGCGTCATGTTCTTAAGAAGGATTGATTGCATGTTTATGGGACTTGATGAGGATATGCATTTTGACTAATTTGGATTTTGCATTTGCATGTTAGATTTTAGACTTAGTATTGATTACTTGGGAGAATCATCTCAAAACCATTGCATATAGACACTAATTGAGCTAGTTTGACTGTTCCCATCTAGATACCATTGGATTTCTATATGTGACCTTTATGCCCTAGATTAGGAAAAATAGGGGATTTCTTACTACATTGTGTTAGAGATGACACTCAAATACCTCTTTCCATATACCTATTAGAGAATGCAAAGTGATATTAGAGGATGTGTGGAGAATACTCAGATTACCAGTCAAGAAGGAGAGGGTAGTGTACATTCCACAAGAAAGAGTGTGAGCATTGTGTGATATTTTGGAGTTCTCTAAGGTGGAGTTGGGGATTAGACACTATTATATTAGATGGTGACATATGATAGACATTTATGGTGTCTTTTTTTTACTATTGTGTGGGGTAGTGGTCCTAGTGGAAAGGGTATTAGTTCCTAATAAGAGAGGACATGGGTTTTTAGTGGGATAGGGTAAGATGGTTGTAGGTATGTGGAGTTACAACACATTTTATGGTTGGGGGCCATGTGTATTGGCCATTTTATATTATCAATTACATGACATCACTTACCATGGAGAACAATCATTGGATTGTAGGGTGACACTATTATTGGTTTGGACATGGGAGAACATATATGTGTGCATAGCTATTTTTTTATAGAAAACCTATTTAGGTGGGAAAACCATATGAGTATTACTATAGTGAAATGTCATAGAGAGAATTGCGACATACTAGATATTGGTGCCACCAATTGGATATTACAAGAGAGTTCATGTGGCAATTGTACATTGGTTGTATACCTTGGTAGGGTGAGATAGATAACCTTGATTTTTGTTGGGTGTACCCATGATATCTGCATAGTTTTCTTGATACAACAAAGATGTCTTAGGATGTGTCTAGTTCTTCCTTGACTAATAACTATTACATAGATAGATAGTTTGGATATTGTTCTTTTGGATTAAAGGTTAGCTGCAATCAATGTTGGTAACACCCCAAACTATGATCCATGGTGGGTGTAGCACAAACTTATGTGCTTGATTAATCTATGGGTACCTATTCCACTTGAGATGGCCAAATGGTTCTAACAACCATGATAGAGGACAAGTTGATGAAAATATGGTGTTGGGAGGGTGAGAGATCAAGATGGAGTTAGAGGTGGAAAGGATAGAGGGAGAGGACATGTGGATGAGGGGGGTTATGGGGGATATGAGGAGGAGGTGGTAGAGTTGGAGTGGTATTTTTATAGTAGTTTCCCTGATAGGAGGTGAGAGAGAGGGTGGAGACATTGGTAGAGAGGAAGTTAGGGGAGAGGATATGGAGGATGTTGATATCATAGGCAGTAGCTTCAAGGAGGAGAGTGACTTTGGTAATATAATCCCTAGTGGTTTTAGCATATAGGAGTCTGACACTGAGGAGGGAGAGAATGATGTATCAATGGAGGAGGAGGATATAGAGATAGAGGAGGTGGCTATGGGTGGAGATGGGATGAGATGAGGAGCTATAGGAAATTTCTATTAGATAGGATGTGGGATAGATTCATGATTTATAGGCACTTCAATTTTAGGTAATGACTATGAGATATCACATATGGACTTTACAAGGTAGGCTTCATGTTGTAGAGGATAAAGCACATATGGATGAGGGGAGGAAATTGGTAGTTAAGGGAAGAGATACAAAAAAAAAGGTAAAGAGGAACTTGTTATTAGGCATGGTTACAAGTTTGGAGGGGAGGATAGACATGGGTGAGGAGAGATATGGGGCTACAACAAGTGTACATGTATATAAGGCAAGGGATAGGTAGGTAGAGTAGGAGGTACATGTTGTAATTGATGGAATAAAACTATCAGGGAGGCCTACAAATGATAGAGGGAGGTGGGGAAGGAGATTTAATATTGGAGAGATCATTATGAGTATATGGTTCCTCCTCAAAAAATAAATTCCTAGCTATAGTACCTCATACATGACACAAATATGACATAGTAATGGTGGAGTTGTATTGTCTCCTAAGCCACCACACATAGGTGAGGAGGCTCTAGATGGATAGACTTTGACATGATTTTTGACATATGCACCACCTAGGCCTACTCGATCAGAGGGTGGAGGGAAAACTATTAATAGGTAAGATTCAATGTAATAACCCTCATGCACAAGAATATGAAAAAAAGATAGATCTAAATTAAATATGAACTTTGAAAGAGATATGAAAATATTCATCAATTAAGCACAATAGTACATTAATGAAAATCACATCTAACTATCAAATCAAACAGGAAGATTTAATGCATACAATGTAGTAAATATTTACTAATGAAATACATATAAAAGAGATCTAGATACCAAGTTAGAATAGAAATTTTTCATGTTGGGTTCACCAAAAGATGTATAGGGTGAAAAGGGGAAAAAGGGAAAAGGGGTTGATTACTCCTTTTAAAAATTGTACACTTGGAAGGAAGATGTTCCAATAGGATCAAGTGAGGACCTAGGCACTAAATGGGTTAGTGGTACTTTTCTAAATGTGTAATTTGAAAATGGAAAAGGGGAAATATGCAATGCAGATGACAAAATAGATTAATAGTGATAAAAATAGAAATAACAAACTCATAACTAACTTCCAAAAATTGGAAATGAGATGAATCGAGGTTTATGCTACTATAATAACACATGGTTTAAACCCATGGTTTAAATTTGATCTGAAGTTGTAGGGTACAAAAATGTTTCAAATTTTCTATACCTAGGAACAAAAAATTTCAAATGTTCTATTATGGGTACTTTTTCCTATAATTTTTAGGGATCCTCCAACTATTTTTAATCTACCTAGAAAATTTTTGACAACTCTATAACCTATTCCTACACATAGAAAAACTAGGAAAAGGTTGGGTAAAATGGTTTTCCTTGGTCAAACCCCTATTTAGGAATCAACCTTGAAATGTAATGAAATTGCATAAAGGAAAGTATGTAGAAAGGTAAATGTTTAATTTACCTTTTATAAACTCTCATGGATAGATGTAGGAATAATTCATACCCATGAATATGTTTGAATATGATTGAAATCAAGGATTTGGCATTGGAATGTAGAATGGGAATCAAGGATTCCCTAAAAAATGCATGAATCTACAGACATAACTCCTATATCTTCAATGTATATATGCTTGATTTAGACTTGTAATGAAGCAAAGATAAATGCAAATGGAAGGAAGAATCTTATTTCTTGATTGATAATTCCTCTACTTGGCCATCATGGGAGAGAAACTTGCCTCAATGGAGAATATTTCCTTGGAATTGACTTCAATGAATTGGAGAAGCTAGATCTTGTATGCTTGCCTACAAATTTTGGATCCAATTGCTTGAATTATTATTTCTCTTGACATCTTGATTGCACTTGATAGCTTGAGTGTAGTTATGATGTGAAAAATAAGGAGAGATATGGTTTTTATATACTTCATCCATCATTTTGGCATTGAAAAATAAACCAGGCCAACCAAAAGATACAATTTCTCACTAACACCCTTACATAGGGCACCAAGCCAAATTTGGGCCAAACATTATGGGAATAGAATGTTTGAAATGTTCTATTCTTGGGTACATAAAATTTCAAACATTTTGTACCTAGGAGAATTATCCCAAATTTTAACTGGGTGTTGAGATGGTGGAAAAGATGAAGGAAAAGATAATTAGGTTGGTAGGATCAAGCATAATGGACATCAAAACTTGAAATCAAAAAAATGGGGCCTATTAGAGCATCCAATTATGGGTGCTAACTTTTTTGGATGGTTCATTTAGCCCCCACTTTAGTAGATGTATGAGACAAACTTATTCTCATGGTAAAGTAGATCAATGCATAAGAACAATCTTATCAAGTTCAAGGAGACAAAGAAACATCAAGCCCCCAATTGAAATAAGTCCTCATCAAGTACAAAATCAAGATAAAAGAGAGATTGAGAGAGAGAGAGAGAATCACTAGCCTAGTAAGGTAATTCATTACTATGGATTATGCAAAGAGAAAATGCTATTGTAAAAGATGGAATCGATAGTCTAGAAAGATATGTTATTCTATTCAACCTATCAAAATAAATTGGATTTTTCCTTAAGGAAATCATTGTCTTCGCTAAGCGATCTTGAAAAGGTGATTAGTTCTAAGGAAAGTATTGTATCCAAACGGATCTAAAAAATGAGGATCATTTGTTAATGAAAGAATTATCTCCATTAAGAGATCTGTTGAATAATGCATAGGGGCATGATAATTTAAATATGAATACAAGGAAAGCATTTTCTCCTTATCTATCTTCATATTGAATCATTGTGTGTGTGCACAAAATATGAAAAAAGGAGTGAAGTGTGTGCCCCCAATTAAAGTGATAAAAAACATCTTAACAAGAGAAATGTCTTTAATGGATCATATAGGAACCCACAAGAGATGTTTCCACTATGAGATGCATCCAAACAAGGACAAACAAAGGGAAATGAACACATAAAAAAAAGGAGTACAAAGGGGATCTACTAACTCTGGGGTCAGTATGATCATATGATAAGTCATGTATATTATAAGTATATCAAAATGAAATTATATCATTCCCCAAATGTTGTTAATACTAGAAGATACTAAGAGGGGGGGTGAATCAGTGTAACCAAAAATCTAACTATTTTCACCACCAACTTAATTCCTCAAGATATAACATGCAATAAAAAGCTAAATAGTAACAAATTAAAACAAACAACAAAAGCATGCAACACTTTGACATGGTTTTTTTCTCATGGAAACCATTTTTAGAGGGAAAAACCACATGTGCAAATTAACACCGACCTTGTTAGGATAATTGCATCCACTCGGTTAAGGTTTCACTTGGTTAAGAGTGTTTAGCCCTATTAGGATATTAGAACAAAAAGACATGTTAGGGTCACCTTGCTAGAGAATTTAGAACTCCAGTTAAGAAGTTGCCTTGTTAGAGGATTTAGTGTTTAGACCCATTAGGATCCTGCTCATCCTATTAGGAGTGACTAGGTTAAGGGATTTATCTTGTCAAACTCAACAAGTAAATAATGAACCAATAGTTGCACTCATTTCATGATAGATCTTGTGTAATCCTTGATCAATGGTCTACTCTAAAATAATTCTTCACCTCTATACTAACACCTCTAATCACCATAAGATATCGCAACAAAAAAAAAGAACTGCACATTGATCTTTCTCCTCTCACACTCTCACTCTCTATAATACATCATAAATGATATATAAATATATTCTCACTACTTAGGTTGGCTAGGACCCAAATACATCAATACAATTAATTCCCACTCATTTTTGAAACCCTAAAACATAGTACCAACTAACAATTACAATCACAACTTTATGTCAGCCTCCAAATCCATCGCATAAATGATTTGATAAAGAGAAACTCAAACCATATTGTTGGTGTTTCAAAATGACTTACACTTATTGGCTGCCAATATACCTTCAGACTAATATTTAGGAGTGGTTAATTCCAAATGTATTAAAGGATCTTAAGGTAATTGGACTAACTATAGGGACAAGACTTCCGTCTACACTTCTGGCTCTGCAAAACCAAGGTGGGTGCACCTAATCTAGTAAATCTAATACCTCTACAATACCAAGACTGGATTCTAGAAATAGATAGATAGAAAGAAATTTCTAAATGATAACCAAACATTCATTGAATCTCCATTGCTATGATAGGACATTCAACCTTTCAACCATAAACTAAAAAATTTAACTAGTTTTTACTTCAAATTTGTAGATTGTAACAACCTTGATCAATATGTGCCAATAGGATATATACTCAAACAAACTAGTGTCTTATCCATTGGGAAATAACTCTAAAACAAATAGGATACAAAGACTAGAAGATATCAAAGATTTATAACCATAAATACATCCACCCAAAACTCTCACTACTTACAAACAATCCTTATGCAAATCAAGATGAACTTATATCCCACCCAAAGAAATGTTTAATTTGATCCTTGATCAGAACTTAGGAATGAGAATAAACACATAAACAATTATACGATGAACTAGAAAGTTCAAAATTCATAAGACTTGATACAGAGGAGAGATAAGAACCAAATATGTGTATTAAGTATAATGAATCCTACTATAAAATTCACATTTTGACATTTTGTTATTGTACTGGATAGCTTATTGTAGCTCATTTTTTGTATCATATGCACGTTGTGCACCCCTTGTACTATATTGAGTTATATATTTATGAGATCATTTTTTATGGTTTTGACTTCATAGCACTTGTTTATTTTGAATTAAGATGTTTATCATGTGATGCAAATGTATGTATGCAATGGATGTTTACTTTGAATGTATGAATATGCAATGTGAAATGCAATAATAGATGGTAGATGAATAATGCAAATGTATGGCTTTATTTTTATTTAATGGATGCACATGTATGTATGCAATAGATATGAGATGATTTATAAATATGTTATGATATGTAAATGTAATTATTCACGTGATTATTTTGCAGGTACATGAAGAGGTCAAGTGCTCAGTCGATTGTCAAAAAGGATGTTTAACTCAGAATGAAAACTGCTTGCTGATTAGTTGTAGGGACCTTCACATGATGCTCAGTCCTTGTGATATGTTTAGTGTAATTTAGAGAATAGAAAACACCATACTAAACTCAAATCATGAGAAAGATGCAACCATGCAGAATACGAAATGTAAATGAAATGCAAAACTTAGGACTTAGTTACTGATCATTTGTCAGTCTTTATCATCACTGAATATTTTTAGGTAACACCAGATAGTCGATACAATGTCAACTGGTTAGACAACCATGAACATATGAATATTGACTTTTAGTTAGAAATGTCAGATTTAGATATAAGCATCAAGGCACAAGAGCCAAGATGACCTGAATATCATGTCCATTTTGATTTAGCAATTTTAATAAGCATCAGAACATAAATGTTCTGATGACCTAAATACACCTTGCGTACAAACACACCAAGCAGTTGGGAGATCATCCTTGTTCCAATGTGAATTACCTGCTGTGATCCTTTATTGTTCACATCCTTGGGTAATGTTGTGTTTCACCATAGGAATAAGAAATCACTCAAAAAGACAAATTTAGATCTAACTTCCTTGAAGAATTTGGGTATCAATGGTCAAGGTACACGTGGCCATCCAATCGTGATGGAGGCACTTATAGTGTACACCAATTCAACCCAGAATTTCCAAAGTAGTTAGATTCTTACTTATAAGAAAAAAATAAGTAAAAGATTATGCCCCTAGTCATCACTCTCTAAATCCTGTAAAAGGACACCATTGATGAGTTTCAAGAGACAATATGCAAAAATATCAATGTGAATCAGTTAGCATACAAGAAGATTAAAGCATGTTACAAAGATTTGTTTTTTTGTAGCTATGTGTTCATTTGCATTTTCGTTAGGTGCAAAATCCTTTTCTGGTAGGGAGACAAAAAAATTGACTTGGATAAAGCTCTAAAAGGACATTGAATTGATATGACTCGTCTTACATACTGAGGACCATAAGATATGACACTGGTTGCCCCCAAGTTGGAAACATTTATAGGATGCAGACGCTTGATTGTTTGGTGCACAGACTGACTTTATTGAAAATAGGATGTGAAAGCAAACAAGGAGATATGTACAAACTAAAGCAGTACTGAAAGATAGGAGATTTCCAAGATTGCTTTGATATATGGATCATTTTGTAAAAGTGGTGCCCGTTTGCCAAGTTTTCACCATCTTGGCAGAGATTCTATTTTTGCTACCAAGGCGCCTATTTACCAGGTTTTCACCAAGGCACTTTTTATTTTTCTTCTTTTTTTGTATTTTTCATCTTTTCAATCTTTTTGTATTTTTCCATTTTTTTTATTATTTTGTTGAACCATCAAGGTGCCTATTGCTAGGTTTTCACCAAGATGATCATTTTTTCAAAACTTTTTCTAATTTTTATACTTTTTTCAGGACATTTTCACAGACTAAATGTCTCAGGCATAGAATTTTTTCTAATGGAGAACATTCATTGGTTCTCGGAGCTATTCTCCTTCAGTAATTGAGAGTTGATAGGCTCTAGAGCTGAAATTAGCAGTGATAACAAAGGGACCCAGCTAGTTGGGTTCAAATTTCCCTTTACTTTCTCAATGGAATTCATTTTTAGTATTCTCTCTCAAGACTAGATCGCAAACCTAAAATTCTTTGTGTCTGACTCTTTTGTTGTATCCTCGAGACATTCATTTCTGATATACTCTGAGATGATCATACACCACTTATCTATGCTCATATAGTAGTTCCAATTCTTGTAACCCAAACACTTTATAATCATCATCAGTTACCAAACATGCAATCTAATTGTGAGTGATGGGATTCCAACCTCTATAGGAAGTACCACTTTAGTCCCATATACTAAAGAAAAAGGAGTAGCCCCAATGGGTGTTTTGATACTTTTTTTGTAGGCCCAAAGAGATGGATTTATCATCAGGTGCCAGTCTCTTCCTATTTTTTTTACTATACGATGTAGGATTTTCAATAAGTTTTTATTGGATGCTTCAGCTTGTCCATTCCCTTGTGGATACTAAATGGAAGACCAATGTTGAGTGATCTTGAATTTAGATCATAAGGAATCTAGGTCCTTGTTCTTGAATTGGCCTCCATTGTCTATGACAATGGAGTGTGGTATGCCATAACAACAAATTATGTAGTTCAAAATGAACATTGAAATCTATTTGTTGGTTGCTTGTGTCAATGGAACTGCTTCAACCCATTTTGTGAAGTAATCTATCACTATGATGATATGGGTATGGCCATTTGATAAATGTGAATAATTAGCTCCTATGAGATCAAACACCCACTGTTGAAAAGGCCATTGTGTTGTAAAGGGAATTAAATCTCTTCCTGGCGCATGAATCAAGTTACCATGGACCTGGAATTTTTGACAATTCTTAGCATATTTTATGGCCTCTTTTTCCATATCTAGCTAATAGTACCCTACCCTAATGAGTTTTTGATCTAGTGTCAAACCATTGGAATGGGATCCAAAAATACCTTCGTGGACTTCCTCTAATGCGCATTGTGACTCTTCACATTCTAAACACCTAAGTAGTGTACCATCCAAACTTCGTTTGTATAAACCATTACCAATGATGACATATCGTGATGCATTTCAAATAAGGTAGCATTTTTCATGACAGTTAAAGGTATCGGGAATGATTTGGTCTCGAAGGTAGGATTATATGTTTTTATAGTGGGAGGAATCATGACCAACAATGGTGCAGATCATGTGGCTTTTTGGGCAATCATAGGTAGGGAATGATAGTGCTTCCACCAGGAACTCGTAGCATAGCTCATGTTTGGGCTGCTCTAGGAGAAATGATAGTGTTTCCATAGCATCAACAACCTTGTTCTCCATTCTAGGTATCTGTTCAAATGTGACTATAATGAAGTACTTTAGATCATCAACCATGCACTTTTAGGGAACAATCTTCTCATCTTTTGTTTCATACACATCATTGACTTGGTGTATGACTAGTTGTGAGTCTCCATGAATGTGTAGTTCTGTTACTCTCCATTTGATTGCTATCTTCATTCCATTTAGAAAAGCTTCATATTCAGCTATGTTGTTGGTACAAGGGAACTTGATCCTAAATGCTTTTGGAATGGAGTAACCTTGTAGTGTTATGAACAATATGCCAGCTCTGGACCCATTTTGTATGTAAGATCCATCAAAGAATAAACACCATGTTTTGGAGGATATGTGCATGATAGAGAAATCAGGAAATTCCATTTGTAGTGGTTGGTCATCGAACATTGTAGCTTCAACTAATTGATCTACAATGACTTGTCCTTTGATAGCTTTTCTTTTAACATATTCAATGTCAAATTCACTCAGTAACATTAACAATTTTGCTAGTCTACCTATGAAGGCAGCTTTTCTCAATAAGTACTTTAATGGATCAATCTTTTCTATTAAATGTGTGGTATGAGCTAACATGTAGTGCCATAGCTTCTGTGATGCAAAGATAATAGCTAGATGCACTTTCTCTATCATGGAATAGTTCTTTTCATAACCCACCAATGTTCTGCTAATGTAATAGATAGCTATTTCCTTCTTGTTCTCATCTTGTTGTGCTAGTAATGCCCCCAGTGATGTATTTGTAGTGAAGACATACAATATTAATGGCTTTCCCTAAATAGGAGGCATGAGAATCAGTGGATTCACCAAGTATTTCTTGATATGATTGAAGTTTTTTTCACATTCCTCATTCCACGTGAAGGTCACACCTTTATGTAATGTCTTTGTGAAAGGTTGTGATATATCTACTAGCTGAGATATGAAGCTTTTGATTGATTGCACCCATCCTTGTAAGGTCTACATTTGATTGATGTTCTTAGGAGGTTGCATCTCCATGATTTCTTTGACTTTTGCTAGATCTACTTCAATACCTTTCTTTGAAACAATGTACCCTAGAAGCTTCCCTGAAGTGACACCAAAGGCACATTCCTTAGGATTTAGTCATAGACTAAATTTTTCCATTCTATCCATTATTTTTCATTGATTTAGCCAGGGTTTCATCAACATAGTCTTCCATATTTTTATGCATCATATCATGAAAGATAATGTCATAGCTCTTTGATAGGTAGCACCAGCATTCTTAAGACCAAATGGCATTACATTCTAGCATAAAGTACCCAATGCACAGGTGAAATTTGTTTTCTCTTGATCTTTTGGAGCTATCTTGATTTGATTGTATCCAAAGAAACCATCCATTAAAGAGTACATTTCAAATCCTGCAGTCATGTCCACTATCATATCAATGTTTGGTAGTGGAAAATCATCCTTAGGGCATGTTTTGTTTACATCTCTTAAATCTATGCATACTATGATATATTTATTTGGTTTTGATACTGGAACTATGTTTGAGATCCATTCTGCATAGTCTATGACTTGGATAAATCTAGCTTTTAGTAACTTCTCTAGCACAGCTTTGACAAGGAGTGTCACATGAGGATGCATCTTACGCAACTTTTTCTTAATTGGTTTGACTCCTTGAGAGATAGAGAGATGATGCATGATGAGATTAGGATCCAATCCAAGTATATTTGAATACTCTCATGAAAAGTTTATTTTCTTTTCTATTAAGAATGTGGTAAATGCATGTTTCTCCTCTTCTAATAGAGATTGTGCTACATGAATCAACGGTGGTTCCTCTATTGTGCCCAGATTGATAGACTGAGTTGGTTCTATCAACATTGGAGATCTGTCCTATAAATGACTTGGAAGGACATCAAATATCTCATCCTTAGGCACCTTAGAGAGGTTTTCACCTTCAGATACATCTTTTGTTTTTACTATTTTAGGTTTTGAGACTGCCACATAGTGGTTTTCACCCTCAAAACTCTTTTTCCTTTTTCTTTTATTCTTTTGACTGAGATATTTGATATCCAAATCTTCCATGTTGACACTAGGTTCACTAATGGAAGTCATCATGGGTTCTACTATGTTTAGGTAGCATGCGAGAGTGTCTTCTATCCAGAAAGTGTGGATGTCTTTCCTTGTGCCATCGGATGTTTGGTCAATAAGGTTGGGATGTTAGGTAGTAAGTGTAGGAAAGGATTGGATGATAGTATTCACACATATAGTGTTGTCATCATTGGTTTTGATCTGAATCTTGAATTCAAGGATGATATTACTACTCAGAATGTTCAGTTCATTAAGTGTCTCAACGTCATTGTTGGATCTTGCATTAGTGATAAGTGAATTAGACTCACGAGGCCTTCCATTTCATTCTAGACTCATTTCTGATGTAGGTGCCTATTGGTGAATGACATCTATGTGTTTTTCTGTTATAAGCTCATCTTCTTCTAGAATAATTCCCCATTCATAGTCATTAGATTCTTTGTCAAGATCTCTGGGAAAGTCAAGAACGTGTGTAAAATCAGGATGAATCCCCCAAGCAGGGTCACCTTTAGAATTTGTGAGGAATTCATATTCATGGGAATCTATCTCAGAATCACTAGTGTCCCAAATTTTCAACTATTGTGAGAGGTATACATTCTTCTTCTTGTTTTCTTTCGAGATCAGCTGGTTCTTGTGTTGTGATTTTCTCTTGTGTAGTAGTAGGTTCTTGTGTGTCTACCACGTTGATTCTTTCTTTAGGTTTCTTTTCATTTTCAATAAGATCTAAGATATGTTGAGAAATACGTTCATAAGGAAAAACATCAGTTGTGTCTGAATCATCACTATCTGAGTTTTTTGTTTCTTCCTTTTGCTGAGTATCTATTTCTGGTTATATCTATTCTAGGACATGTGTAGAATTTCCACTGAGATGGAAAGGTTTCTTATGATAGCATATGCCTGTAGTATCTTTGGTTGTCCTCCCATAGTATTCAATGGGCTTGATGATACCTTTTCCTCTTGTTCCTAGAGGTCCTTTTCCAGTGTATCCCATTTTAGAGATTATTTTGTGGCCTGGTCCATATGATCTTGAAGGAATCTTAGGTAATTTAGAGTCACATTTTTGAACTATTTGTGATTGAGACTCATCTTTATATAACCACACTAACATAGCTTCTTCCTCATCTGATTCTTGTTTCGGTACCTCCTCTATGACAAAACTCCCATCAAAGATAACCTGAGGTTCTTTGGTTGTAGGTTTCACTTTCTCTAAAGGTTGTCCATAAGATTTAGGTGAAAGTGGGAGAGACATGACAGATAAGACTAGTTCCATATTGTATTCTCCCATTCCTATATCTTTGATCTTAAATTCTTTTGCTATGTCTTTCATTTTAGATGTAGATGCTATGTCAACCTTTTTGGTAGAAAATTTGTTGTTATGTGGGATAAGTTTGTCTGCACTTTCTTTCAAAGCGTCACAAGATGCTGACACATCTACAAGTATAGTGACCTCTACTCTGTCATATGGAAATTTGACACATTGGTGGTATGTTGATGGATATTTTGCATCTCGTGAATCCAGGGCCTTCCTAGAAGAATGTTATAGGCCAATGGTAGATCTAGTACTTGATAGGTGTTATCTCTGATGGCAGGTCTTGTTTTGATAGGTAGCACAATGACTCCTTTGGAATTTATTTCGTGTTCATCATATGCTTTTATGGTTATTTTCTTTTTAGGATCAATAGCATCTTTTGACAATCCTAGTTGAGTAACTAGTTTATAGGAATAGATATTTAGACCAATGCCTCCATCTATCAATACATGTTTGACACGACAATTTTGGATTAGGATTTCAATATGCAAGGGCTGATTATGTGGATGACTTATTGAATTATCATGTTCCTCTAAAAAGGATATGTACTAAGGGGACATCAAGTGACCCACCATTATTTGGAATCTATCAAGATCAAGATCTTCAGGAACATTAGAACCAATGAGAGCTTTGTCCAGAATTGCACGATGAGCAAGAGAAATCCTCAATAACTCAAATATAGAGATTTTGGCATTAGTATGTTGCAGTTGTTGGATGATGTTTTAGGATGTTGTTTTGGACTCTTTAGAATTGGAAGATTTAGATGTATTCCTTTGTTTGGATGTAGATGAAAGATTAAATGGCACCTTCGGGGCATTTGATGAACCCAAGTTTTGTCCTTGGAGAGTTACCTGAGCTTGAGATCGAGTGACTGCATTAGTTGATCTATTCTCTTTTTCCTTTTTGACAATGGTGATGACATTGCATTGTTGATATATGCATGGTTCTACCATGTTGATGACATCATTGTTTCTAGAGTAAGTGTAATTGACTTTAGCACCCATGTTTAGTTTAGAAGATGAATCTCCTTGAGTGTGTTTCGGAAAAGGTTTTGTGAATGTTGTATGATCATTATTGGATTTATGTTTGTCAATCATAATTTCTCCAGCTTCAATTTTGTCTTGAATAAGATGTTTTAGACGCATGCATTTCTTGGTTTTATGACCCTTGTTCCAATGAAAGTCATAGAAATTAGTCTCTTTCCACCACTTAGGTTTGACTTCGGGGTCATATGGTTTGATTTCAGGTAACATGATGATATTGTTTTCCAATAGAGTTTTCATGGAAGATTCCAAGGATTCACCCAAAGGAGTGAACTCACGTTTTGGTTTTGTAACCCATGGCTTATAGTCACTTGAATTTTTAGCAGGTTTAGTTGCCTTCATTTCTGAACCTTTTATGGCTTGAGTGCCAATTGTGAGATTGAATGTTGGCACCTTGGGTGGGGCACTGATGTGATCGACAACACCACTTGTGATGACATTTTTGTTTTTGTTCCAAAATTTTCCCTTATCTTTGTTGTTGGAACTAGAACCTGAATCATACTTGTTCTCCTTATGAAGTGATATATCTCCCTTACAAATGAGTACTTTTTCTATTTTTATGGTATTTTCCACCATTTTGTCAAAAGAGGTATGATTTTGCATTTGAAGATGATAGTTGATTTTCAGAACCAGATTATTGATGAAGATCTCTAGTTTCTCATTTTCTATAATTCGTTGGGCATAGAGTGAAAACTTCTTCCTCCATCATTTGAGGAAAGTCGGGAAGGGTTCTCCTGAATTCTATTTCAGGTTGCAGATATCGATCATAGTGACCGAATGTTGGATATTGTAGGAGTATTGTTGATAGAACAATTAGATTAATTCCTCAAAATTTTTGATGGTGGGAGGCATTTTAGAGAACCAGTTGATGGCTTCTCCTCCCAAAGAGTGTGGGAAGAGATGCATTAAGTACGTTGGTTTGTGCATAAACTCCATGGATAGAGTGTAGAATTATTTGACATGATCTTGAGGATCAGAATTTCCATCATATTTATCATATTTGGGTAGTTCCACTCTTTTTGGGAATGGTGGCATGTACAAGCTTTGATCAAATGGAAATGGGCATAGGGCCTCCATAGAGAATTCTTTAGGTTCTTTCTCATTTTCCATCTTGTTAAGTTTGACTTGCATAGCAGGCATTTGTTTCATCATAGCTATGATGGGTGTTTCTTCCTCTTGTGTTACGATAATTTCAACATTAAATTCTCAAGGAAGTTTGGCCCCTTGTTAAGCTAGTTGTAAAAAGTATGCCTCTTTTTCTTCTTGTAAGAAGTGTTTCATCGTTCTTTTAAAGAGGTCATCATCAAAAAATCATTCAATTTCTGATGGTGTGGGTTCTTGATCTCCACCATGATTAGATTATTGGCCTTGTGAGCCTTGGTTAGCTCCGCCTTGAGACATGGCAGCGCTTTGATTGAGATCTGGTGTTGATGTGGGAGGGGTTGTGTGACCTCCTTTTAAGCACAAATTTACAAGGGCATCTTCTTCGTAAAGATTGGTTTTGTAAGGTTGATGTAATGTATGAACAATAAGAGAAGATGAAGGTGATATATTTGGTTCTTCTCTAGGTTTTTTGTGTGAAGAGGCTCTATTTTCCACCATTAACCTTATCCAGAGAGAAAGATATGAGAACTGACAAATGATCTGAATTAGGAAATATCAAGTGATGTAACCTTGTCAAGATTGGTTTAAAAAAGGATTGATTGGATGTAAATGAATGATATTGTGCCTGAGATGTAAGGGTAGACACCCAAAATATGGTGGACACAACTTTGCAACACTTAGTCATTTTGAGATGATAAATCGAGGTTGTTTTGATAGGTTTTTGACACAAGACAAGACATGGTTCAGACTAGTCAATCAGATGACAAAATGAGCCAAATAGATCACTTTGGGAAAATAAGATGAATTCACTATTTCATGCTCTATTCCTGACATAGTGGGTATTTTGACATATTTTTGACAATAGCTGGAAGTTGATTGAATTTTTGACAAAATTTGGCTTTTTTTGGCAATTTTGGATAAACTATCATATGACAGCATCCAAGCTCATACGACACAGAATGAGATCTAACATGACAATTGCAAAATATCGTATGACACTTGGTACCAGGAATTAATACTGCATAAAATTTTTGACAACTCTCATATGACAATGTATGGGTACCCGTACGACACTTGAGGGTTTTGGTATGACACTTGAGGAACAATGCAATTATCATACGACAATTGCAAGGTCTAGATGACAATTTTCACCAGAAAAGGATTTTTCTGTAGTTTATCCAGATTTTTCAAGATTTTTGATGTTTTTGGTCTCAATTGGTTTGCAAATTTTTCTGTCCAGTTTTGAAGATCTGTGTATTGGGTTGTTTGAGGATGTTTAATATAGCAGTAGGCTCACAATCATAGCAAACATATGGGAACTGAATCAATGAATCAAACACACCTATCTTACCCTAGCTAGAAGAAGAGATGTATTACTTGCTCATTGACTTAGGAACACACTCAAGTCCAACAACATGCAATGGATGTTGAAGACCATATTAGCTGAGTTAAAGCATCAAAGAGGGCTTGATATGATGAGTGTCTTGGGGTGATTACTATTCACCTCACACAAGCACTAAAAATCCTTTGAAGGAAGATCAGTAGAAAACTAGCTTAGGCTTTTAATTAGGGAATCCATTCACAACTATCTCCCATAGTCCCACAAGTAGGATTGAGGTTGTTAACCCTATGAGTAATCTAATCCATGTAGTCTTGCAAGCAAGATTTAAGTGGCTCCACTCTACACAAAATCAAAGCATGTTCATGGAATGAATCCAAGGAATAAGCGTAGCTATGTCTTTCGAGGCTTTAACCTCAAGGAAGCATCAAATTTTATAGTGGGGTGGAAGATTCATCTTAAGACTTGTCCCTGAGATTTTTACCTCTCCAGAAAGCCCTCTAAAGGATTAAAGAAAATGTGAGGTTAGGGACCACAAGATCTGGGTTTCTGATTCTCTGAAAGAGAAGAGCCTAATCCCCTAACCTTATCCTTTTCCCTATCCAAGACATGCCAAGAATAATTAATCCAAAAATAGTACACAAACCGGCACTAGAGAAGATACCTTCTGGGTTTCTAGTTCTCCTAAGAAGGAGAAGAGCATAATCCAATCAATATCTGCCTCAATGGAAATTAATGCATGTGACTAATTAACTAGGTGCCTATGAAAAATGGATTTAAGCAAATAGAATATTTTCTCGATGAAGATTCAGTAACCTACAAAACCACTCATCAAAAATCTTTTGTTGAATGAGGATCTTTGGCAAGCATTTTTCTAAAAAGGGGTTTCCTACAAAAGAATGGTTTAGAAGTCAAGACAAGAGGAGGCCAAAGGATGGGTTTTTATGCTCAAGTCTTCATCTTTCATCCTACAAAAAAGTGTGTTAGGTTGTGAAAATGATCATGCACCATTAAACAACAAATGTCAGTGTTAGCTGTTAGCCAAAATCTCAAATCAGAATCTCAAGAACTGATCAAAAATCTCATACGACAATTGAAAACTAGTATGGAATGTCATACAATAATATACTTGTTCCCATATGACACTTCAGGTGCGATATGACTCTAGGTACCTGCACATACGACACTTCAAGATCAATATGAAAATATGTAACAACCGGCATGACACTTCAGAAATGTCATCTGTCATACAACAGATAGAGGATTTTGGTATAACAATCTGGAAATGTCGTACGAGATTGTATGAAAAAAAATTGAACCTTGAATAAGGAATGTCAGAAAAATGAAAAAATAAAGAATGGAAACCCATTGTCGGGCACCATGGTGGACGCTAGAAATGTGTGTGAAAATTGTACCTATTTATGAGACACAACACTTCTAATAAAATAGTATTGGTTAATAATCAGAAAATGGGCAATAAAGACAAATATCATTAACCAGGTGATTTACTACCTTCTAGTAGATGTGATTATGTTATTCTCAGATTTTGACCGAGATCAGTGACAATGCAACATCTAAATGAAGGATTTGAATGCAAAAGTTGTGAAATGAATGTAGATTTAATCTATTTTTTTGGGTTTTCTATGCAAGATAACGATGAAATCTAGATGAAAATTTGATCTAAACTTAAAAACAATGAATCAAATTTAAATTATGAATTCTATGAATCAAGAAATCAATGTTAGCAAAGAATCTCAACAAATGCACAAATCTCAAAGATTCGACAATATGGCGCTGATATTCTCCAGATGCTTGATTCTCCAAATTCGTGATCATTTGTAAAGGACTAAGGCATGTTTATATAGAAATCCAAATTTTGAAAACTCATGGAAAAGCCAAAAATCTCTCCTTGATAAACTCGAATTGATTGATGAGTTATCAGGAAATTAGAAATAGTTATCTAGCAAAATCATGCAAAATCATCTTTTTAACTCAAATTAGAAGTTGAGATCACTCCAATCTGCTTTTCAACTCACAATCACATGTTGAGTTTGAAAAGTTGACAAAAAGAATTCAATAGTTGATTTTGAGTTCAACTACTCTTCTGATTTGTGCATAGATAGTTATTTGATTTATTTAATTTCCATGTGCTTTATTCTCAACTTCATTGATTTGAACAATTAAATAACTAATTTATGGGTTAATCAATTATTTTAATCAAACTTTATCCAAAATTAAATCATTAAATTTGACAATTTGATTTTAATCAATTAAATAAATATTTAATTGATTATTTTTAGAAATTATAATTTATTGTCAAATAAACAATATTAATTAGGAATAAATATGAATTAAATCTAATTAAATTAATTAAGTGGTTGAATATAGTTTAATTAATTAAATATTTAACATATTCAATTAATTGACTTTGGATAAATAATTAATATCATTTATCGTCAAATAATGTTTAATTAGAAATAATTAGGAATATTCCCCGATGCAGAATCAGAATAGGATCGATTAAGGTTTTGATTATTCGATGAACAGATGTGCCTTAGGTTAGGACTTTAGGGTCAATTTTGATCGATTTGTCGATGTAGGAGGTCAATGGCACTGAAGCCCATTTTTGGGGTATTACATTTTTTCCCTCTTTGAATTAATGTGTGAAGCGTAGTGGTTCAAAGATAAATCTATTTTTGATGTCTGGACTCAGTTATGTGGTGGAGAAATTGATCCTGATTGATTAATCAATTCTGAGATAGAAACCGATTTGGAAGATTCAAATATGTTGATTCAGGTCCTGGTTGACCAAAGAATCGAGATGATGTTAACAGTAGCAACAATGAACCGGTGATTATGAAGAAGTGATAAAATGCCTAATTTTGAACCTATGATTATGAGGAAATGAATGTCCTGACTACATAACTAATTGTCCAAAGGAATCGAAAGGATGCCAAATCCGAACCCTTTAGTTATGAAGAATCAAGGAAATAACACAACTGAACCGATGGTTATGAAGAGCTGATACAGTTACAAGATTAGGAGAACACTAGATTGATATGGATTTCGATGAATCTGATATGCCCCAAGGGATGTACCCCAAGCGATGAGGACTTTTGATTAGTGACAATTAGATGTGGTTGTTGTCTTGATTGCTGAAGAAAATTTGATTAATAGATTTAGTTACTAATATAGAATACCATGAGAAATGTGTGTGTCAAAATTGTACCTATTTATGAGACACAACACTTCAGTAAAACATTATTGGTTAATATTCAAAAAATAGGCAATAAAGACAAATATCATTAACTGGGTGATTTACTGTCTTCTAGTAGATGCAAGTATGGTATTCTCAGATTTTGACCGAGATCAGTGACAATGCAACATCTAAATGAAGGATTTGAATGAAAAAGCTATGAAATGAATGCAGATTTAATCTATATTTTTGGGTTTCCTATGCAAGATAACGATGAAATCTAGATGAAAATTTGATCTAAACTTGAAAACAATGAATCAAATCTAAATTATGAATGCTATAAATGTTATGAATCAATAAATCAATGTTAGCAAAGAATCTCAACAACTACACAAATCTCAAAGATTCGACAATATGTTGTTGATATTCTCCAGATGCTTGATTCTCCAAATTCGCGATCGTTTGTAAAAGACTGAAGCCTGTTTATATAGAAATCTACAGTTTGAGAACTCATGGAAAAGCCAAAAATCTCTCCCTGATAAACTCAAATTGGTTGATGAGTTATTAGGAAATTAGAAATAGTTATCTAGCAAAATCAACTTTTTACTCAAATTAGAAGTTGAGATCACTCCAATCTGCTTTTCAACTCACAATCACATGTTGAGTTTGAAAAGTTGACAAAAAGAATTCAATAGTTGATTTTGAGTTCTACTGCTCTTCTGATTTGTGCATAGATAATTATTTGATTTATTTAATTACCATGTGCTTTATTCTCAACTTAACTAATTTGAACAATTAAATAACTGATTTATGGGTTAATCAATTATTTTAATCAAACTTTATCCAAAATTAAATCATTAAATTTGACAATTTGATTTTAATCAATTAAATAAATATTTAATCGATTATTTTTAGAAATTATGATTTATTGTCAAATAAACAATATTAATTAGGGATAAATATTAATTAAATCTAATTAAATTAATTAAGTGGTTGAATATAGTTTAATTAATTAAATATTCAACATATTCAATTAATTGACTTTGGATAAATAATTAATATCATTTATCGCCAAATAATATTTAATTAGAAATAATTCGGATAAATTAGGAATAGTTAGGAATATCCCCCGATGCAGAATTGAAATAGGATCGATTAGGGTTTTGATTATTCAATGTGTATATGTACCTTAGGTTAGGACTTTAGGGTCAATTTCGATTGGTTTGTCAATGTAGGAGGTCAATGGCACTGAAGCCCATTTTTGGGGTATTACATGTATAAATATAAATATATATATATATATATATATATATATATATATATATATATATATATGTATGTATGTATGTATGTATGTATGTATGTATGTATGTATGTATGTATGTATGTATGTATGTATGTATGTATGTATGTATGTATGTATGTATGTATGTATGTATGTGTGTGTGTGTGTGTGTGTGTGTGTGTGTGTGTGTGTGTGTGAATAAGTTGAATAGGAATATTTATGTTTTTTTCAATAACATTAACAGAAATATAGATTATTTTAATATACATTTATATATACACATTTATTTATATATATAAGTGTTTGTATATATATGTGTGTGTGTGTGTATATACCTTATTTATATCTGAGATATATCACATTATTTTATTGTTGTTACTTTCTCATAAAACATGCAGTATATTTTTTTTTTAAATAATCATCTATATATTTATTTTTCAATTTAACATGGCATCCACAACTTAAGAAATAAGACATACTAAAATAATTATTTCCCCTTTATTCTTTTCTTTATCCTTTCTAAATATGCATTTTTCTTTTTTTTTAAATAGATTAAAATCAAAAATACATGATGTAAAATGCTAGGCTTTCTCTTCTTTTTTTTTACATAGTGTTCTTTTAAACGGATTTCTAACATTTAAAAGATTAAAATAGATTTCAACTTAACAAATATCTATTTGCATTTGACATACAAAATAACAAGATTTAAAACTACATTAAGGAATATACAAGTTTTTAGAATTTTTTTGAATGCTTTTCTTTTTTATAAGAAAGGAATATACAAAATCATCTCTTTTATTTTTGCTAAACAACCAACTTTTAAAGGAAATTACTATCTTTACAAGGAGAAGTAATTCTTGTACAAACTTTGGAAATCTCTAAATACACAAAACTAAAAACTGAGGTATAACTCTTGAGAACAAAGCACAATCTCGTGCTTCCTCCTTTTTCTCCCTTTTTTTCAAACATTGCTAACCTACAATAACAATAATGACCTATTAGAGTAATAAAGTGTTTGCTTATTAATTAAATCATATTGATTTAATTACTAAGTCACTTATTATCTCCTTATACTTAAGCTAAACTTTAGGCATATAATAATTAATTACTTTATTAATTATTATTATGCAACCTAGGTTTGTTCACCCATTTAGGGTTTTGATCTCCTTTTATAAGGATTTATCTCCTTTGTATTCTTAATAGATTATTCATTATTGAATTACAACTTTTGTTTTTGCACATCAAGATTGATTTCTCCTCTCGTGGATCAACGTGTTCAGGCCTTCGTAGCTTCTTGCTTCTTCTCTCTCTTTTTGTGATAGGTGTTTGCATGCAGGTCTTCTTGGGAGCTTTGGGTTGTTTACTCATCAACTCCAATATGGTATCAAAGCTTTAGATCAGTTTGCCCCTGTCCTCTTCTTGAGAGATTCATCCATGTTGATTAGATCTATAGTTTCAGAGGTTTTTCTATTGGATCTAGGGTGACATCTATTTTTGGTCATCTTGGATTCAAACGAACCTCACGGTTGCGTTCACAGCTTCCAAGAACCCCTAGATCCATATAAAGTTTCTCCAATTTGGACAAAGTTGGAATTTTTGCAAAAAAAATTGTAACTAGCCCTAGCATGGATCCCAAGGTGGTCACTAGTTTTTTGGAGCACTTTGGGCCCAAACGGACCTTGCCATTGAGCTTGGAGCACCCAAAAACCCCTATTTCCATAATGAGCACATCCGATTTGGACAATGTTGCAATTTGAGGCAAAAATGTTTTGCATACCAAGATCGTAGGCCTTGGCACACACTTCAAGGCAATACGACAAGTTTTTGGGGGTTCGGCCACTCGGTAGCCACCGCTAGGTGGCCTGCGAACTGCTCAACAGTTACTGTCAGTGATAGAGCAATGTCCCCGCCGCAGTCACCGTCGGTGTAACCGCGTGGTGACCGAGTGGTGACTGTTGCAGTCACTGTACAGTGATCCACCATGATGACCTACACACCACCCAACCACCTAAAAATTGCCAGCATGTAGCCCCCCCTTCAGTAGTCAACACGGTCACATGCAAGGGACCAGCTCCCATAAAACCAGCCCCCATCTGCCAACCCCTAGTCATGTGGTGACCAGGGGCCAAAAATTTTTAGCCCCAGGGGCCTTCAAATTTAGGCCCATGAAGTGCTGACATCAACATTGCATCGACACCTTTCAAACACCTTTTTTGGGCCCTTCAAAGAATCTGTTGGTTTTTTTCTCATAACTTGAGCATACGGTATCATTTTTTGGCAAACGAGATACTGTTGGAAATCTTATTCAAAGGTAGATCTTTATGGAATTTTGGATTTTGGATTTTTTTCTTCTATGGTTTGCACTAGGAGTTCAAAGATAGAGCTTCTTTTCTATCTTCCATTTGGCACAGATTGTGGTTTTTAGCTTCATATCTTGAGCATATGGTGTCGAAATCAATAAAATGAGATATCATCAGAAAGATGGTTCTGAGCTCCATCCAAATCTGGAGGTTTGAATTTTTTATTTTTCTTTTTTGATGGTTTTTTTTAACTATCAAATCCAAATGTTTAGTTTTGCACTACGAGAGCTCTATCTTGCGCATCC
Source organism: Chamaecyparis obtusa (assembly GCA_027943335.1). Lineage (NCBI taxonomy): Eukaryota > Viridiplantae > Streptophyta > Pinopsida > Cupressales > Cupressaceae > Chamaecyparis > Chamaecyparis obtusa. The sequence goes on along the minus strand of BSBK01000457.1, from coordinate 907,437 downwards.
GGACTCCGTTTTGGGAAAACTATATATCGTTGGAAAGCTTGTTCTGTAATATTTCTAGTGTTGTGAGTCATATTTCTAGATTCTGCTCCAAGTACATTTTATTCAAATTCTTTCATTTTTGCAATCTGGTGGATATCTTGGATGTTTCAGGTGCTGGGATCTTTTCCTTTTGAGGGATGGCTCGTCTTATGTTGTTCTTTTATTTCAACAACCTTCACTCTTCTTTGAGAAGTGTATACTTCACTTTTGTAGCATTATTTTATGCACATGCACTGAGATAAAGTGTCATTCTATTACATGTATGGGATCTTGCACATGTTTGTGCTCTATGTACTTGCACTCTATTATAAAGTACCAAGGGGGTTTGATGTTTGGCTTTATTTTCCATCTACTTTTGTCATGTGAGTGTTCCTCCAATGACATTAGCCTCAGGTATCTTTATTTGTGTTTGTACTATCTCTACACCTTCAATATTTCTGGTATCATGCAGTTCATATTGGACCATTTTTTCAGTGTACATGTCATTAATCCCTTGTCAGCATTATGGGGGGGGGTTTCTAATATTGGTTCTACTACTTCATTGGTTCGATAGTGTGATCTATTTATTTAGTATTTGAGTCTATGTACTAGGCAGTTGCAGTGGTTGGGTACCTATGCATTCCAGTGAGATGGATCATTTACCATATGGACACTCTTTTCTTTCCTATTTTTTGGATGCACTCTTCCAACTTTGATTGATCAGCTCTTTAGACTATGGTATTTTTTTGAACTTTGTATTTTTGAGTTCAGGTGTTTGCCTTCGTTTGCCTCTTGATTTGAGTAGTGTCATTTGAGGGCACTCATGTAGATTACAGTGTTCTATATCTTTGACTTCAATTGTTCTTCTTTGTTTGCCTCCTGATTCGAGTAGTGTCATTTGAGGGCACTCGTGCAGATTACAATCTTCTCTACCTGGTCATATTTTAGTAAAGGATCTTTAGATCGTCAGTTACTTCTTGACAAAGTTTGTAGCTTCTTGCTTCAATGATTATACATGTTCATGTGTGTTCCTATTTTCTGGAACATTCCTAGTTTTGGAGGCTTCTTCATTTCTTCAGACTAGTCTTTGTCTCTTTTTGGAGTAGATTTTTTCCCATGTGGTTTTCTCTATTTCTCTAGTTTATAGAGACTCTCTTTTGTACTTGGGTACCTGATCGGTCCTTTTGTTGTCGGGACCCATTTGCTTTTAGTTTGTTTTTTCTAGGTTTTTAGCTTCTCCCAAAGTTTATTTTAAGGGGGGGTGTTAGAGTAATAAAGTGTTTACTTATTAATTAAATCATATTGATTTAATTACTAAGTCACTTATTATCTCTTTATGCTTAAGCTAAACTTTAGGCTTATAATAATTTATTTATTAATTAATTATTATCATGCAACCTAGGTTTGTTCACCCTTTTAGGGTTTTGATCTCCTTTTATAAGGATTGATCTCCTTTGTATTCTTAACAGATTACTCATTATTGAATTGTTACTTTTGTTTTTGCACATCAAGAATGATTTCTCCTCTCTCATGGATCAATATGTTCAGGCCTCCATAGCTTCTTGCTTGTTTTCTCTCTTTCTGTGACAGGTGTTTGCATGTAGGTGTTCTTGGGAGTTGTGGGTTGTTTACTCATCAACTCCAATATGACCGTGGAGGCTCACCTCCCAACCTAGGCCTTTACAAGGCCACCCCTAAGCTAAGAGAACCAAGAACAAACTGGGTAAAAATCACACCCAAAAACTATGATAAGATTAAACAACAAATCATAATAAAAAAAAATCCCAAACCCAAGGGTAAACACATAGCCACTAAATGGATTTGCAAGGGGTGAAGGTGGACCAAATACCATAAGGATAAGTTGAATAAAATACAAAATACGAGCCATTACAAAGCTCCCATTCTACTCATACACTCTTAACAACCATAAAACCCTTATGACCCCCATTAATCAAACTCAAACACCCTTATGACCCCCATAAACATACAAAAAGATCAGCAATATGGACCCCATAATCCATTTTTTTTTCCCTCTCTTCCAATAAGACATACTCTACACTCATGGTTGTCCAACATACCATTCACCCACAAGGATACTCTTCCCTCCCAAGGGTAACTTTGGCCTTGCACTCCCCAAAACACATACAAGAAAAACAAGAAAAAAAATACAAAGACAAAACATGAAGTTTACAATAACAACCTTAAACTTGAAACACATGAAGAGAATACAAAATTATACAACATATGGATTTTCCTTTTCTTTATCTCAAATCATGAACTACCAATAAGAGTGAAGATGAGGAGGAAATGAAACCACCAACCTCAATAAAATCTTATGGAAAGAAGTTGATGAGAGCTCCCTTATGCCCAAACTCCTTTTATTTTTAGTTGTCACCAAAGTTGGTGAGTGGGTGCAAAACTACAATATTCTCCAAAATCCCTAGTGCAGGAGCACCTAGAGTTTGGTGCCTCACCATTTCAAGTTTTTTGTGTTATGCTCCTAAGAGAGCCTTGTATATGAAATAAAGGCCAATAGAGCCTAGTGTGTATGTGAGAGTCATATTAGGGTCTTAAATCTTAGGTTGAATAGAGCATTAAAGTGTACAAAGATGCATGGAAGTATGAGATGATGTCAATATGACTCATCCATGTTTGAAAATGATGTCAACATGAGTTTTGATAGGGATTGGGGTCCATTAGGCCCAAACCATGGTTGATACCAAGGTATTAGGTAGAAGAGGCAAGAAATGTAAAAAAAATTGCTAAGTTGCACAAAAGTTGCAAAGGCAACTTTGCAACTTTTGAAAGTTGCATTGACAAATTTTGTCAAAATAGTGTGAAATGCTTAATAAGGTGACCAAGCCCTAAGTGAGTGGTCCAAAACCTTAGGGATCGATATTTAAGACTTCCAAAACCCTAATTCTAATAGAAGGTATGGTTTTGTACAGACTGAAGGTCTAGAAGGGGAAAGAAAACTAGTGTATTGTGTGAAAGATTGAGACTCAGAGCTTTGTATTAGTGCTAAATGGATTGAATGGTGTTCTGCTACACATGAATTAGTTTAGGCTAGTTAGTATTTGATCTTTTCTTGTTTTATTTTGCATGTTAGGTAGATTTTATTTACTAGTTTGTAAATTCCTGTACAGTGCTAGTTCACTGCCCTATTTGGGGTTGTTAGTTAAAACAATGGAATAACTTACTATCCCATCGTGGAAAATGTACGACCTTGTGGGGATAGTAAGTAAATCTAGTGTATATAATTTATATATAGTCAAGTGCAAGAGGAATGCAAGAATTTAGTTTTACACCCTTTCCCTAGGCAAGACACAATGAAAACTTGGCTAGCCAAGGGTATGAACAGAGGCTCTTTGTGGTAGGAGGAAGTAGATTCATGAGCCCTAATGGATATGAGAGAAAGAAATAATTTCATGTGAACATTTGATGATGTTGCAGGGTCAAGAAAGCAGTGTGGTCCTTTTTGGTAACAAGACCATCTCTTTTCAAGCACAAATAGCCTTGAAATGGAGCCTTCAAGGACAGGAGGTGTACAGACAAGTACATGGCCTGACACCAAGAAAATATTAGAGCCCTAGGTGGATTCAATAATATTACAAAGTTTATTTGGGAGTTTGTTTGGAGAAATCTTGTGTTTAAAGAAACCCTAGTTGAATTAGGCCTAATTAGGTCTAAAAGGGCTACAAGGCCTAGAAACTAGGAAGAAGATAAATTGATAGTGAATGAGCTCCTAGACACATGAAATCTCATACTTAAGTTATTGAAAAAAATCACAAAGGAAGCCCTAGGCCTCCTGCCTATTCCTTATAATTTTAGGGTAGATTTGGAGTTATTGGCTTAAAAGGCCTTAGATGGTGGAATGAAGAGTTTGAGCACATGAATTGATAGGATGATTAATTGGAGTGATGGAGGGATGGTTAGAAGTCACTCTAAGGTGTAGGGTGAATTGAAGCAAGCCCTAGGAGGTCTTGAACTAACCTAGTAGAAGGATTAGGAAGAAATCCTAGAAAACCAAGGAATCTCCCTATCAAAGTGGTATCAAAGCTTGAAGATTTGGGAATAGCAAGATTGCAAGGGTGGATGCTTTCACTAATAGAGTCTAGTGCATCTAGAAAAATGGTGAAAAATGTGGAATTGGAAAAGAAAGTAGAGGAGCAAGAAGAAGACAAAAAAATTATGAGAGCAAGATTAGCACAACTAAAGCAATTGTTGGGTGAGGTGCAAGGTAAGGCAGATAGAGTAAAGGACAAGATTGACCAGAAAGAAGAGAAGGAAGCTAAGGAAAAACAAGTGGAGTTAAAAGAAGAAGCTCCAACACCTGGCCCAGCTATGCCAGAGGAACCCTTCTTGAAGGAATTAAAAGCACTGAGTGGTAAATCCTTGGAGGGAATTCCACTTTTTAGAGGCAAAATGGAACTAGAATTAATCATGGATTCAATTCATGGAATGGAGAATCACTTTGAGTGTGATGGGGTCACAGAAGCTCAGAAAGTGAAAATGGAAAAGTCAAGGTTGAGGATTTCTTCCCTCACATGGTGGAAATTCATCCAAACAGAAAGGGAGAAAGAAGGAAAGAATCTCATTGCCACATAGAAGGGAATGGTGACCAAAATAAAAAAAGCATACATGCCTGATGATTATGAGGTTCAGCTACATAAGTGGAGACAAAACTTAAGGAAGAAGGACATGGATGTCCATACCTACACTAAAGAGTTCCAAAAGCTATGCTTAAGGTCAAAATTGGTGGAGGATGAAACTATTAGGCTAGCTAGGTATCTAAATGGAATCAAGTGGTCTATCCAAGAAGATATGAGCCTTGTTACCCCCAAGACTATACATCAGTGCTACCAAATTGCACTCAAGATTGAAGAGAAGGGAAAAAAGGAAACAGGAACAATCCTTAAAAGGAAGAGGCAGAGGTAGAGACCACAAAGGTCATAGAGGGATTTATGGAGGTAGAAGCAATGACACTAGAACCCAAGGGGAGTCCAAGCTGATTGAACAAAGTGGTGAAACCATTCAAAGAGGTGGGTCAAGTAGAGGTAGGGGACCTAGAGGAAGAGGAAGATCAAGTACTAGTTCATCATACTTTGCAAGCATGAGATTCTATCATTTCCATCAGTTGGGCCATCCAGCCTATAGGTGTCCTGACAAAGTCTCAACTTCTTAAGGAGAAAAAAAGATAGCTTATGTACATGAGGATGTTGCTAGTGTGAAATCTCCTGAGGTCTAGATGGATTTAGAGAGTGAAGAAAACCTGATGCTAAGAAGGATTCTAATTAGAGGGTAAATTAAGGAGCCTAAGCAAAGGAGGGCATTATTTAAGGTAAAATGTAAGATTCTAGGTAAGGTTTGCAAGGTTATCATAGAATCAGGGTCTATAGATAATATTATATTAGAAGAAGCCATAAATAAACTTAATTTACCTAAAATTCCTCATAGGACTCCTTATAGAGTCACTTGGCTTAACAAAGGAAAACATTTCCTAGTGAATGAACAAGCTTGGATTGACTTCATAATAGGGGGCTATAAGGACAAATTATTGTGTGACATACTACCAATGGATGCATGTCATCTTTTACTAGGTAGGCCTTGGAAATTTGATAGGAAGGCCATACATAATGGAGAACATAACTCATATACCTTTCAAAAGGATGGAGTTATCTAGAAGATACAATCACTTGTTGAGGAAGAAGGTAAAGGAAGTGGTCCTAATGTGTTGATGATTAAAGGGAAAGAGTTCATAAGGACTCTAGAAGAGGAAGATGGGATAGGATATGCCATAGTAGTGAAGTCAAAGGAGGAGAAGAAAAACAAGAAGATAGAAATACCTAAAGAAGTGCAAGAGATGTTAAGTCAGTTTAAGGACATTATCGTAGATGGTACACCTATAGCATTGCCACCAAAGAGGGCAATTAGTCATCAGATTGACCTAATTCTAGGGGCATCATTATCCAACAAGGCTCCCTACAAGCTAACACCATATCAGAATAGAGAAGTTGTAAGGAAAGTACAAGAATTGATGGACCAAGGGCTTATTATGAAGAGCATTAGTCCATGTGTTGTTCCCATTGTTTTAGTACCCAAGAAGGAGGGAACATGGAGATTATGTATAGATTCCACGGAAATAAAAAAGATTACAATTAGGTATAGGTTTCCAATACCGAGAATTGAAGACTTGATGGATTGCTTAGGAGGGGCTAAGAACTACACCACGATAGACCTTAAAAGTGGCTATCACTAGATAAGGATAAAGGAGGGAGATGAATGGAAAACTACCTTTAAAACCACATAAGGACTTTATGAATGGCTTTTCATGCCATTTGGTCTCTCCAATGCTCCTAGCACATTCATGAGGCTCATGAATGAGGTGTTGAAAGACTTCACTGGTAAGTTTGTGGTAGTTTACTTACATGATATCTTGATTTTTAGTTTGACTAAGGAAGAACATTTAAGACATATTAAGATTGTGTTGGATAAGTTGAAAGAAGAACTACTAACCATAAACTTGGAGAAGTGTAATCTTATGAGGCAAGATCTTGTGTATTTAGGATTTGTGTTATCTAAGGGTGATTAGAAGATGGATGAGTCCAAGGTAGTAGCCATACTAAGTTATCCCACTCCTAAGAATGAAGTGAGGTAAGAAGCTTCCATGGTCTAGCACAATACTATAGGAAGTTTATTAGAAACTTTAGTGGAATATGTGCTCCCATGATGGACACTATGAAAGGAGGAGTTAAAACCAAGTTTTCATGGACTGAAGCTACTGATAATGGGTTTGAAGCATTGAAGGAGGAAGTATCCACTAAGCCAATCCTAAGATTGCCAACATTTGATAAGATTTTCACATTGGACTATGATGCTAGTAACATAGCAGTAGGGATTGTCTTGAGCCAAGATAACATACCAATGGCCTTCTTTAGTGAAAAACTAAATGAAGAAAATAAAAAGTACTCTTCCTATGATTTGGAGTCGTATGCACTTGGTCAAGCTCTAAGGAAGTGGAGACACTATCTTTTACCAAAAGAGTTTGTGGTCTTTACAAATAATCAAGCCTTGAGTTTTCTTAATTCACAAGACAAATTAAGTGATAGGCATGTTAAGTGGGTCGAATATCTGCAATCATACACCTTTACCATAAAGCATAAGAAAGGACAATTGAACAAAGTGGCAGATACTTTGAGTAGGAGGCTACTAACAGTTCAAGAAGTGCAGATATGGAGCATAGGTGTGGAGAACTTTAAGGGTATGTATCAAACAGATGAGGATTTTGCAGAGATTTACAAGGTGTGTCAAGAACATCAAAACCATTTCCATAGTCAACATGCAGATTACACATTGTAGAATGGGTTATTGTTCAAGGGCGGTTAGTTATGTGTTCCAAGGGGCTCTATGAGAGAAAACCTGATACAAGAAAAGCACAATGGGAGTTTGAGTGGACATTTTGGGTTAAACAAAACCCTAGAGTTCGTCCAAAGGTTCTATCACTAGCCAAAGATGCAAAGGGATGTCATAACTTATGTGGAGCAGTGCATAATATGCCAAAGATAAAAGGGGACATCTACCAATGTAGAGATGTATCAGCCTCTACCAATTCCAAGTAGGCCATGGGAATGTGTCAGTATAGATTTTATTGTTGGCCTTCCTAGAACAAAGAGTGGGTTTGATAGTATCTATGTTGTAGTTGATAGGTTTAGTAAAATGAGTCACTTTATACCTTTTAAAGTTACTCATGATGCAATCCATATAGCCAACTTATTTTTTAGAGAAATTGTAAGGATCCATGGGCTGCCAGGTAGCATTGTCTCTGATAGAGATGCCAAGTTCATGGGACACTTTTGGAAGTCCTTATGGCAAAGATTGGGGACAAATCTATCATTTAGTTCAACCTACCACCCTCAGACTGATGGCCAAATTGAGGTGGTTAATAGGACCCTAGGTAACCTATTGAGGTGCTTGACTAAGGAGTATGGTCTGACTTGGGATCTTGTGCTACATCAAGTAGAATTTGCCTATAATGATAGTATAAATAGAATTATAGGCAAGAGTCCCTTTTGTTGTGAAATCAAGATCGTCCTATAAAGAATGTATATGAGTGTTGTACTGAAATAGATTACCATTGTGATTGATCTTTTCACCAGCCATTGATATGCATTTGTATCCTTTGAATAGTCATGTATGTGAAGAGCCATGACCATACGTGGCTTATGCTATGTAGGGTCATGACTCTTCATAACCAATTGTTAATATTAACTTGCATTGTAGCATATACAATTATCAAGTGATATATATATATATATATATATATATATATATATATATATATATATATATATATATATATATATATATATATATATATATATATATATATATATATATATATATATATATATATATATATATATATATATATATATATATATATATATATTACCATATTTAATCGTAGCTATATCTTAACACTCCCTCTTAGCAATAGAGGATATGACTAGGTGTCATCACAATCCCTGACTTATTCGGAATTGGATTAGTGATAAGTAAAACATAACTTCATATCAAGATATCCGACACAGCTCGGGACATTAATATAATGTACTCATCCTGATAGAAGAATTATGACAATCCCTGACTAATTTGGAACTAGATTTAGCGATAACAATAAATATATCTGGCACATTTCGGGACAGCAACTTAATGTAGTCTAATCTTGATTCACATGCTATTATAATCCCCGACCAATTCGGAACTAGATTGAACAACTCCAAAAATTCAGTGTCAAGACTAGTGACTACAATACATAGTCATACTTGACACTAGGTTAAGCTATTGTCTAAGTCGTCACCTAGCAATAGTAACCCAACACATATGAAAGATCATCACCTTTCATAATATAACAAAAAAATAATGGTCCCATAAAGTCACACATATGACATCCATCTTGACTCTTCTTAGAGGGTGGATCCACCATGGCTCGTCCCAGAGAGTGGAAGCCAAGACTTCCACCTTACACTTGTCTATCACAAACAAGAATCATTTAAGATACAAAATGATGGATCACTAAATCTGAAACCTTCTTTTCAGCTAAGGCTTTACTCCTCAACATACCAAGGTTATCTAAAAGTGTACACATTCTTCTTTCTAGCAATGGGTGTGGTAAGAATATCGGTCATTTTTTCTACACTGAATTGCATTTGTTTGTACTGTCTCATAGTCTTGGTGAATTATGGGCTTACAAAGTATACACCATCTTGACATGGTACACTCCCTCTGAATTTCTATGACCAAGATCTTGGGGTGCCAACTTAATTTGATCTTCTAGCTTCTCCCTTTGACATATAGTATTCTCACATGATAATAATCATAATTCTATGCTACAATTTCTTGATTACTAGAGAACCAACAAAACATGGTCTACTCCCTTTGAATCAAGATCCTCGAATGTCCATTGATGTAGATCCTTTAGCTTCTCCCTCTATCCTGAAGGCATACCATGTTTATATACTCAACTCAGTGTCACTACATGATGTCACTTCATACCTTCCTTCTTGAGAGAACTGATACGAATAATCTAAATAGTCATAGGTTTCATCGGCTAGCATAAGAGCATTTTGATCTTTTCCAAGGCCACAACATTAACACTCCCTCTTGGACTTGAGGGAAGATAATAAAGACCTCTAGTATGATGTATTGAATTCCTTGATCAAGGATTCTATCCACGTGGATCTCATCGGCAATTCTATCCACGAGTTCCCACTACTAAAATCTCAGAATTGTTTTACCTCCAATAGTGAATTCCCTCTCAATCAATATGATTGAGTTTGTCCAAGTTGACTGAATCATCTATTTCCTTAGAAGCAAAATTTTGCCAACTTCTTGACCTTTCTGAAGATGTCAAAGATAGATTACGAATAGTTCATAAAGCTAAACTATCCCGAACATAAAAATGATAGAAGCATACAAAATTTATTATTTAATGAATTACAAACTGCAAATTCATATGGATTAGTAAAATATGAGATAATTATCTTTTCAAATATTTTCAAGTATTTTCTTTCGTAAGGTGAGCCCATTAATACGATACTCATACCCATCATCTTTCTTCATAACATATCAGTTTCATTCTAATCCTTATGTTAATTTTCTTCTTTACAAATCACATCTCATTATTATAACTATTGATTAGATGTTGAATTTATACATTATTGGTATTTGATTGGTTACTATCCCACTTGTACTATCCCCTTTTTCAATTAACTTAGATAGTTGAGATAATTACCTTAACTTATCCTTCTCACTTCATCGAATGATGCTATGCATGATATAAATGATCTATGTATAACCAATTTATAATACTTTCAACAATGTTTTTCTATGTCAATTCAAATATGTAGATATGTTGGTCAAATGTTCTGTCATCTTCAATAATTACCTAAGTCTGTAATGTCCCCGATCTAGTCCTTAGATATTTGGAACTGATTTCTTTAAATTTAAGAGACTTCTCTCGATGAACCCCAATAACAGATCTGATGTATATAATAAAATGTATCATGTAATGTCCTTTGTATGGACTTTTACGATTTGTGATTAATTACACTGCCTTATCTTTAGAGGGTCCAATCTGCTCCAATTTTCTTACTATAATCTAAGTTATTAGATATATAGACAAGTCACGAATATCTTTTATACTCATATTGAAGAGGCAAGACAATATCTTTTTATCTTTGATACATTGATGCGCATTATTCAATGACTTTCCTCAGATATACTCTGATTTGTAACTATGGATTCAAATCCATTATTCCAAATGTAGGTTATGTTGTAAGATCTTCATTGTGTAGTAAGATCCTCATAATCTCTTATAGTATCTAATAGGGTGGCTTCTCGAAGAGTTGGCTCATACTTGATGTGTTTCTCCTAAAATCTTCCCTTATCCTCAAAGATCTTAATAATTATTTTCCCAAACTAAATGGATGTCATTTTTGGAGGTGATGAGGCACTTCCTTTCAGATAGCACTTCATAAATATTATTAATCAGTTCATATCAAGCTATCATCGTTCCTTTTGATAATCATTCCTATATCAGGCTTAATTCCTCAAAGGTTACTCTACCTATGAATTCAATTCCCAATACTTCCTTATTATTAAGTTAGATAAATATTTAATTAGTATCTTTTGACTAGTGTCATTAGTTATGCTTGTTGTCTATCGATGACCAATCTCATTCTGTAGGATTGATTAGCCTTAACCATCGACAGTTAATGCTAATATTATTAAGCCGTAAGGCATGTCTTGTAACAAAGATACTTGACTGATATCTTTGCACCGTTAATATAATTATCGCTACATATCTTGCTTGGGATATATCCTAATTCAAATTCGTTGGTTCTTCCTATTTCCTTATTTTTTACCACTATAATTACCATTGACCTATGTCTTTACTCATTATTGTGATCTATATAATGATCGATGTATATCTTATATCAGTCTGTGTGTGTTCATGTATCTTTGTCATGTCCAATACTAAGGAACTTAAGTATTTATTCCTATTTCCTCGTAATAATAGTTGAATATATGTAAAGTTTTCTCCTTTATTGTCTAAGATCCTTCTTGCCTCTCAATTCGTATATCTTTGCCTTAGACCTCTGCGATACTCAATTCTTCTTCTTCTTCTTTCTCTGCTGCAATCTCCATATCATTATAATTTATTCTCTATGAATTCCCTCAGATATTCATCTCTTTTTAACACTTATATATATACTTTGACAGTTGTTTATCTTAATGTTTTTGGTGATTCCTAGTTTTTATTCTTGTCTCTTCCCTGAATTTCAACATTTCTTGAGTCCTCAGTTATCTGCAGTGCTTCTATATATTCTCGCTATCTTTTGTATCCATGTAGGATGATTGTAGGCTTTTGATCCATTGCTATACATGGATTAATGGTTTTTTTTTCTTTCAATAAAAAAACACAATTTACATTTTTCTTATAAATGCCTCTCCTATTTGCTGTACCATTTTGAAAGATTTTTCTTACAATATAGAGATCTGACGTCTGTAGTTTGAGTCTCACAAAGAAGAGTCATAAATGGACTACTCGAACGGTCTGAGCTACTGCAACGTTGAATCTTTGGAATTCAAACCCAAACCCCCCATGATTATGATGATTATGATGATGGTGGCGGTGTGATAAATACTCTACTGCAGCAGAAGAATCCTCATCCGTTCTCACTGCTGCGAGGGATTCCAAGAGGCTAAATATTTGTTGTTCATGCTCATGCCCACTTTCATGATCACTTTTTCCCACCATCCACTATGAACTTCCTCCTCTCATGTCTCTTGAGCTCGATGTGCTCAGAGGCAAACAAATTTGAATACAATTAGAGTAGCCCTCCACGTTAGATCTCTCAGACATTATAGGATGCAAAATGTCCATTGGAGGTGATGGCCTGTGATGATGATGTGAGGCACTATATTTTGAACTGGGTCTCAGCCATGGCAGCGCAAGTTCAAGTCCGTTGAATTTCTGTTGCGCTTGCGTTCTCTGGTTGCACAGACCCATTGACAAATTTGGCCCATTTTGACTATGACTGTACTGTGGCGGTTGTTTTCATAGCACCAGATAGGGTTAGCATTACAATTAGCAGAGGTGGTGTTGGGATTAGGGCTTGCTCAAAAATGTTGATTTCCATCTCCTAGTGTTGTTCCCTGTACGTGTTGTCTGCAAGCTTGCATGTAATAGAATTGTGAATAACTGATATTAGGAGTGATGGTGTATTTTATTCTCTTATAGGTTATGCTTTGATACCATGTTGCGAAATCAAGATCATCCTATAGAAAATGTATATGAGTTTTGTATTGAGATAGATTACCATTGTGATTGATCTTTTCACCAGCCATCGATGTGCATTTATATCCTTTGAATAGTCATGTCTGTGAAGAGCCATGACCATAGGTGGCTTATACTACGTAGGGTCATGACTCTTCATAACCAATTGTTAATATTAACTTGCATTGCAACATATACAATTATCAAGTGATCTTAATATATATATATATATATATATATATATATATATATATATATATATATATATATATATATATATATATATATATATATATTACCATATCTGATCGTAGCTATATTTTAACCCCTTTGAATTTTTCTATGGGATGCATCCAAGGGGTGTATGTGAGCTTAGAGACTTGGGAAGTCAAGTCCATAACAATGGCCATGCTGAAGATTTCAATCAATCCATGAAGGAAGTGCATGAGCAGGTAAAGCAAGTCCTAATAGAGAACACCAAGAAAATTATGGACAGAGTTGACATGAAGAAGAGGGATGTTCAGTTTGTTGTAGGATATCTTGTGATGGTTGATCTAAATAAAGCCACACTCCAAAAAGGAGTGCCTAAAAAGATACAAATGAGGAGGATTGGGCCATGTCCAATACTAGCCAAATATGGGCAAAATGCCTACAAGGTTTCTCTGCCAGAAGATCTAGCTATTTCTCCAATTTTTTATGTTGTTGATCTGGTCCAGTACAAAGGACCACTCAATGAAGTAGATCAAAACATTAAGGAAGCTCAAGATGATGTCTAGACATCTACTATACCTCCCAAACCCAAGCTTCAAGAAGAGAAGATCCTAGACACCAAGGTCAAATCCAAAACTAGACATGGAACTTACAAGGAACATCTCATAAAATGGAAGGACCAACCAGATTTAGAAGCTACCTACGTTGTTGAGAACCAGTTCAAGCTCAGAGGGATTGATTTGCTACCTCAGTCACTTGGGGTGACTTAAGTTCTTAGGTGGGTAGCATGGTGCAAGAGCACCTAGAGTTTTGTGCCTCACCATTTCAATTTTGTTGTGTTATGCTCCTAAGAGATCCGTGTATATTAAATAAAGGCCAATAGAGCCTAGTGTGTGTGTGTGAGTCATATTAGGGTCTTAAATCTCAGGTTGAATAGAGCATTAGAGTGCACAAAGATGCATGGAAGTATGAGATGATGTCAGCATGACTCATCCATGTTTAGAAATGATGTCAGCATGAGTTTTGATATGGATTGGGGTCCATTAGTCCCAAAGCATGGTTGATACCAAGGTATTAGGTGGAAGAGGCAAGAAATGTAAAAAAATTTGCTAAGTTGCACAAAAGTTGCAAAGGCAACTTTGCAACTTTTAAAAGTTGCATTGACAACTTTTGTCAAAACAGTGTAAAATGCTTAATAAGGCGATCAAGCCCTAAGTGAGTGGTCCAACACCTTAGGGCTCGATATTTAAGACTCCCAAAACCCTAATTCTGATAGAAGGTATGGTTTTGTACAGACTGGAGGTATGGAAGGAGAAAGAAAACTAGTGTTTTGTGTGAAAGATTGAGACTCAGAGCTTTGTATTAGTGCTAAATGGATTGAATGGTGTTATGTTACACCTAAATTAGTTTAGGCTAGTTATTATTTGATCTTTTCTTGTTTTATTTTGCATGTTAGGTAGATTTTATTTACTGGTTTGTAAATTCTTGTACAGTGCTAGTGCACTACCCTGTTTGGGGTTGTTGGTTAAAAAAATGGAATGACTTACTATCCTACTATGGAAAACATACGGCCTTGTGGGGATAGTAAGTAAATACAATTAATATATATATTCAGGGGCCTAAGGAATGCAAGCATTCAATTTTACACCCTTTCCCTAGGCAAGATAGAGTGAAAACTTGGCTAGGAAAGGATATGAACAAAGGTTCTTTGTGGTAGGAGGAAGCAGATTCATGAGCCCTAATGGCCATGAGAGTAAGAAAGAATTGTGTGTGAACATTTGATGATGTTGTAGGATTAAGGAAGTGTTAATATGATTTAGACCAAAAAAGAGGGGGGGTGAATCAGTTGTTCTCAGGTCCTAATGTATAAAATAATCTCAAAAACTTATCCTTAAATCAGATCCAAAACCTAAAACAAACTTGGTCATCACTGATTCAATAATAGAAACATCTAACAATGTAGTCCACTACCCATTTGTAACTTAACTTGCAAAACATAGTAATGTTCAAATCTAAACATTCACACAAGTATAAACATCAGGATTTGTAGTGGAAACCCAATTAGGGAAAAACCACTTTGTAACATGCTACTATTATTTTCACTCTTCTGAAGTGAGCTCGGTAAAAATCCAACCCTGTCAAAGGTTACAATACACACTGTCAAATGTGACCCGATTAAAGGATTTCAATCACCCTGTTAAAAGTGAGCCTTGTCATAGGACTTACATACACTCCATTAGAATGCAACCATGTTCAAAGGATTTAACATATGACTGTTAGGTCAACCTCTATTAAAAGGATTTTAACTATTACAATGGTTAGAAAGTAGCAGCAATATTATCTAAAAAATATACAACTCACTTTGCAAATATTAGATCTGATTCCGTACACTAATGATGGTTTACTAACTTTGAAACTTTGCCATTTCCATCTCTGATCTACTCAAAACTTTTCTTCAAGCAATCACCACCATTCTCCTTCAGCCTTTTCTTCTTATTTAGTCAATAAAACTTTTCTCTTCCAGCATTCTCTGTTCACCATGTGCATCCATATCACAATGTTCAGGTTCCCTTATATTTTCCTCAATTAGGTTAACTCATCTTTTGCCGCTCAATCTCATTCGTAGATCTTAGGGTTAGGTCAGATTCATTGAATCTACCTGCTTTATGTTCTTCGGCTCCTTTTCTAGAATCATCTCAAATCTCTTAAAGATTTACAATAAAACATTTTACAATGCATTTAATGCTTCCAAACAATCAATAAATAAAGTCAACACGTTTTACATAATCCAAAAATTCAACAATGTCAGCTCCAAAATTAAATTCTCTTCAAATATAAAATTGTTGATGCTCGGTCAATACTGTGATTGTTCACTCGGTCTTCATGTAGAACGCTCGATCAATACTAAAATTGTTTCCTTGGCTTGCACTGTCTTCCTCAGCAATTTACTAATTCTCGGTTGACACTATAATTTTCCTCGGCATATACTAACTCGGTCGACACTAACATCACTTGACTGAAACATGATTTTTTCATTCTTTGCTCGGTTAAGCCTACCAGTTTAGTCTTCAGTCTTACTAAGATAAGCAATACATTATCTCATAATAGTGCAACATAGTCAAGTACACTTTGTAGTATCAAGATAACTCAACCTTTCCCTAGGTGCTATTGTTACCAACCTTGCTTAGCCCCTTAGCAACACTCAAATAGATATAGTACTTTCCTAAGTAGAAACATTCTTACCAATTAAGGTTTGACATCAATGACAATACAACAATTGTTTCAATTCAATTTCCAACAGGAAGTAGTGTGGTCTTTTTTGGGAATAAGACTATCTCTTTTCAAGCACAAATAGCCTTAAAATGGAGCCTTCAAGGACAAGAGGCTAGGTGTACGGACAAGTACAGGGCCTGACACCAAGAAAATCTTAGAACCCTAGGTGGAATCAATAAGATTCTAGAGTTGATTTGGGATTTTCTTTGGAGAAATATTGTGTTTAGAGAAATCCTATCTAAATTAGGCCTAATTAGGCCTAAAAGGGCTACAAGGCCTAGAAACTAGGAAGAAGAGAAATCAATAGTGAATGAGCTCCTAAACCCATGAAATCTTAGACTTAAGCTATTGAAAACAAAAACAAAGGAATCCCTAGGCCTCTTGCCTATTCCTTACAATTTTAGGGTAGATTTGGAGTTATTGGCTTAAAAGGCCTTAGATGGTGGAATGAAGATTTTGAGCACATGAATTGATAGGATGATGACTTGGAGTGATAGAGGGATGGTTGGAAGTCTCTCTGAGGTGTAGGGTGAATTTAAGCAAGCCCTAGGAGGTATTTAAATGACCTAGTAGAAGGATTAGGAAGAAATCCTAGCAGACCAAGGAGTCTCCCTATCAATCTCCTCTAATAAGCTTCACACACTCTTTCCAAATCCTTGAGAAAAATGTGGGTTCCTACTGGTTGGTCTTCTCCAAACCCTTACACATTTTCTAAAAATGGATCTTTAAAAGGTTGATTTTGAAAAAGGAACAAGTATCTTGCAGTCAAATGGAGTGTTGTATACCCAATACCATGCTTCCAAAAATTTGATTTTCATCCATCTTAGAAAACCAACTTTTGGATGGACTTCCAAGTCAACTATGAGTTTTCCTATGGTTAAAAATGACCCTCAACCATAGGTATACTAAGTGGGCTTGCTAAAAAAAACCCCAAACTCAACCCTAGGTATCCATTTAACCCTGCAAAAACTCATTTTGAGTTCAACTACGGGTTCCAAGTGATGTGACCATAATCCAATCTCTCTACCCAAGAGATGATCATGAAAAATGCAACTAGGTACTAGGTTTACTTAGTTTACACAATCCTACTCAAGTGGACATGTCATGCCAACTCACACACACACACACACACGTGTCAGGTGACACTACAAAATACAAATCACATTTACACATGGAATGTCCATTAATATTTTTACAAAATTTCAATTTACAATTTTAAAAAACACAAAGCATACATATTTATGAAATAAAAAAATTACATATGAGGTTCTGCCTCTTCACTTAGACGCAAATATGACTTCACTATCACACATGGGTTTGGGCTTAGCTCTCCATTTAATTTCCATGGTCATAATCTTGCACATCTCAATTTGACTATCAGTATTCCAAAATAATCACATATATAAATAATGCATGAAAAGATTATGAATTAAGCATCTATCATGAAATTAACATCCTTTTATAATCCAATCATAGCTACAACGTCATGGAAAACTATTAACATATCAACAAAAAATCATTTTGAAAACACGTACACATAGGTGTATGAGGGTAATTCACTTGATCACATAACCTTCAGTTACTCCTATTCTACTCTAAATAATAACTCGATATTAGTAGAATCAATCAACTTAAAATCCATCATTTAACTACATCATCATAATAATCATATAAATCAACTAATCAAAATGCATGTATTAATGTATTATAATGTCATCATGAAAATCACTTAAATGTACTAACCATATCTCATGCAATAATGTATCATAAAATTGTCAACATAAGTACTAGGATCAACATAGAATGAAATACATCATGTCAAATGATATCAATAATGTGATGCTCTCATATCTTTGGATTCTTTATACTCTGATATGTATGTTATGCACTTCATGATTTAAAAATTAACACTTTGAGTAGATTAGATATGGTAATATGATTAAACCCTTGTGATGATAGGAAAAGGCAAAAAGAATGAAAGATTAAAGAGGTGATAAAGACATGATCAAGAGAGAAGAATGAAGACGTGATTGAGCACAACTAACTAACCATTCAAAATGATGAAGGAGACTGTCTCCTAATTCGAATGCAAATTAAAATGCACCTCGAAATTAAAAATACTATGAAAATTCAAAATGTGATTTGCAAGGGTTAATAGGTCCTTGTTTTTATCATCGAGCCTTATTAAGGGACATTGCAATATTATACAACCATCACTAGTGCAAACACAACTACGAAGATATGAATATGATCTATATCAGATAGAATGTAGGAAACACATGTAAGCATCAAGACATGAGTGTCTATATAACCTGAACATGGTTTCCAAGTTAATGTTGCAAGATTATACCAGTACCGAAACATAAGTGCCAAGATAACCATGAGTGTGGTCTTGCATGAAAAAACACAATGTAATAGTCAAGGATAATTCTCTAAGTCTCCCCGGTGTTCAAGGGATCAAAGCAAGAGACACCTAGGATCATCAAAATGATACTCGCGGGTAGAAATCAAAGAAAATATGTTCCATGCCCCCAGTCCTCTAGTCATAACATCACGGAGAGACTGAGGAAATACTCAGTGAAAATTATTAATCAATCAGCACATAAAGAAAATATCATAACATATCTCAGTTGTTTCAATTTAAGAGTGATGTGAAAAAGAAAAATAAAATCATTGACTAGCTAGGACTCATGCCTGTAAGTGAGAAATATCGTACAATCCTAGACTGTAGACAAAGCATCAAATCAAGGTAGCATATTTGATAAGTGTTAAGAAACACTCGATGTCAAAGGAATTGTTGAGAAACACTATTTGGGGTGAGTCACTAAGAGACACCACCATGCACCAAGGAGAATATAGTTCATGCCCTGACAAAAACCAATTTCAAACCAAGGAGATAGGAAAATGGAAGTCGAAAGGGTTCGGAGTGCAAAGAAACAAGATGATAGATATGAGAGCATGGGTATCAAGTAATCTTTGTTTCCAAGTTTTCACCACTTGGAAGGATTATTTATTTTTTCTACCATGATGCCTATTTCTAGGTTTTCACCAAGGCACTTTTCTCTTTTTCATTTTTTTTTTTTTTGGTTGATGCATCAAAGCACATATTTGCCAAGTTTTCACTAAGATGATCATTTTTTTTAGGACTTTTTCTACTTTTAAAGGTTTTTTCAAGATCATATGTCAATTTTTAGGATTTTTTTAGGACATTTTATGATTTTTAATATTTTTTCAAGACATTTTAGATATGTACAAAACTCTGAAGCATCATGCATAGAACTTCTTTAGATGAAGGATGTTGATAGGTTTAGGGATTTATTCCCCCTCAGGTGTAGAAATATGATAAGCACTGGACCTGAAAGCAGTAGTAACTATGTAGGGACCCAACCAATTTGGTTCAAATTTCCCTTCATGTGCTTTATTCTATTGATTTTTATGATTCTCTCTCAAGACAAGATCTCCAACCTGAAATTCTTTGGAATGAAATTTTTTGTTATAACTTTGTGACATCCTTTTCTAATATACCCTCATGTGATCAAATGTAGCTCTTCTATGCTCGTCTAGAAGTTCCAATTCTTGTATGTGCATGATTCTATAGTCATCATCTATAATGAGACCCATCAATGAAACCCTTAGGTAAGGTATCTCAACCTCAAGAGATAAAATATCTTTAGATCTATAAATAAGTGCAAAGGGTGTAGCTCCAGTAGGTGTACGAATGTTAGTTCTATAGGCCCATAATGCAGGATTGATTTGTAAGTGCCAATCTCTACCTATCTTGTTCACCATCCTGTGTAAGATTTTCAGCAATGTATTATTACAATCATCAGCATGGCCATTACCTTGACGGTAGTAGATTGAAGACTAGTGTTGTTTAATCTTGAATTTCTTACACAATTGCTCGAGATCCTTATTTTTGAATTATCCTCCATTATCAGTAACTATGGAGGAAGGTATGTCATAGTGACAAATGATGTGATTGAGGATGAACAAAGACACTTGTTTCCTAGTAGAAACCGAAAGAGGAACAACCTCAACCCATTTCTTAAAGTATTATGTTACAGTAATGATGAATTTGTGTCCACTAGATGAGTTAGGATATATTTTTCCCACCAAATCAAAAGCCCACTACTGGAAAGGCCAATGTGTAATAGAGAGAATAAGTTCCCTGCCTGGAACATGGATCAAGTTCCCATGTATCTGACACTTCTTACAAGACTTAGCATAGTGCATGATATCTGTCTACATAGTAGGCAAATAATAACCAGTCCTTAGTAGTTGTCAAGCTAGCGCAAGACTGTTAGAATGAGACCCACATACGTCATCATGGACTTCAGCTAATGCATGTTCAGACTCATATTTCTCTACACACCTAAGAAGTGTTCCATCTAGACCCTTCCTAAACAAGTCACCAAAGATTATGGTATAGCAATAAGCATTACGAATGATTTGTTATTTCTCATTGTGGGTTAAGTTATCAAGGATGATTTGGCCACGTAGGTAGGAGTGGATTTTGGAATAGCGAGGGGAATCATGAACAATCACAGTACATATAACATGGTTATTAGTGGAATCATAGGAATGGTAGTGTATTTCTTCCACCAAGAATTGAAATCTCGACTCATGTTCTTCCAACTGTAAGATAGAAGCCAAAGTAGCCATAGCATCAGCCACCCTATTTTCATCTCTAGGAATCTACTGTAATGTGACAAAGGAAATAACTCCTAAGATCATCAATCATTTTCTTGTAAGGGATCCATTTCTCATCTTTGGTTTGATAGTCATTATTAGTTTGATTGATGATAATCTGGGAGCCTCCAAGGATATGTAGTTCAGCAATCCTCCATTCAATAGCTAGTTTAATCCCATTTTTCAAAGCCTCATGTTCTATTATGTTGTTTGTGCAAGGAAACAAAAACTTATATGACTTTGGAATAGTGTAACCATGAGGTGTGACAAACAAAATACCATCTCTAGCACCATTCTGTATGTGAGATCCATCAAAGAAAAACTTCCATGTTTTCTTTGTCACATACATAATAGGTGAATTAGGAAAGTCAATCTGTAGAGGAGGAGTATCATCTGGTAGAGGAAATTTAGCTAGCTAATCAGCAATTGTGTGTCCTTTTATAGCCTTACAATCAACGTACTGAATTTCAAATTCAAAAATAATCATCATCCATTTAGCTAGTCGACCAATAAGAGTAGCTTTATTTAGTAAGTATTTCAAGGAATCAATTTTTGTAGTGACAAGTTGTGTAGTATGTGCCAGCATGTAATGTCTAGTTTTTTAAGATGCAAATACCACTACAAGGCATTTTTTCCCAATGTTATTGTAATTGATCTCATAATCTACCAATATTTTTTTGATGTAGTATATGGGTCTTTCTTTCCCATGTTCATCTTTTTGTGCCAATAATGCCTCCAGTGATGTAGTTGTAGATGAGATATACAAAATAAGAGGTTTCCCTAGAATAGGAGGCATTAAGATTAGAGGTTTAGCCAAATATTCTTTTATCTGATTAAGACTCTTTTCATATCCTTCATTTCATGTACCTGTAGCTCCTTTGTGTAGATTTTTATTGAAAGGTTGAGCTCAAACAACAAGTTGGGCTATGAACCTCCTGATTGACTAAAGGCATCCTTGCAGACTCCTTAGTTGACTAATGTTTTTGGGAGGTGGAATTTCTATTATATCTTGGACCTTTTTGGGGTCAACCTCAATTTCTTTAGCTAAAATGATGTATCCAAGTAGTTTTCCAAAGGTGACCCCAAAAGCACATTTCTTAGGATTTAATCTTAGCTGAAATTGTTCCATCGTGTCTAAGATCAAGCTCAAATCTTAAATATGTGTGTTCCTTTTCCTAGACTTTTCCAAGGTATCATCCACATAATCTTCCATATTTTTATGCATCATATCATAAAATGTGGTGGTCATACCTATTTAATAGGTAGCTCCAACATTTTTTAATCTAAATGGAATAACATTCCAACAAAAGGTTCCCCATGCACATGTGAAGGAAGTATTTTCTTGATCTTCAAGAGCTATCTTGATTTGATTATATCCTAAGAAACCATCCATGAGAGAGTACATTTCATAAATCGTAGTCATATCCACTATCATGTCTATGTTCGGAAGTTGAAAATCATCCTTTGGGAAAGCTTTGTTAAGATCTCAAAAATCTGTGCATACACGAATGGATTTATCTTGTTTAGATATAGATACAATGTTTGAGATCCATTCAGCATAATCTATAGCTTGTATAAATCCAGCACTCAAGAATTTTTCTAATTCAACTTTGACCAAGAGAGCTATATGTGGATGCATCTTTTGTAATTTATGTTTAACTGGCTTAACACTAGGAGCTATAGATAGATGATGCATAATTAGATTAGTGTCCAGCCATGGAATGTCTACATATGTCCAAGAAAAATTGATTTTCTTTTATCTAAAGAACCAGTGAAGTATTTCTTTTCATCTACTAACAGGGATTGAGCTAAATGTATGAGCTGAGGTGCTTTATTTGTTTCAAGATTTATAGTCTATCTTGGCTCTATCAATACTTAAGATCTATCTTGGAAGTAATTGGGTAGACTACCAAGTACCTCATCCTCGGGTGCCTCAAAGAGGTTTTCACCCTTAGATACATCTATTGTTTTTATTTTTTTAGGCTCTGACACCGCCAGAGAGTGGTTTTTGCCATCAGAGCACTTATTCTTTTTCAATTTTATTTTTATTTTTTACCAAGGTACTTGATATCTTAGTCATGTAGATTGTTCATTCACTGGTGGAAGAAACCATAGGTTCAATAGCATTAAGGTAGTAGGAAATTTCATAGTCATTAGATGGAAAGAAGATAATACAGGTTGTTAGTTTTGTTGTGACCAATTAATAAGGTTGAAGTACGTGAGTGGGAGGGAAGTGATAGGTTCCACAGCATTGATATGGGGGAAATCATCTCTAGTGGAAAGATATTCAGATTCTAAAAGGTCTTCCTCAAAATTACTCATATCCATTTGATTCCTAGCATAGTCAACTTGATCAATGAAAGCGGCATGTAAGTTTGACTCATCAAGACCTACAGGTGACTCGTCTACCACTTTGGTTTGGTTAGCATAAGTATGGACCACATCTATTCCTAATTTTTTTGAATCAACTAAGAGAGAATCCCATTCATATTCTTGTGAGTCAATATCTCTTTCTCTTTGTAGCAGTCATTCCATGTTCTTGAGAATGTGTTTCCTATTTGAATCCTCAACTTTTGACTCTTCATTGTAGTGAGATGTGGAAGCTTCATCATATTGTTCTATTGGGGTTCCTTCTTCATTCCAGAGAATGGAAGTAGAGGGAACAACATTTTCCTCATTGTGGTCAAAAGAGTGAGTACGCACAGTTTCTTCTTCAAATTCACTATTATCAGGAGATGGCTCAAAAACTGGTTTCACATTAGAAAATCCCAATCCAATCTTATTCTTATATTTTCTTCCATTTTTATGACACATAGGTTCAACAAGAGAATGTTTCTTATCACTTAAAGGACCATGACCTGGGTAACCCATCCTAGCTAGAAACTCATAGAATTTTCTATATCTTTTAGGAGAGACTACATCAGTAAGCACAACTTCTTTAGGTTCTTTTCCTCTATAGACCCATTCTCTAATAGCTTATTCTTATCTTTCATCCTCTAGAGGTATTGAGGACTAGACAAAGGTTTCATAACATGTCATAGAGGAAGATGGAGGCTTCTTCTCCTCTTAAGTCTTACCATAAGAATGAGGGGGAACTAGAAGTGTAGCAATAGAATCCAATTGATATTTTCCCATCCCAAGATCTAGCATTTTCAACTTTTTCTCACAATCACCAAGAGTAGTCCTAGTCTCATCAGTACCTCTATTGTGTAGTACTAAGGATTTAGCAATAAGTGCATTGATTGACATGGAATTATCCCCTGGAATAGAAATTTTAGTAACGTTGAAGGGAAACTTTATGCACTAATGGTATGTAGAGGGAATTTCTTTCATATCATGGATCCAAGGTCTCCCTAACAATATGTTGTAAGAAAGAGGGATATCAAGAACTTGAAAGACCACCTCTTTTTCAACTGGACCAACTTGAATAGGTAATACAATCAATCCCTTAGAAGATCTTTCAACTTCATCATAAGATTTTATAGTAAATTTTTTCCTTGAGTCAATGGTGAAATTTGATAATCCCAAATTCTTAATCACATTGAAAGAACAAATATTTAACCCAACACCATTATCTATCAGCACATGTTCGACTTGGGTTCGATAGATTTGAATTTCAATATGCAGGCAAAGGTTATGTGGGTGGCTTAAAGACTTTTCGTCTTCCTCAGAAAATGAAAGTTAATGTGGAGCAACAATGTGATTAACCATGGTCTGAAATTGATAAGTATCAATATTTTTGGTGAATTGATAAGTATCAATATTTTTGGGGACACTTGTGTGCAAATATTTCTCTGAGATCTCCTTGTGCGTAGGTGATAACTCTAGCAACTCAAAGATTGAAATCTGAGCTGGAGTGAGTTGGAGTTGATCCACTAAGTTATAGTTTGACTTGCTGGAACTAGAGGCTTTCTTGGAAGAGGATTCCACTTCCTTAGGATCAGTTTTCTTGGAATAATTTGAACCCCTAAGCATAACCTTGGGTTGAATTCTAGTGACGACATTTAGACTTTCCCTATGTGAAGGAGAGTTGACACCTCTAAGCATGATCATGTGGTAATGTTCATTGTAAGACTGGGACTGCATGGAAGAACCAACACATCTCAAGACAACCTTAGGTTCCTCATCAATATCTAAATCATAGTGGGGTCTATTAGATCTCACCGTGTTAACACTTTCATCCATAGGTTCAAGCACATTGATAACATTGTCATTTTTGGTATAAGTATAGTTGATCTTAGCTCCCTCATCTTTCTTTGATGTTTCTCCCTTATCATACTTAGGGAGTGGTTTCTTGAAATCCTTATGATTGGAATTCTTAACAAGACCATCTATACCAACCTTTCCATCTTCAATAAGATCTTGAATAACATGCTTCAACTTTATGCAATTGTTAGTCTTGTGTCCCTTATTCTTATGATACTCATGATAATTATTGGCATTCCACCACTTAGGTTTCACTTCTGTCTCATAAGGTTTAGCATATTTAGGTAATGTGATAATATTGTTGGCAATTAAAGTCTTAAGTATCACATCATATGAGTCTCCCAAAGTGGTAAAATCATTCTTAGTTCCAGGTGCCCGCGAGGATTTATCCTTATTCGAATCATTAGACTTCATAGCTTTTTGTTGTCAAGTTGTTAGAATAGCACTAGCCAAGTTGAAAATGGGCTCTTTAGGCTTAGGCTCATCAACAACACCATCATTGACCACATGCTTGTTCTTGTTCCAAGGCTTACTCTTATCTTTGTTATATCCATTACCATTGTTGGATTTATCCTTTCTTAATGTGATCTCACCTTTTTTGACCAAGACATATTCTATTCGAAAGGCACTTTTAATTATGTCATTAAAGGTGAAAAAGACTTTCTTTCTTAGATCATAATGCAACTCATGTATAAGATTATTAATAAAGTTATTGATCTTATTATTTTCTGGTAATTGTCGTGGATGCCTTAAATGTAACTTTCACCATCTTTTCAAGAATTTGACAAAAGGTTCACCTTGTTTCTACTTGATGTTGCATAGGTCAAGCATTATTACTAGATGTTGAATATTGTAAGAGTATTTTTGAATAAACCTTTGCACTAGCTCATCAAAGGACTTGAGTGGAGGTGTGATTTTTGTGAACCACTTTATAGCTTGGCCATTTAGACTCCTAGGAAAGAGTCTCATAAGAGAAGTATCATCATGCATGAAGTCTATACTCAAAGCATAAAATTGTCTAACATGATCATGTGGATCCCCATTTCCATCATACTTGTCATACTTAGGAATCTCAACATCTCTTGGAAAAGGTATTATGTATAGACTCTTATCAAAAGGTAGAGCACATATAGATTCCATAGAAAATGATGACTTAGGCTTCTCCTTTTCTCTTTTCAAACTTGACATTTCATTCTTCAAATTTTTTATTTCTTTGAAGGAAACTTCCAAAGGTGAGGGTTCTCTTCTTCAAATCAATCCATGAACATCAAAGTCATGGGTGATTTTCAATCCTCTAGAATCCAAGTGTAATAAATGTTGATCACCATTTTGTTCCAAGGTCTTCAACATGAGTCTTTGATAATGGTCATCTTGTTGAAATTTTAGGAGCTCCTCTTCAACAATGTCATGCTCTATAGTGTTACCATTTTGAGAGTTTCATCTAGAATGTGAATATCTTGGAGGTGAATCAAAACCATTGTGTTGTGGTCTTGGAGGAGATATTGATCATGTATTATTTCTATTATTCCCATAAAAATTGGCATTAAATTATTGAGCCAAACGGGTTGCTTGTTCCTCCATATATGCTTTTCTCTCTAACTCCATTTGTCTTAACCTCTCATTGTGCTCAAAGAGATTAGTCAATCATGTGTTATGCTCTTCCCTAGACATGGTGAGAGATAAACTATTTTTAGATCTTGATGAGGCAAGAGGTGTCTCAAAGGTACTATCAAAGATACTTCCAAAAGGATCAAACCAAACTTCGGTATTATCCTCTTCTTTGTCAAAGTCAATTTGAGATTCTTTGTCTTGATGATGACGACACCTAGTAAGAAAGGGTAATTCGTCAAAGCTAATTGGTGGTTGCTTTCCTTATCAATTTTGTATCTAGTTTTTACTAGCATGAATGATAATGTAAGGAGCTAATTAAGAGGACACAAGACAACTTGGTGTCCACCCTAGAGAATCAAAGTGTTAACTTGTCAAAAAGAAAAGAGAGAATAAATACAAATTAAGATGACTTATCACAAAATGCCCAAGCTGCGGGTAAGATCCTTGTGCATGAAATTTGTGACTCGAGTCAAAAGATAAAGTCAAAGACAAGATAAAGATAACCAAGAGAGATAGATGAGTAAAAAACTCTATGAATCAAGAATGTAACCAAGGTATCTAAGTATTCCTTTTCATCTAAGAACGGTCCCTAACTTGCCAATTTTAGGCTAAGAGACCAGAAAGGCCAAGTATAAGCTTCCTAAACCGGCTAAGAGAAAATTTAGACCAAACCAACTCAGATCAGAATTTGGACAATGGACCTCAGTAAGCCAAACGATACTTTAGGACAAAAGACTTTTCTATAGACAGGACAAATGATACTTCACAGTACTGAGAGACGATCTAGTTCTCTAGATGGCAGATGATATTCTAGAATGTTGTGTGATATTTCTCACTTCTGCAGGAAAGATTGAATCAGTAAACATAAAAGGATTGACTTATGATTCAAAAATCCTTGTTTTGATCGACCATTTTGACTGGTTAAATGGCAAAGTGAAAGTGTGAAATCTCAGGTTTAACAAGTTTAAGGTTCAAAGCCAAGTTTCCAAAGCAAATGTGACACATAGAGTAGTCTTCAAACAATCAAGAAAGAGACAAAGAAACCTTGCATAATAGAAACATTTGTGAGGTCTCAAAGAAGAATCTTATTAATAGTACTGTCATGTGTATGTTCAAATGATTTCCACAGGTCTAACACAAAATGAAGACACATCAAGAAAATTCTACCTAAGGTCAAGAGAGAAGTGCTTCAACCTTTTCCCACAACTTGATGTTCTTAGCCACACAATTAAGTGGTTGAATGGCATTTGCTAAGACTATGCAAGTTATGGATTAATTGGAAGAGAAAAATGCTTGCATCGCATGTCTTTCCACATTGCCATATTCAATCTTTGCATCCAAGGAAACACATATGGTGAGTATTGTGTATGTGGAGAACCTAACCTGTTGGGAGCACGCATAGACAAGAAAACATTAGTTTAAACAAGCATGCAACACAACAAAAATTCAAACACACCACCTCCGATTGAATTAGAATAGAAGCAACAAAGTCCCATTTGATTTGTTCATTGTGGAGATATGTGGATGTGCTCTCCAAAACACAATGAAAGGATCCCCAATGCAAGCTTGGAATGATTTGAAGACTAAATGCAAGCTAAAAGGGACCCAAGATTATGCAAGAACTAGTATGAAGAACGAGTTTGCACAAAGGATTCCAATAGATGAAGATGAAGATTAAAAATTACAAATGAGATGCAAGATTAAGATTCATTTACCATTAAGTATTCTATGTGATTTAGATTAAAAGTGAGAACAAGAAACTAACATGCTAAATGCTTATGAAATTCTAGAGCTAAACTAACATGATAACAATGCAAAAATGAGATGATTTCTTTTCTCTAAAAGGGCCTCTATTTATAGATTTTTGGAAGGAGGAAAAGGGCTTGGATGAGGTGGAACCTATGTGGCATCCACATGGGAGCCACATAGGAGACACATAGGCTAGAGAGGATGGCTATGATGAAAGGTTAATTTGAGGCAAGATGGGCATGCTTGAAGGGCTCAAGGTTGCTCACACATGTGTGAGCAACTTTGGGGAAGAGTGTGGGGGACAAAGTTGTAAGAAAGAGTTAGAGCATTTAAGGAAGTTTGGTGGCTTCCCTGAGAAGAGTTTCTCATACATGTGTGAGAAACTCATTAGCAATAATGAGGTTAGGAATCACTTTTTAAGTGAGGTTAAGGGAGTGATTAGGTGGAAGGGTAGGTTTAGCAAGTGAGGTGATGGGTGTAGGCTAGGTTTTAGGTAGGGATTTAGATTGATTTAAATTGGGTTTAGATTAATCCAAGCTTAGAAGAATATTAAGATGTGGAGGGATTTCAATAAATATTAATTTATTCAAAAAGGTATTTATGGGGGGACGTGTATTAAAATTAGTTTAATACATTAGAGAGGGAAGTATTTAAACTAGATTTAATACTTTAGATAATGAACCCAACTTAATTAAATAATTTTAATTAAACTAGGTAGAGGGACATAACAACCATGATTAATTAATTAAAATTAATTATAATCTCATAGGGATTATTAATTAAATAAATTTAATTAATAGGAATGATTTTTAGACAAGTATCTTGGGGTAATCCATGTAAGTCCAGTTGGATCAATCCTTTCACAAAGGAAGTCACATACTTAAAAGGTTAGCCTCTAAATCCTAAGGTGTTTAATAAGGATCTATGTTCATGACTACTCCTTGTAGTTTCCCGAGTGAAATTAAGGCCTATAGCCCTACAAGCACCCAAAATGTATAGTCTCACAGTCAATATTGAGACCTCTCGGCCCTACAAAAGTTGAATGTACTCCCCTTGTAGTCTTGTAAACAAGATTGACACCATGAAGGTCCTACAAGCACCTAGTCAAGTGTAGTCTTGCTTAGCAAGATTGAAGTAACTAGGCCCTACATATGAAGAAACATTAGAAGTAGAAAATAGCCAAGTCTTCCCTCTCTTTAGATTGAAGGAAGCTTTTGATTATAGTGGGATGGAGTAAGTCAGGTTCGCTTTCTCCCCACTTGGGTCATTCCCAAAAGATTGCTCTCTTGGCAGGCCCTCTAAAGGTAAATGCAAGAAAAGAAATGGATAGCTAGTAGAGGTCTAGATTTTAGATTTTCTAAAATGAAAAGAGCATACTCTCCTACTCCATAGTGTCTCCCAAACACATCAAGCACATTTTCATTTACCAAAAGATAACTAATTATGCTATGTGCCTAGAAATAAAATGTATGAAAACCCAATGTTTATTTGTATCTCCAAGGCAACCTACAAAACCAAAAGTTAGTAATCTTAGCAATGCAACTTTTTTCACAGGTGATTCTTACAAAAACCACAAGTTAGGGCACAAAAGTATGCAAGTGAAATCATTAGCCTTGCAAAACAACTTTTTAGGTTCTGTTAGAAAACCCTAAAATCCTAAATGCAAGGAAATGTAAGCAATTTAAGCTAAGGACTGGGATGTGCAAAAAACTAGAATTGCAAAACACTTTCGAAGTCTGTCATAAAATCGTACAATATTTCTGCAGAAGCTAGATGATACTTTAGAACCAGACAACAAAGTACAATAAGCATAAATGATATTTTGTCAAAAATAAGATGATATACTATAAAGAATGGGGATGATATTCCAAAAACTGGAAAATATCGCCTAGCAGTATTAAGAAATATCATCCTGCTATACCCAGGAGTGCTGTGTGATTTTCCTGACCTACAAAATAGAGTTACGAGCCTGCGACAAGAAAATGTCAAAAATGCAAGAAAATGCAAGAAATTGAGCTAAATGCAAGAGTCTAGCCCCACAGTGGGTGCCAAAAAATGTGTGATAAAAATGTAACACACTTCTATAAACCATTACACTTGAGAGAATCCATGAAGAATAATATCTCAAGAAGCAGCTTATAAATTCCTATCTATGATGTGCAATAATCTAAAGATAACTCTTTCCCTTGGTGTAGTAGACATAGCTTACTAACATACTCACATTGCTTGAGACGAGAAGGGAAACACACGGAAGGCATAAACCAACCTAACTCACTAAATAGGAGAAAAGAAAGATGATGGAAAGGACATGTGAAACATAGCACAAAAACATTGTAACCCACAATCATGAGATAAAAGGAGAGAAAAAAGAGAATACCGAATCAGCCCTTCCCCATACACCTACACACACACATGACAAAAATGCATGCACTACATATTGCATATCAATATAGACTAGTATACAAAATGTAGGAAGTACACCTATGTGTGAAACTATATGGGGAAAGAAGGAATTAATAAGTAGAAGATTATTTGCGTGTTATATCAATGAGAAGAGGATACCTTTCAAAATCACATGAATCCAGTGAAGAATCGATCTCTAAATTGGAACAGCCCATATTGGCCAAGAAATTTGCCAGAGAATTACCCTCTCTATACACATGAGAGATTGTTAATTTGTCAAAAGAATCAAGTAAAGTCCAAATATGCTCAAGAATATATTTAATACTCCTATAAATATAGATTTTCAAGCATTTATGATAAGGGAAGAGTCACCTTCAACATGAATATCAATAAATTTGAACTTTTTAGCCAAGACCAAACCTTCAAACAAAGTTTGGGCTTCAACCATGTTACTGGAACATGGCGGAATAGATAATGATTTAAGAGAAAAAATTTGTCCAAGATGATCATGCAAACAAACTCCTATCCCTGAGTCACCTGGATTACCCCTAGAAGAATCAAAATTTAACTTACAGAAATCCAAATCAGGGGGTACCATTTAATATTTTTCCTATCAATAGGAGTTTTTCTAATTCTAGGAAAAATTGAGGAAGGGATCAAGATCATTTTCCAATTAGAGATAACAAGATTATCCCAAATATTTACTTGAGCATTAGGATTAAAATGTGACTGTACATAAGAATTCACTTGTTCCAAAATGGTTTTTTCAATAATAGTGAGTACATGAGACACATCTAAAGAAATTTTTCTGAATATATGCTTATTACGTTCCCACCAAATCGACCATATAAAAGAAGAGGGGATGATCAACCAAGTACAAGCAAAAAGGGATGATGAGAAAAAGATTGGCCAAGATTAAAACAAGTCCCCAGAGTGAAGAAGGAAAAGGAAATGCAATTGACAAATTGTTCATCACAAAAGAACAATAACGGGATGCAAAAGTACAATGAATAAAAAGATGGTCTACATTTTCAATAAGATTACCACATAACAAACAGGCAAATGGGGGGGAAATCTATAAATGAGATAATCTGTCACTAGTGATAATACTATACTAAAGAGCAAGCCATGAAAAAACACCTGCCTTACAAAGAACTGAACTATTTCAGCAAAAAGAATAAGCCCTTTGAGACAAGAATTGGTTATCCATATGTTGAATAGCCTTGTAACCTTATTTAACTAAATAAATACCTAATTTAGAAGGGCACCATAATATCTTATCTTTGGCAGGGGATAAATAAACAACTCGCAATTCAAGGACTTTAGTAAAAGAAAGAATTTGTAAAGAAGAGAGAGGCAAAAAAAGAGGGATTCTTCCACTGGACTTTATGAGAAATGATATCTACACAATCAATGTAATCAACCAGTTTGGCTCCCCAATGAGAGATGAAGATATCCATAGAATCTTGACGAGCTACTATAGAACTAAGAGGAGGATGACCATTCCATGAATCACTCCAAAAAAAAACATCATCACCACAATGAACTTTCCATGATATATAATCTGAAACCACTTCCCATCATCAAATTCCAAACAACTGATCCAATTGGAGGGTTAGAAATTGTAAAGATTCTTGATGGATTAGTAGAGTCAAAATACTTGACCTGTAGAATCTGACACCACAAAGATGAAGACTTGACATACATATTCCAGACTAGTTTACCACCAAATGCTTTACTCCTTTCTGCAATATCAAATAAGCTAGCACCACCCTCATTTTTGCTAAGAGAACTTTTTCATGGAAATTAGAGGAATCTTTTTTTCTTCAAACATGTTGGCTTTCCATAAAAAAAGATTTAACATTATTTTTTAATTTGAGAAATCACATATTTGGGAGCTTGAAGAATAGAAATATAGTAATTAGGGATAGCTGACAGTACGGTCTTAACAAGCAGGATTCTACCAAATAACGATAGCCATCTGGCCTTCCATGCATAGATTCTACCTTTTAGTCTAGTGATGACATTATTCTAGTAAGAGGGTTTACTTTGGCCCATAAAAAGGGGAATTCCCAAATAGGTAGAAGGAAGGGAATCCAATGAAAACCCTAAGCAAGACACAATTTTTTCTTGAATAATCTCTGGAGTATAAAAAATATAAAAAATTGGACTTTAATGGACTAATAACCTGACCTGGCCTAGAGGAGTAGAGATCTAGTAGTTTCCTAATATTTTTAGCCTCTTGAACAGTTGACTTACCAAAAATCAAAGTATCATCTACAAAAATATTATGGGTAACAGAAATCTGAGTGGAAGGGATATGCACTCCTTTCTGAAGACCTAAGGAGTGTTGGGCTTGAATTGATTTGTTGAGTGCTTCTGCCATGATAATGAACAAGAAAGGGGAAAGAGGATCCCCTTGTCAAACCCCTTGAGTAGCAGAAAAAAAATTTGAAGGGGCACCATTAATTAAAACTGAGAAAGAAGCTCTTGAAATACAATTCTTAATCCATTTACACCACTTCTCAAAGAATCCAAATCTTCAAAGAACTTTCAATAAAAACAACCAATTCACCTTATCATATTCCTTCATCATATCAAGTTTGATGATAAAAGATGGAATATTATAAGACTCAATAGAATGCATAACTTCATGAGCAATCAGGGCTCCATCAGAGGTTTCCCTACTAGGAACAAAACCACCCTGTTGGGGGGAAATGATGAAAGGGATTAATGCCTTAAGTCTCAAATAAATTACTTTAGTGAAAATTTTATAGATTGAATTGCACAGGGAAATAGGTCTGAAGTCAACAAAGGTTTGGGGATCATTAACTTTAGGTATGAGGGCAATATGAGTAATGTTAAATTGTTTAAGAACAAAGCCCTCCCTTATGGACTCTTCCAAAGCTAAAAGTAAATCAAAATTAATCACATCCCAACATTTATGAAAGAATAAGAGAGTAAAACCATCAAGGCCCAGAGATTTGTTCGGTGCCTTGGAGAAAATTATAGTGTGCAATTCTTCCAAGGTAAAGGGTTGCATAAAATAATCATTATCTGGTTGAGAAACAAGACTTGGAATAGAATCTAGAAGGAGATATATGCTATCAGCACTTACTACTAGAGAGTTCACTGGAGCTAACAAATTTTAAAAAAATAAAACCCCCTCCTCTTGAATCTTCTCAGCATTAGTTATAGAAGCACCCGAACTAAAAGATTTAATGTTAAATATTGAAGAGGTGGCCCTTTTAATTTTGGCTGACGAGTGAAAATACTTTGTATTTTTATCCCCATCCTTCAACTAGAGCTCCTGAGACTTCTGCCTTCATACTTTATCAATGTAATGAATTAATATTTTGTAATTAGGTCCTTGGCCGAACTTGTAGAGATAAGTTGAAGAAATGTATAAAATAATGTAATCATTTGTAAGTGTGAAGTACGGATGTGTGCAAGCATGATGTATTGATGAATGTGTCAAGAGGTATAAGTGGAATCTACAATTGAGGCAAATATTTATTGTACTTCATTGGAGTTGTATTGGCATATTGAAGATGTTATCAATCAGTTCATAAATAGTGTATTTTTGTCCACTGATTGGATTATTGTCCAAGTTGATCTGTAAGGCAATGAGTCTTCCCTTGTTGTAATTGAGCAATGAGCTCTAGGCAGTGTTTTTTCCTACATGTACATTCATGTTGTACCTTTAACAGGGTATTTTCCTTTTAACAGAGTACACCATCTTTTGGTTTTGATCCCCACCATGATATTTCCTCTAACATGGTTTCTACATCAAAAATATTGGTGTTATTGTGTTCATGTGGTGTTTTGATTTTGTGCTTTCACGTTTATCTTTTTAATCTATGGTTAAATGGTAAACCTTCAAATTGGTTAAAGATAATGAGGTTTGGACATAATTGATTCATGCCCCCCCCCCTCCCCCTCTCTCAATTGTGTGGTGTTGTTATATTTCTATCAGGTTATAGTGGGAATTTTTCATTATCTCTTGAGTTCTTGTAGGTTCTCCCATGAAATAATATAAATATTGTAGTGTGTCTAAGATTTTATTACTCTATTCTCATTTCAATAATAAAGGGATGGTGGTGCTTTATGCTCATTTTTTCAAGATTTTTCTTCTTTCATGTTGTATGGTGTTGAATCTAGAACTATTTGAAATTACATGTGTAATACCCCAAAAATGGGCTATAAGTTCATTAATCTCCTACATCTTCAATTCGAATGAAATCGACATCAAAGTCTTAATCTAAGGCACATCTAAACATCATCGAATCCTAATTGATTATCTTAAATTCTGCATCAGGGAATATTCTTAGCAATATTCCTAATTATCATAATTATCTTTAATTTTATAATTATTTGGCAATAAATCACATTTATCCTAAAGTATGATTAATTGAATATTTTCATATTTAATTAATTAGATTTAATATTTGCCACTTAATTGTGTAATTAAATTTAATTATATCTATTATTAATTGTATTATTTAATTTTGACAATAAATCTAATATCATATGAATAATTGATTAAATTCTTACTTAATTAATTAAAGCAAATTGTCATTATTTAATAATATAGTTTTTAATAAAAGTTTGATTAAATAATTGATTAACCCATAAATCAATTGTTTTATTTCAAAAATCAGTTAAGTTGAGCATAAATCATTTTATTATTAAATTAATTCATAATTAAAACATGCACAATCATAAAAGCAAACAACTATCAATTATCAATTAAAGCTAAACTCTATTTTGAGTTAAAACTTAGCTTTTGCATGTTTTTGTGACTTAATTATCTGTTATTTAAAAATAACTCAAAAATCAACCTGAGTTATTTGAGTGATTTATGGCTTTTTCCCATGCACCTCCAAAGCCCTAGATTTCTATAAAAACAAGGCTCATCTCTTCATAATTCATCTCTCAATCATCTCGCCAATTGCAAACTTACTCTACAAGAATCATAGCATATCAGATTTGGAGAATTTGCACAATTGGAGCTTGAAAGAATCAACTTGCGAATTCAAAGCTTTGTGAGATCAATTTCAATTGCATATTTTTCATATCTTAGTATAAAATTTCATAGTTTTCATATCATTGTTAGAATCTTCATTGTTAGATCATTTAGCATCCATAGCATATCAGTTTATCATTCTTATTGCATAGAAAATATCAAAAATATAGATTAATTGCATTCAATTTTATATCCATCTTTTGCATTCAAATCCTTCATTTAGGTGTCGTCTAGGTCACTGATCTCGATTACAATCTGAGAACATTAATCTCGCACCTACTAGAAAGCAGTAAATCGCTTGGTTAGATTAGATTTCAATTTTGCACGATGATGATTGTCACTAACCTCTAATGTTTTACTGAGTGTTGTGTCTACAGATCAGGTATAATTTTCACACACACATTTCTGGCGCCCACCGTGGGGCAACCCACCTTTGCATGCTGATTTTGATTCTTGGAGCTAAAACCCTAAAGTTTTAAAAATTTAATTTTATCTCCCAAACGGCTTGGATTTTTGGTCTGAAATTTTTTTTGCAAGTTGGAGACATATCAGGGAAGCTTCAAAAAAAAATTCAGAATTTTTTGAATTGTTTTGAATTTTTAATTAAAAAAATTTCAATTTTTCATAAAAAATTAATATCTGACGCAAATCAGCATATTTTTCTGAAATTTTTACATTTTCGGAAATATATTCAAATTCTACAGGGGGTCTATTATTTGTGTTTTAAATTTGGATGTAATTTAGTAGCTCAAATAGTCAATTTGCAAAAACTGGTCTGTTTTGATAAAACGGGTCTCTAGGGCACAAATGAAGAGATTTTTCTAAAAAAAATTCATTTTTGGAAAGCTCTCTATTTTTTAGTAGGGGTCTCTATTCTGAATTTCTATTTTTGTGGCCAAAATCATATCAAAAAAATCAAATCATGTTGACTAGGTTAAATGTAGTGCAAAAAAAATTAAAATTTTATGATGGGTATGCACTTATTTTTCATATGATTCAATGCATGATATGAGTTGTCATTTGGATTAATTTATGGTTATTATTACTCCTAACAATTGATTTTTAGAGCTAACCCTATGGTTTTCATAAGTTGAATATATTTTGCATATCTTGTTTGCTTGTTTGCTTGTTGGAGAGTTCGTCACTTGCTTGCATGGAAAAGCTCAACAAAAATTGCTAAAAATTAGGTAGAATCTACTAAGTGCATTGTGAGGATCACGAGGTATTCTCCTTGTTCTGAAAACATTTCAATTTGGACTTAAAATAAATTTCTTATGTGTCAAGCTTGTGTGCATCTTTTCATGCTTTTGATCTATTTCTACACACTTGCATAATTTGATACTAGGTTGTGATCCCTTAAGGATTCATTAAGTAGTCTTAGAATACTTGTGATTGATCTTGATTGCTATCTTGGGTTATTGGACTCGCTAATTTGCCGGCCCCTCATTTTCGCCCCGTGGTTGCAATCTCAGCACCATAAAGGGGACGGGTCAACAGGACAGAAGCGTTAAGTGTTCCACTTGGCAACCCTTTTGTGCTTTTAGGAACTCACTTGTTTTCTAAGTTGTGGACTCATTTTCAGCTTGTGTGAGGTGTTAAGTGTTCCACCTTGTGGACTCATCTTATATTTTCTTTAAGCGTTAAGTGTTCCTCTTTCTACTTTTTGGATGCTTTTGGTAGATTTGCTTTCGGGAATATATCTGTGCTCACATAGTAATTAGGCCCTATCAACACTATTTGTGATTCTTGAGAGATTGGATTCCTAGAGAAATCTTTCTTGACGACAGAATCCTTGTAGGTAGGGAGGATACTTAGTGCATTTCACATTCAACTTGGTTAGTGCATCTTCTCTTATTGATCGACACATTCTCTCTCCGGAGAGGTTGATAGATCACGTAGGGTTGATATCACGAGCTTTGGTGAATCAAAATTGGTTAGTGCGTCTCCTCTTATTGATTGATACATTCTCTCCCCAGAGAGGTTGATAGATCACGTGGAGTTGATATCACAGACCTTGGTGGAACAAAACTTTGTCTTAGCGTGTTGGATTAATCTGCTTGCTTTGTTTGGGTTAAAAGTGAAGAGGTATCAAAACCTTGAATCTGGAGCCAAGTCCCCTTGTGGTATAAATTTGTGAGTCACCTTTAGAGAGGGTTAACCGTAGCAGACAATCCCTTCACAGGGCAAACTGCATTGACGGAACCTCAAGCGGTAATAGCCATTTTTGCCATAGTAGTGACAACTGCTATATAAATGTCCTTGTGGAAGAAATCTCCATGGGTATGGTTCATTGTTGGGTTGTCAGATCTCCCTAGCAGCTCTTGAAGATTAAGTTCTCGGACTATGTCAAAACCCTGGTGCGCCAGGATTGGAGTTCACCCCTTTGAATCATAAAAGTTACAGAGTCAAACCATTACTAAAAACCTTAGAGAGGCCAATTTTTCACTTTCAGGTATATGTGTGTTATTGCAAAACTTTTCAGAACATACACAATTAGTACTCTCAGGGATTAGCACAATTTGGTCACTTGATTGTTCATGCGCAAGGTTGCTTTTGCCCTTGTTCATTATTTTCAGACGTGCTTGGAATCACTTGCTTGCTATTCTGTGTGCTTGTTTATCTACTTGGCTATTAAAAATGATCAAATTTGGTATAACCTTCAAAATCTGGACAGTACAATTTGCAAACAATCCAAAACTGAAGACCTTAAATTTTGCAAAAATTGATGTAAAATCTTTTCTGGAGTCAAAAGTCATTTCAGGAAGTCAAAAGTCGGACGAGTTTCATCAAGTGTCATTTCAGTATAACCCATCTATCATACGATTGAGAACCCAGTGTCGTACGAGTTTTCAAACCAGCAAATTCAAGAAAGTCAAAATCTTGTTAGCAATTGTCGTATGATATTTACAACTATCGTTTCATTGCTACCCAACTGTCATACGAGTTTTACAACTGTCATTTCATTTCTACCCAACTGTCGTACGAGTTTAGCAACTGTCGTTTCATAAACTACCTAGTGTCGTACGAGTCTGCAGAGTGTCGTTTGGAAAAATTTGAGAGAGTTGTCAGAAATTGTCAAATTGCAAGATATCCAATGTTTCCAGCCTAGTTCCAGAATCTGTCAAAAATATCATTGTGTCAAGAACAGAGCAGTAGCTATTGAGCATTCTACCATTTTTTGAGTTTGATCTTTTGAATCCGATCTAGTCTTCTGTTTGATCAATTTGAGTCTTTTTTATCTCATGTCAAAACCTTGTCATAACTATCAATCTTCAATCAATCTTCAAAAATAGACTAAGTGTTGAGAACTCGTGTCCGCTATCTTTTGGGCGATCTATCCCATACATCCAGGGCACAGTTTCTTTCACCCACATCTCATCAAATCTTCAAAACTATCATAATCTTGACAAGGTTGTGTCATCCGATTTTCTTGAATCAAATTGTTCTTCAGTTGTCTTCATCCTTTTCTTCTATTTCATTCAAAGTTAATGGTGGAGACCAGAGCTTCTTCACACAAGAAATCAGAAGAAACGTCTCAGAACTTACTTTTGACCAATACCCCAGGTCCAACTCTTGAACAACTCATCAAGTCAGGTATCTACAAAGACGATGGTCTCGGTAACTTTCGATTGAAAACTGGTTACATACCTCCTTTATCAACTCACAGAGGTAATCAGCAAACTCCTCCTCAATCTGTTCCGGGGAGCCCAAAAACTCCTATCATGTCTCAAGCAGGGACAAACCACGGTTCTCTAGGAGGAGGGTCCCAAGGAAACCATTCTCAACATAATGCCGACCAAGAACCTACCCCCTCTGAAATCCATCAATGTCAGAATGATGATGAATTCCAGAGAATGATGAGGCATTTCTTGAAAGTGGATAGAGAGGCATACTTTTTACAATTAGCCCAGGAAGGGGCTAAGCTTCCTCCCAACTTTAGCGTTGATGATATAATCACACATGAGGAAGAAACTCCACTCACAGCTATGACAAAATTGATGCATGCTATACAAGTCAAATTTAACAATCTTAAGAAGGAGAAGGAACCCAAGGAGTTCTCCATGGAGGCCCTATGTCCTTTCCCGTTCAACAAAAACTTGTATATGCCACCATTCCCAAAAAGAGTGGAGATACCAAAGTATGACAAATATGACGAACACTCTGATCCTAAAGATCATGTCAGAGAGTTCTATACGCAATCCATGGAATTCATGCATGAACCGACTTATCTAATGTGTCTTTTTCCTAGATCCTTGGGAGGAGCATCCATTCAGTGGTTTTCAAGATTACCTTCTACGATCAAAACTTTTGAGGAATTGATTAAATTGTTTTATCAACAATATTCCTACAATATTCAACATCTGATTACCATGATCGATATCTGTAACCTCAAGCAATATCCAGGGGAATCATTCCTAACTTTTCTCAAGAGGTGGCGAAAGAAGTTTTCTCTATATGCTAGACCAATTCCCGAAATGGAGAAACTTGAAATCTTTATCAATAACCTTGTTCCAGAGCTCAATTATCCATTACAAATGCAAGATCATGTATCTTTTGATAAAATGGTGGATAATGCAATCAAGATTGAGAAAGTACTTGTCAAGAAAGGAGAAATCACACTTCAAAAGGACAAGTCTGAATCTGGATCTAGCTCAAAAGATAAAAACAAGAGCTAGAATAGAAACAAAGGTATCATCTCTGATTGTGTTGTTGACACTATCCGCACCTCATCACAGGTACCGACCTACAATCTCACCCTTGCCACCAAAGCCATTGAAACTTCAGAGCAAAAATCTGCTAAACCATCTCCAAAGAAGCCATTCAAACGATGGGATAATAAATGAAAGTATACTCCCCTGGAAGAATCTTTGGAATCTGCCCTGAGAACCTTGATAGCTGATAACATGATCTCTTTACCACCAATCCGAAACCTTGATCCGAATCCAAAACCATATTGGTGGAAAGATAATGAATACTGTGCTTTCCATCGGACTAAAGGCCACAGAACTAATGGATGCTTCCACTTGAAGCATACCATTCAAGACTTGATAGATCAAGGGGACATCACGATCGATAATCCTACCAGCAATAATGATCACACAGCATTTACAGAACTATTTCCACAACATGGCAAGGGAGTTTCCACTTCTCAGCCTAACATGGGGGCAAAAGTCAACTATGCCTACCCTAGAAATAATGCTGTCATCAATAGGGTTGAACCATATCTCTCTGAGAGCTGCAATGTCATCACGATTGTACAAAGAGATAGAAACCATTCCTCAATTAATGCGGTTACCAGATCACAAGCTCAGGCTCATCTGAAAGGACAAACACCAAGTTCATCTAATGTCCCTAAGATACCTTTCAATCTCACATCTGCTTCTAAACAGAAGGTTGCCTCAAAATCTTCCAATCCAAAGGATACAAGACCTACATCTTACAGCATCATCCAACAACTCTAGCATACCAATGCCAAAATCTCTATGTTTGAGTTACTTCGAATATCTCCAGCTCACAAAGATATTCTAGACAAAGCTTTGCTCAGCTCTAATGTTCCTGATGATCTAGATCTAGACAGGTTCCAGCCTATGGTTGGTCATCTAACATCTCCGCAATATATCTCCTTTTCAGAGGAAGATGACAACTCCCTAAGTCACCCACATAATCAGCCCTTTCACATAGAAGTCTTGATCCAAAACCGTCAAGTCAAACGTGTGTTGATAGATGGGGGCGCAGGCCTCAACATTTGTTCTTACAACTTAATCACACAGTTGGGATTCTCAGAGATGGCTATTGATCCTTGAAAGAAGATCACCATAAAATCCTATGATGAACAAGAAAGAGCTTCTAAAGGCACCATTGTCTTACCTATCCGAGTGGGTCCGATCATCAAAGATACCACATGTCAGGTGCTTGATCTACCATTGGCTTACAATATCCTTCTAGGGAGACCCTGGATACATGAAATGCAAGCTATTCCTTCTACGTACCATCAATGCTTGAAATTTCCCTATGAAGGAGTGGAGGTTACTATCCCAGCAAATCTGAGTACAACTTGCAATACATTGAAGGAAAGTGTCGATAAGCTTGTTCCCAATAACAGAGAATCTTCCATCAAGCAACTAAATGTTGCTTCCACATCTAAGATGGACCACATTGCTAAAGAGATCAATATCAAAGAAAATGGGATGGGAGAATACACTATAGAGCCAGTCTTGTCTCTGACATCTCTCCAAATCTCACCTAAGTCGTATGGACAATCCTTGAAGCAGTCTAAATCAGAACCTAAGGAACCTATGGAAACATACAAAAGAAATTTTGTGGTGGAGCAAGTATCCAAACAAGAATTTGAAGAGGATGAAGCTGTGCTGGCATGCCTATATAACGAGGATTCTGAATCTAAAATTGTTCAACCTAGTGAATCTATAGCACCTACAATCCCTTCTAATTCATATGGTCCAGGAAACAAATTGATAGCCAAGATGGGATATTCCGGTCAAGGACCTCTAGGAATCAGAGGAAAGGGTCTTGTGACACCCATTTCACATATTGGTAGAGCCAACAAAGATAATGGTGGCTTAGGGTTTAAGAAGAAACCCTATCATCTCAAAGGTGGTTGTTCTCATGTCATAGAACAAATTGCACCAGGAGAACCCCTTCTTAAGAAAGAAGAAACAGAACCCTCTGATGATGATTCAGATAGCTCTGAGCTTATCCCCTATGAAAAATTGCCTAAAGAGATCAAAGATCTTCTTGATGATACAGATGATCCTATCAAAAGAATTAATGTAGTAGAAACACAAGAACCTACTGTAGCGCAAGAGATGGTTGCACCACAAGAACCAGCCAATCTCGAAGGTGATCAAACTGATCAAGAAGAAGGGGGTAGTTATTCTGACACTGATTCCCATGAATATGAATTCAAGTCAGAGACTGAGGGTAATCCTTCTTGGGGTATTCATCTTGATTTCACACATTTTCTAAGATTTCCTAGAGATCCTGAATCAGAAGCTGAGTCAAATGACTATGAATGGGGTGCCATTCCAGAAGAAGATGAGCTTATAACAGAGAAATATATTGATGTTATTCACCAATATGTATCTCAACCCAACGTAGGTCTAGAGCAAAACAATGAACTTAACGTGTTTGATCCACCTATGGCTGAAGAGGACTCCCATGATGATGTTGAGCCTATTCACGAATTGAACATTTTGAGCTGTAATATCACCTTTGAACTTGAGCATCGGGTTATGACCAATGATGACATATCCACATCTGTGAACACCATATCCCAAGCCTTTCCTACTTTAACTATCCAACACCCTGATCTTATTGACCGAACTTCCACGAAC
Source organism: Chamaecyparis obtusa (assembly GCA_027943335.1). NCBI lineage: Eukaryota > Viridiplantae > Streptophyta > Pinopsida > Cupressales > Cupressaceae > Chamaecyparis > Chamaecyparis obtusa. Next base: position 864,059 of record BSBK01000457.1, on the reverse strand, counting down.
CCGAGCCATGGTATCTACACCTTTTCCAGTGACTATGCCCTTGCTTGTTACCTCAATGTAGTTGAGCCTATGAGTACTTCCATCAGCGAACCGAGCGTCAGCATGACCGAGTCAGACATCAAATATCTTAGTCAAAAAAATAAAAAGAAAAAGAAAAAGAAAAAGAGTTATGAGGGTGAAAACCACTTTGTGGCAGTCTCAGAACCTATAAAAGTAAAAAGAAAAGATGTATCTAAAGGTGAAAACCTCTCTGAGGTGCCTAAGGATGAGATATTTGATGTCCTTCCAAGTCATTTACAGGATAGATCTCTAGTTCTGATTGAGCCCACTCAATCCATCAATTTGGGTACAACAGAGGAACCACAATTGGTACATGTAGCACAATCTCTATCAAAAGAAGAGAAACAAAAATTCACTACATTCTTATCAAAAAAAAAGATTAATTTTGCATGGAAATATTCAGATATGCCAGGATTGGATCCCAATCTCATTATGCACCATCTATCCATTGCTCCTGGAGTAAAACCAATCAAGCAAAAATTGAGAAAGATGCATCCTCATGTTGCACTCTTAGTCAAAGCAGAACTAGAAAAACTCCTAAAAGCTGGATTCATCCGTGTCATAGACTATGCTGAGTGGATCTCTAACATTGTACCTATTTCAAAACTAGATGGTTCAATCAGAGTGTGCACGGACTTTAGAGATGTGAACAGAGCATGCCCTAAGGATGATTTTCCACTGCCTAACATTGATATGATAGTGGACATGACTGCGGGCTATGAAATGTATTCCTTAATGGATGGCTTTTCTGGGTACAACCAAATCAAAATTGCTCCAGAAGATCAAGAGAAAATAGCTTTCACATGTGCGTGGGGAACCTTCTGTTGGAATGTTATGCCATTCAGACTCAAAAATGTTGGAGCTACATATCAAAGAGCAATGACATCTATTTTTCATGATATGATGCATAAAACAATGGAGGATTATGTGGATGATACCTTGGCAAAATCCATGATTAGAACTAAACATCTAACAGACCTAAGCATGATCCTAGATAGAATGGAATAGTTTAGTCTCCAGCTAAATCCTAAGAAGTGTGCTTTTGGTGTCACTTCTGGAAAGCTCTTAGGATACATAGTTTCAAAGAAAGGCATTGAAGTTGATCCGGCTAAAGTCAAGGCTATAATAGAGATGCAACCTCCCACAAATATCAGTCAAATGAGGATGTTGCAAGGCAGAGTACAGTCCATTAGAAGATTCATATCACAGTTAGCTGACATATCACAACCTTTTACAAACACATTACATAAAGGCGTGACCTTTGCATGGAATGAAGAATGCGAGAACAACTTTAACCATATCAAGAAGTATCTATCAAATCCGCCTATATTGATGCCTCCTATTCATGGGAAGCCATTAATATTATATGTCTTCGCAACAGATACATCACTGGGGGCATTGCTAGCACAGCATGATGAGAACAAAAAGGAAAGAGCCATCTACTATATAAGCAGAACATTGGTGGCGTATGAAAAGAACTATTCTATGATTGAGAAAGCTTGTCTCGCTGTGATCTTTGCATCATAGAAACTGAGACATTACATGTTAGCTCATACCACTCATTTGGTAGCTAAGATTGATCCACTGAAGTACCTACTAAGAAAAGCTGCCCTCACAGGTAGACTAGCTAAATGGGTCATGCTCTTGAGTGAATTTGACATTGAATATGTTGAAAAAAAAGCTATCAAAGGACAGGTCATTGCTGATCAATTAGCTGAAGCACCACTGTTTGATGATACACCCATGCAAATGGAATTTCCTGATTCCTCTATCATGCACTTCTCTTCTAGAGAATGGCAGTTATTCTTTGATGGCTCCTACACACAAAATGGATCTGGAGCAGGCATATTGTTCATCACTCCTCAAGGATACTCGATACCCAAAGCATTCAGACTAAAGTTTCCTTGCACAAACAATATTGTTGAATATGAGGCACTTCTCAATGGTATGAAAATGGCAATACAGTGGAGAGTTACAGAGATGCACATCCATGGAGACTCACAATTGGTTATCCATCAAGTCAATGATGTGTACCAAACCAAAGATGAAAAGCTCATTCCTTACAAGAGAATGGTAGATGATTTAAAGAAATACTTCATCTCTATCACATTTGAGCAAATACCCAGAACGGAGAATAAGGTTGCCGATGCAATGGCGACACTATCTACTCTCTTACAGCAGCTCGAACATGAGCTACGCTACGAGTTCCTGGTGGAAGCCCTATCCTATCCTGCATATGACTCCCCTGAAACCCGCATGATCTGCACCGTTGTAGGTTATGATTCATCCCGCTACAAAAATCTATTCTCCTATCTCCACGACCAAATCATCCCTGAGTCCTTTAACCGTTTTGAGAAATGAAACCTTATCTGATCCGCATCCCGATATGTCATCATTGGTAATGACCTGTAAAAATGAGGTCTAGATGGTACACTGCTTAGATGTTTAGAATGGGAAGAGTCTCAATGTGCATTAGAGGAAGTCCATGAAGGTATATGTGGGTCACACTCGAACGGTTTAACATTAGCTCGAAAACTTATTAGGGTCGGGTACTATTGGCCTGAAATGGAGAAAGAGGCTATTAAATTTGCTAAAAACTGTCAACAGTGTCAAGTACATGGAAACTTGATTCATGCTCCAGGGAGAGATATAATTCCCTTTACTACACAATGGCCTTTTCAATAATGGGCATTTGATCTCATAGGCACTATCCATCCGCACTCTTCTAATGGACATACCCATATCATCACAGCTACAGATTATTTTACAAAATGGGTAGAAGCAGTTCCTCTAACACAAGCAACGGGGAAACAAATCTCTATGTTCATCCTAAACTACATCATTTGCAGATATGGGATCCCTCATTCCATAGTCATAGACAATGGGGGACAATTCAAAAACAAGGATCTAGATGACTTATGTGCTAAATTCAAGATTACACAACATTGGTCTTCTATTTACTATCCTCAAGGGAATGGACAAGCTGAGGCTTCAAACAAAAATCTCCTAAAGATCTTGCACAGAACAGTGAATAAAACAGGAAGAGATTGTCATCTCGTGATCAATCCAGCTCTCTGGGCATACAGAACTAGTATCAGAATGCCTACAGGGGCTACACCTTTCGCTTTAGTTTATGGGTCTGAAGCGGTACTGCCTATTCTGGTTGAAATCCCATCACTAAGAATCAGAATGCATGGTCTAGTAACTGATGATGACTACAGAGTGTCTAGGTTACAAGAACTGGAATTACTAGATGAGCGCAGGCAAGCAGCGTATGATCATCTTAGAGTATATCAGAAGAGATTGTCTAGAGGCTACAACAAGAAAGTCAGACACAGAGAATTTTAGGTTGGTGATCTAGTCTTGAGAGAAAATCCTAAAAATCAATCCCATCGAGAACGCAAGGGGAAGTTCGAACCCAATTGGCTGGGTCCCTTTGTTATCACTGCTACTTTTGGCTCTAGTGCCTATCAACTCTCAACAACTGAAGGAGAACAGCTCCGAGAACCAATCAACGTTCTCCATCTGAAGAAATTCTACGCCTAAGGCATTCAGTCTATGGTAAAATATCTTGAAAAAATTTTAAAAAATCAAAAAATATCAAAAATTTGAAAAAAATCAAAAAATATCCAAAAATTCAAAAAAATTGAAAAAATGAAAAAAATACAAAAAGAATGAGAAAAAGAAAAAGTGCCTTGGTGAAAACCTGGAAACAGGCGCCTTGGTAGCAAAAATAAAATTTCTACCAAGATGGTGAAAACTCGGCAAACGGGTGCCACTTGTTCAAAATGCTCCATCTATCAGCACAATCTTGGTCTTTCCCAGCTTTCAGTCTTGCTTTAGTTTGTACATATCTCCCGATTTGTTTTTGCATATCCTGGTTTCAATAAGTCGGTTTGTACACCAATCAGCTTGAGCGTCTGTATCCTATCAATATTCAAACTTGGGGGCAATCAATGTCATATCCTATGGCCTCCAATGTATCTTAGACGTGTCCTATCCAGTCAGAATCCTTTAAAGCTTCATGTGAGTCAGTCAGTCAGTCTCGTCTCCAGAAAGGATTTTGCATCTATAACAATGCAATCAAACATCAAAACTCAAACTGAAAACAATCTGTGCTTCATGCTTTTATCTCCTTGTATGCTTACTGATTCGCATTGAGATTTTTGCATATTGTGTCCCTTCAAGCTCTTCGATGATGTCCTTTATAGGATTTAGAGAGTGATGACTGGGGGCATAATCTTTTCTTTGTTTTTTGCTCGTATGTGAAATCTAATAACTTTGGAAATTCCGGATTGAAATGGTGTCTGACTATAAGAGCCTCTATCTCGAATTGGATGGCCATGCGTACCTTGACCATTGATACCTAGATGATTCAAAGAAGTATTGATCTAACTATTATCTTTTTGAGTGAATTCTTTCTCCTACTGTGAAATGCGATCTTGCCTAAGGATGTGAACGATAAAGGGTCACTACGGGTAATTCACATTGGATTTAGAATGATCTCTTGACTGTTTGATGTGTTTGCAACGCAAGGCGTACTCAGGTCATCACGACATATATGTTTTGATGCTTATACAAATTGCTATATCAAAATGGACATGATATTCAGGTCATCCTGGCATTTGTGCCTTGGTGCTTATATCTACTCCAACATTCCGAAAATAAATCAATATTCATATGTCCATGGTTGTATAACCAATGGGTGTTGTATTGATTCTTGCGCATACAAATCGATATTCATATGTCTATGGTTTCATGGCTAGTGGGCATTGTATTGATTTATCCGGTTACCTAAAAGTTTAATGATGATAACAAATCGACATATGATCAGTGACTAGGTCCTAGGTCTTAGGTTGCATTTCATTTTGCATGTCTCATTTCATTTTGCATGTCTCTTTGCATTTTGCATGTTTGCATGATCTCACAATCGCTAAACAAACTTCAATGCTTAAACAATTCACCACTCACATCTTCAAATCTAACAAGAGCTGAATCTCACATGAAGGTTCCTCCAACAAAATAGCAAGTAGAATCCTTTTTCAGGATCAAAATTCAAATCTGAGATCATTCATATTATTAACTACTTGCATATTCAACCTTCAATCATCACAGAAATCTAGTATTCAACTTAACTGATTAGCTTTCATCAAACTATTGAAATTTCAACTTGGTCAACCTTGGTCAACTCATGGTTTAACCTAGTCAAACTTGGTCTTTTGGGACCTTCCAACGATGTAGAATGCGTTCTTGAACATGTACAACCACTTTTCCAATCAATCAACATGCTTCTGAACTATCAACGCTGACTTTCTCTTGTCAGATTTCAATTTTAATCTCGAAGGGGGCATGGTATTGCACATCATTCAAAGTTTGTCAATCAAATCTATCAATATCTTTCATCAGTAATCAAGACAAACAATCACGTCTAGTTACTGATTCATCAAAAAAACAAAAAGACCTCATCGCTCGGGGCAAATCTACCATCACTTGGGGCATATCAGATTCATCAAGATCCATATCAATCTGGTATTCTCCTAATCTTGTAAACTATATCAGTTTTTGCACCCATCGGTTCATCAGTGTTCTTCCCTTGGTTCTTCGGCAACTGAAGGATTCGGATGTGATACTTGCTAGTTCTGCTAAGACAATCGAGTCTAGAATGGGTCACTCACTTCTTATCAATCCTAAGGTTCAGAATCAGGCATTTGGACACTTTTTCACAATCATTGGTTCATTTGCTGCTACAGTGAACATTATCTCTGGTCATTCAGGACCTATTATCTTCATATCAAATTCAATATCAATCAACTCCTATCTCAATATCTTTCAATCGGTTTCTATCTTGAGATCGGTTTATCTTTTGAATCAGTTTCATATCTTTATCAAACACAGACTGTCTTTGAACCACTGTGCTTCGCACAGTAATTCAAAGAGGGGCAAAATGTAATACCCCAAAAATGGGCTATAAGTTCATTAATCTCCTACATCTTCAATTCGAACGAAATCGACATCAAAGTCTTAATCTAAGGCACATCTAAACATCATCGAATCCTAATTGATTATCTTAAATTCTGCATCAGGGAATATTCCTAGCAATATTCCTAATCATCATAATTATCTTTAATTTTATAATTATTTGGCAATAAATCACATTTATCCTAAAGTATGATTAATTGAATATTTTCATATTTAATTAATTAGATTTAATATTTGCCACTTAATTGTGTAATTAAATTTAATTATATCTATTATTAATTGTATTATTTAATTTTGACAATAAATCTAATATCATATGTATAATTGATTAAATTCTTACTTAATTAATTAAAGCAAATTGTCATTATTTAATAATATAGTTTTTAATAAAAGTTTGATTAAATAATTGATTAACCCATAAATCAATTGTTTTATTTCAAAAATTAGTTAAGTTGAGCATAAATCACTTTATTATTAAATTAATTCATAATTAAAACATGCACAATCATAAAAGCAAACAACTATCAATTATCAATTAAAGCTAAACTCTATTTTGAGTTAAAACTTAGCTTTTGCATGTTTTTGTGACTTAATTATCTGTTATTTAAAAATAACTCAAAAATCAACCTGAGTTATTTGAGTGATTTATGGCTTTTTCCCATGCACCTCCAAAGCCCTGGATTTCTATAAAAACAAGGCTCATCTCTTCATAATTCATCTCTCAATCATCTCGCCAATTGCAAACTTACTCTACAGGAATCATAGCATATCAGATTTGGAGAATTTGCACAATTGGAGCTTCAAAGAATCAACTTGCGAATTCAAAGCTTTGTGAGATCAATTTCAATTGCATATTTTTCATATCTTAGCATAGAATTTCATAGTTTTCATAGCATTGTTAGAATCTTCATTGTTAGATCATTTAGCATCCATAGCATATCAGTTTATCATTCTTATTGCATAGAAAATATCAAAAATATAGATTAATTGCATTCAATTTCATATCCATCTTTTGCATTCAAATCCTTCATTTAGGTGTCGTCTAGGTCACTGATCTCGATTACAATCTGAGAACATTAATCTCGCACCTACTAAAAGGCAGTAAATCACTTGGTTAGATTAGATTTCAATTTTGCACGATTTTGATTATCACTAACCTCCAATGTTTTACTGAGTGTTGTGTCTACAGATTAGGTACAATTTTCACACACACAACATGAAGCTTAATCAAATTTTTTGACACATTGCCTTAGATTTAGATTTGTTTCTAGTATTTCCTTTCCATTTTCCTCAAAACCAATTTCATGAAGAGACGCCTTCTCAATCCCAGAGGGTCTTTAGTGACTTGCATTATGTCCTCCAATCATTGAGCTTCCCATAAGGGTTATTATCTTCCTAAATACAAATTTTAGGATCAACAATAACTATCCTATTGCTATTAGTATAAACAAGTCAATTCATTTAGTCGATGTCTTTCATTGTTTAGCAACACTTAATATATTAATATATGATGCTTGGTGACTTGCAAAAAACTTCACTGGGAGTTTTCTCTGTATGAGTGTTTACTAATTTTCTTTTCATTGATGTTTCATCATCTAAATAGTTAGTGTTTATCAATCGTAACTTCCATGTCTATGTTGAGGTATCTTTCATTATGATCCATATAGAATAATACTTCCATATCACCATTTGTTCTTATTAATTAAATCAGTAGAGGGCTTGAATCCTTACATCAAGCCAAATGCTAGACCAAAAGTGAATTCACAAGGAGTGAATCCAACCAGAAAAGGACCCAGCAACTAACTTGACAAAAGAACTAGCAAAGACAAAAAAACCACAAGAGAGCCCCACAAACCCAAAAAGAATAGAGTCCAAAAGACTACAAAGAATGTACCTTAACCTCCTTTCACTCTTTATTTAATTCCTTCAAAAGGTTCAAGAAGGAGCCTTTTTTCTTAGTTCCTTGCATCAAGGCCAAAGTAGCAAGACCTTACCATCTCCCTCGTAGTTTCCATATCTTTCCTATTCCTTTTTCCACGTTTGTGCTCAAGCTCATCCTGTACAATCTAGAGAGATTTTTAAGTCTTATTAATGCAAGGGCATCAACTCTTCTTCAAAATTTATTTTCATATTTTTGGTGTAATAGTGTTTTTGGTATTTCTAATTAGTTCTAGCATGGGATTAGTTGTGTTGTTGTCTAGCACTTGGTGTCGAATATTATTTCTTTAGTTTATTTCCATCCTTGGTTGTAACAAGACAAAAACTTATTGTCACTGTCATGTCAGGAAATCAAACTTGTTGTCAACAATTGGAAAATGAATCGATGGCAGTTAAGTAGTTGTTATGTCTGTTCAACTTCTTTGAAGAAGGGAAATTGTTATGTTTTGGGGGTGGTTGGCTAATTTGGGGAGTAGCCGAAGAATCCACAGAGATAGAAAGTTTGAGAATCGACAGACCGAGATAGAGAGGCCAGGAATTAACTTAAGGACAGAGGATAAGTTAGGGCAAGGGATTGTATGTTAAATGATTGGATTCCTTTGGGAATCAAGTACTATGTAAAATATCTTTCAACTAAAATTGTCATGAATTGTTCTCTTTGTTATTTTTATGAACTTATTGTTAAACATAATCATGGGATTTTGTATAGTTCTAATCGTAAGATAGTTGTGAAAGACTAAATACAAGTTCTATGTTTTCTTTCAATAACGGCCATTTGTTTTGGTCTTTGCTATTGATCATATATTTTTGTAAGTTTTTGTCCTATTTTTGTTAGGATAGTGTTGCGTAATAGTATTAGGTGTCATCACTTATCCATCATCTCCTTATTGAAATCAACAATCTCTTTCAACTTCCTATTTAGCTCATCCTGATTATTTTTAACATTAGCAATGGCATATAATATTTCTTTATTTTCTTCTTTTAAGGGAATCAACTCATAGAGGTCCCTAGCATATTCCTCAATACAAGCCCAATTATCCAACCTGATTGAAATCTCATCCACCACTTCCCAAGTTCTAGTATCTTGGACATCCTGAGACCAATCCCCTACCCTAGAGCATCAGCTTCCACTAGGGCCTCAAGTCCATTAATCTTCTTTTTGGCAGTGTGAAGCTACATCAACAACCACTTAATGATTGCATTTTGTCTATATTGTAGAAAACACAAACTGTCAATTGTCCATAATATGAGGGTAGCCAAGTAACTCATCCTTGGGGAAGTGAACATGGGAATTCGAGGGGGGGGGGATATTTAGGGTTTAGGGTTTAGGGTCAAGGGCCTAGGTTTTTCTCTTTTGAGAGGTATTAATTGGCGTCAAGTTTGACTCCGTAGACCAAGAGGAAGAAGAATCCTTGAAGACTTCAAGAGCTTCCTCGGGAATCACATTTTTGCCTTTACCCATGGTTTTCTTTTTGGCCTTTCTCTGTGGGTTGGCCCTAGTTGAAGAACCTAGGGGCGAAGTGTTAATAGTAGAGGACAAGACCCCATTCACATCTTTTTGGTTGGAAAGTTCAACAATTAAATTGGGATTCACAATGGAAGAGGCATTGGGGCATGTACTAGGGAAGAGGGATAAATAGAAGTTATATAATCAAAGTATGAGCCCTTGATGTAGAGGAAGCCCCCTTTGATCTTACTATTGTCAATGGAATGAGATTGCGAAGAGAGAATCTAGTATGGAAAATTAAGCTTAATGCCATGATGGAAATAATTTGACATTGGGAACCGAGGGGAGTGAAAGCATTTGAATCTACCTTCCAAAGTGATCAACTTGATGAGAACCAACGCCACATCCTTCCACTCACCCAAAATTTCTTCCCTTGCTTGTGCCCCCTTCATTCCCTTCATTTTCCGCTTCACCGTCACCCACCTTCCCCTAGCGGACCATGCTCTTCTCAATCTCGTGCTTCACTTCTCCCACTGCCATTTGCCTCCTCTCCTCATTTACCCCCCCTCCAGGGCCCAGCAAGTTCCTGTCCGCACCCCTATCTGCCTCTGCTTCCTTGAGAGTGATAGTGACCTTTTCCTCTTCCATCTCAGATGGATCCTTCCCCAAGTTGGCTCCCTCTTGTCTTGTGAGGTCTCCTCCATGTTCAACATTTTGGCCACTGCTATCTAGGAATCTACTCTCCTCTCCATCCCCCACTTCCCACATCGTCGTGCTTTCTGTTGTAGCACTTGCCCCATGAATCGTTGGTTCGATGATGACTGTAAGACCTTCCACCACTACTTGCACTCTACATTCTTGTCACACTCCATTGATTTCATTAGTATTCGCCGCTCCTATAGTCATTTCCTTTGCTATAAGAAGCATTGATTCTTTTATTCCCAGTGTCGTTCCCTTTGTGACACCTTATCCCGCAACCTGAAGCTCTTCTAGAGTACTTTTCTCCCCCACTGCTCCTCCCTACCCTCCACCCTCAACCTCTGCTCCCTCACCACCCATGCCTCCACTCTCTACGATATCCCTGGCCAACCTCCTCTCCTCTTTACCCTGCCTCCCATCTGCCACCTCTTCACCTTGTCCATCATTCGTGAGGCCATCAAATTCATGAGCTCTAGTAGAGCTGCGGACGAGGAGGGTTTTCAGGCTGAGCTCCTCAAGCTCAGCGTCCCTATCCTGGTTTCCTTTCTTCCTATGCTCTTCAATAGTGTTGTTTGCACCGGTTTCCCAGACTCATGGTCGAGGCACATGATCTATCCAATTTTCAAGACCAGCTCAACTTTGGATCTAGGTAACTACAGAACTATCATGATTGGGCACACCTTTGCTAAGCTTTATGCTACAGCCTTAAACATTACTCTTTCTAGTGAGCTTGACAAGAGAGCATGCAAAGCCAAGGGTCAGGCTGGCTTTTAGGTTGATTACCAAACCATGGACCATATTTTGACATTGCGGGCCACCATCGAGGAGGCTCGTCATTGCTCTGAAAAAGTCTACTATTTCTTCGTGGACTTTCGTAAGGCCTTTGATACTGTCCCGCGGGTTTCCCTTTTCCAAAGACTGAGGGACATTGTTATTTCAAAGATTTTGTTGACTGCCATTATGAGATTATATGAGAGTGTTACTGGTAGATTCAGGACACCATAGGGTTTCTCTACCCCTATTCAGAGCACTATTGGGGTGAAATAGGGATGCCCTCTTTCCCCCACCTTGTTTGGTATTTATATTGATGAGCTAGAGACCTTCCTCAAAGACTCCTCACTCCCTACGGATGGTTTCTACCAGCATCAGGTCTTGATCTCCATTCTCTTGTTCCCCGATAACGTGGTCCTTTTGGCCTCCTCTCCGGAGAGTCTTCAGAAACTTCTCGATGGCTTGGCCTCTTGTTGTGACCTTCGTCATCTCTTTGTGAACATGAGCAAGACTCAGGTTATGGTCTTCAACTGCCTAAAGACCTCCAATCTACATTTCTACTTCCAAGGTCATGAGATCGAGATCACCACATCATATGTGTACCTTGGGGTCAAGTTCTCCGGACCTCGCTTCACTTTGAGACCCGCCATCCAGCCTAGGGTTTGTAAGGGTATGGGATCCCTTGCCATGCTTGAGAGACAGTGCTTCAAACATCACTTCTAGGACACTTCATCCAAGTTGTCCCTCCTGGACTCCTTGGTCCAACCGACAGTTCTTTATGGCTCAATGGTTTGGGGGCCCTCTCTCCTTGATTCTGACTGGGCTTCCATCGAGTGTGTCCAGACCCTTTTTCTTTGGTGTATTATCAGATGTCATCGGCTCACCCCCCACTGTATTGTTCTGACCAAGCTCAGGGCTCATCCCTTTAGGTTGGCTGCCATTTTCGACCTGATTTGGTTTCTTCATCGTCTTCGTGGTTTTGCTGACTTTGCGAATGACCAGTGTAGATATTCTTACTTGGCTTATTTCTCCTCTATCTCTGTAGTGGATTCTGTGCCGACCTCCCGGGCTAGTTGTTGGTTCACGTAGGCTTCATCTTTGTTGAGCTCGATTGGGATTGATATTGACCACCTCCCCCCCTTCCAGTTCTCTGTCGATGCTCCCGCCCACCTCCTCCCCTCACAGTAGGAGTTGAACCAGCATGTCAGACTTGACATTTATAGACAGTATATCACCATGACTTGGTGTAACCCTTCTGGAAGGTTACGCCCGAAGATGGCCTTTTATGCCAATCACTTTCTGGTTGTCAAAGACGGTATTATTGTGCCACCTACTTGTCTCAGCATTGGTGGCATGCCTTACGCATTTCTTTGGGCTCCTTCAGGGTTGGCTCCCACTGACTTTGGATTCAGACAGATCACCACATGGATAGAGAGGACTAGACTTGTCACTTGTGTACCTTGGGCACAGCCGAGACAAAGATCCATTTCATTTTTCACTGTCCCGCCTACTACGAGATTCGTGGGAGATTCTATTTCTTATTTAGGGATTGCAACTCCCTCATGACCTTCTTCAACTACACGGACTAGAGATGCCTTGCACTGTACCTCAAGGAGACTATGCAGCTCCACGACCACACCTTACAGCTCTTATTCCCCCAGAGAAGTGACCCTGGTTCAGCTTATCACTGCTTTCTTCGCTCCCTCGTCTCCTACACATGGGACAAAGCGGCCTTCCAATGCCACCATCGCCAGTCACTCTAGATCTATGAGACCTCGTAGTTGTTATACTCGTCAGCGGCACCCTCCCAGCTTTTCTCGGTGGTAGTTTAGGGAACCTTCTCGCCCTAGTTTGTACCCTTCGGTGCTTGGCTTCTTTTTATCAAGGAAGGACCCTTAGTCCTTGCCCCGCTCTTGTGCTCCTTGCTTCTTCTTGTATCTCTTGTTTTCCATGTTTGCTTTCTTTCCTTGGCACCGGGTCTTTTATTTTGTACACTCTTCAATCTCATAGACCCTTGTGGTCTCTTGTTGGACATTAATAAATTTATATTATCTTATCTTATCTTATCTTATCCCTATTGAATCCATTCTAAAGTCGATGGATCTTTTCCCTAGAACACAGGAAATTGAAATTGTTCTTGTAATGCCCTTTATAATTTCTAGGGTTGTACCATCTACCACCAGACCAGCAACAACAACAATAGACTACATGGGAACCACAACGAAGATCACACCAATAATGATGGCCCCCTTATTCCAAGCTTTAGAAAACTTTTCAAACAAATCCAGGTTGAAACCCTTCATACCATTAACATAATTGGCCACATTACCCATTTTAAGGAGCCCAGAGAATGGGTTTATCTTGAAATCCTTACAATTACCTATCTTAGTTTGAATGAGATCTCCTCCCATGCCGACTTGGTAATTAGATAGCACAAAAAGGCCCAAAAAATGTAGCAAAGAAAACGAGATAGCAGAGTGTTTCTAAAACACAAATTGATGTAAACAAAGGAAAGCTTGCCCCAAAAAATTCTTTCCTCTGTGTAATCATTTCCTTTACAATCGTGGTAGAGCATCATTAAGAATTTAGGGAGAGGGCCATCCATCAACATGTGTAATTTGATCATGCAAGATAGCAGCACAACCTTCATTGAGCACATCTTGCAATTAAGCCCACGTTTGAATTGAGTCGATGAAATGGCCAATAGAAGCCAAACAATCAGTTGAGTTGTTCACCTCCCTAATGGTGTATTGTATTTTAAAATTGGCCACAATAGATAACAAATTTCAGCTTTGGTGATCAGTTGAGTTGTTCCATATCACCATTTGTTGCTAATGAACTATTCATATACATTTTACAATTTTCTCTCCCATAGACTTCACAAAATTGTAATACTTGGTTGATGTGAACAAGGATGGGGACATCACATTGCTAAAAGAACTAATAAAACTCATCATATGATACACCTTTGTGTTGTACCTTAATGTTGATGTAATTATCAGCCCACAATATGAAGTACTATTTAGTATTAAAAAATAATGGGCTTAGTTGTCAATCTTTAATTACATTTTTTCTTTTCTAATTTTATTATTACTTTGTGTTTTATGCCTAAGTGTTATCTACAAAATTCTTAGTATTTTAAATTAGGATAGTTCAAAAGATCTTGTACATATTTAGTCTTATCCTTTTAGAGGATGTATATCAGCCTGGTGTCATAAAGTAGCTTACTATTATTAGATTTACATACATCTACAAAATTTAGGCATTGCCTCAACTCAGTTTGTTTCGCTTTACATCATATTACATCACATTACATTTTGATTCATATACAAAAAAGGTAACATGTCCATAGCTTTATCTATTCCATGAATCCCTGATGTTATAGTTGCACTCTGTTTGATCCCATCCGTCTGCAATATTCTAGTGATCATCAACCGCAGAATTACTGGCGTTATTGACCCCAAACCAATGGTTTGGATTATTTGTTCCTCTATCTCTTCTAATGTCATGTACCTCATCTATCTTTAGGTCTTTTATAAATTATTCCAGAACATCAATTTCTTTTGGATCTAGCACGTCCTTATGTTTGTTGAGATATTGGACAGACTGGATATTGGCCATGTGAATTTGAAGTGCACCTTCTTGGACTAAGATCGTGAATCTATCCTTTGAGATCTCCAACACTACATAAACATGTGACATAATATAATAATGAGTGAGTTTAATGTTAAACACAGTAAGCCTCCTCCTTTTACTTTGAAATACTTATCCATTTCTTTCCTTCTAGAGGAACCAAAGGAATTCACATGACAGAATAGACCAAAAACGGTTCTAGTTGAAATCAAAAGAATCCACAAAGCCAACAAGAATCTTGCTCCAGGAAGGGCCAAAATGACAATTCTAGACTAAAGGGGAGTCAAGGAAGATAGACCACACAACACGAGCAAATTCGTAATCAAAGAGAAAATGCTCAAAGATTTCAGGCATAGAGAACAAACCACGTTGAATAGGCTCAAGACCCACAAAACACAAGACAAACCCCACGGCTAATTTCTTAAGGAGCAAAAGCCATCTAAAACAAGATTTCTTAGGTTCAATGGGAGAATGTCAAAAAAAAATCAAAAACAAAGTGTCACCTAGCATTAGACCAGTCAAGACCCCAACACTAATTAACTCAATTGATAATAGAACAATCTTCTTTCAACAACTTATAAATCCACCTAGTAGAAACTCCAAAAAAGAAGAGTCATATGTCCATTTTAATTCCTTCAAAAAGGAATCGGTATCCAGAATTTTACCAAGAAAGAAACATCCAATAGCTTTAACAATGAGAGAGTAATTTTTCTTTTGAGAAGGGGGGATCCCATATATAGTGTTGATCTCAGCCCAAGACCCTAACCGGATATCAAACAGAACATCATCAATTAAAGAAATACCTTTGTCGTTCCAATTTTTTGCAGAGCAACTTTGAGTTAGAGCAAGGTGTTTGTTATCCATACACACGCCCCACTAGATGGATCTATCAGTGACAGCATAAGAGGGAGGACCCCCAATAGCTCCTTTGGAAGAGAGTAAACACCTTACCTGGGACCATGCCTTCCACAATGAAGCAAACACATTCGAACCAAATATCTTCATATTAAAGTCCCCCATAACAATATCGCTTAATGGAATATCCTTCCATTTTTTACCCTTTTTAACAATGGATCTCTCAATATTATTTCTAATAAGAACTTTCCAAGGTTCATTACCTTGCAGAGCTTTGAAAATCCACATAGAGGCTAGAGCAGTGCCATGAGCCCTAATATCTCTAATACCCAGACCACCCATACTCCTCAGTCTACAACACCAATCCCAATTAACATGGTGCCTTTTTTATATTCCTGGCCATCATATCAGAGGAAGTCTCTCGTGATTCTCTCAATTTTATTAGTTTGGTAATTAGCAAAAAGCCAAGAGGAGGCAAAATAGATATGGTGAGATGAAAGAACTTTTTGCACTACTTGCACTCTCATGGCCAAAGAGAGATGAGTTTGTCATTTCAAATGTTTCTTTTCAATTTTAGAATAGATCCACAACCACATACCTTTTGTAGGTGGATCAATAGCAAAAGGAATACCAAGATATCTGACAATAGTCTTCAGTCTAGCCCACTGTCAGCCTTTAGAACTCAACCAATTCGGAGCACCATCAAACCATCCCAACACCATAGATTTGTGGGGAGCAACTCTTGCTCCAGAAACCATACAAAAAAATTGTAGTCTATCCATAAAATTATCAAAGTTCTCCTCAAGCAATTCTAAGAATAAAGTTGTATCATCAGCAAATTGTGCATTTATCAATTCATCATGGTTAGGCAAGGTTATACCTCTGACAGGAGGGCCGAACTCAGAAGATCTCAAGACATAAAACAATGCATCAGGAGCGATGACAAACAAGACTAGGGCAATGGGGCAACCCTATCTTATTGCCCTCTTAAGAGGAAAGGCGTCTAAGAGTTCACCATTGACTTCAATGATTGTAGAGGAATCTTGAAAGAGGATATCAATCCATCTACAGAAATAGGGAGGAAAACCCAAAGCTTGCGACATCCCCCTAATAAATGGCCACTCAACTCTATTGTATGCTTTTTCAAAATCCACGAGGATCAGTGCAACATTCTATCCATCAACTTTGGCCCAATGCATGGCTTCTCAGCTAGTAATCAGGTTCTCAAGGATATACATGCCTTTTATGAACCCAGTTTGAGTAACAGAAATAAACTTGTTTAGCAACATAGCAATCCTTCTTGCTAACACTTTTGCTATAATCTTGTATGAAATATTTAACAAAGTGATAGGTCTTCAGTTCTTAACCAAGGTCATGTCTCCACTTGTAGGAAGCAACTTTATAACTCCTATCAATATTTTCACCAAGAAACTCCTGATCAAAAACATCTTTATCAAGAGCCAACAAATCCATCCAAATCCAATCTGAATGTTGTTTATAAAATTCGACAGGTAGACCATCCCTCCCCAAGGACTTTCCATTGGCTAGTGAGCTAATAGCAATTTCAATCTCTTCAAGAGAGATCATTTGATCAAGACTAGCGGCCTCAATACCAGTAATTTTCCATGGGATTAACTTGAGGCATTTACTAAGAGCCTCCTCATTATCCATACCATGTTCAAAGGAGAATAGATCATTATTGAAATTGAAAAAAGCCTCCTTGATGGACAGAGGGTCATCAGTGAGGCAATTGTTAATTTGAATCTCATCTATAAGTTCTCTCTTGTTTTTAGCTTTGATCAAATTTAAAAGGAACTTAGATCCCTTACCACCTTTAAGCCAATTCATATTAGCTCTTACTTTCTGGCCTTGAATCTTATAGTGTTGCAGCCTCCTTAAATGTGTTTTCACCCAAGATAATTCCTCCTCCAGAAAAGAATCATTCCCCTTAATTTGAAGCTCCTCAATCTCATTTAATTTGCTCTGCAGAAAGGTTTCTTCTCTTGATCTATCCATAGCATTTTTCTTATCAATAATCTAAAACATTTTCCTCCAAGCGACAATTAGGGACTCCCATTGTTCTCTAGGTCTAAGATCCCCATTACAAAATTTAACCAAACAAGAGAGCATCTTGATGGCCTCCCCATTATCATCATCCTTAAGCAATGAGACATTCAACTTAAAACCATTCTCCATCTTAGGCCTAACGGAAGAGGAAAGATCATAATCAAATGACACAATAGTTGAAATGGGAAAGTGGTCTAAAATAGTAGGAGGAGAGACACAAATTGGAGCATGTCCTCCCTAAGATGCAAAGGAGAAAAAAGATGCCTCAACATAGAATCTATCCAACCTGCAGTACATTCTCCACCGACCACTTTGGTTGTTACACCATGTGAACCAAATATCCGAGAAGGAACACTTCATCCTCTCAATAGGGTCAACAAAGCTAAATTTCCTCTTAAATTTAGAACAAAAAAAATGTTGATTACCCTTCCAACAATGTTTAATGCATCCACTTTTATCTTCACCCTGCTCAATCATATTAAAGTCCCCCACAAACATCCTGTGGGCACTAAGGAGGCCAGAGATCAGCCAATCCCAAAAAATGGCCCTATCCCTATAATCATTTGTTACATAATATTGCAAATTCCAAAGACACTCTCCTTTTCTTTGAAAGTAACCCATAGGGCCCTTTGGCATGGGGAGACAGCATTAGCAATAATCTTATCAGCCCAAATAGGGCCTATAAGGATGGCAGTACCACCTTAACTCTTTCATGCTTGGAGTGAAATCCAATGGCTTGATCCCACAAAAATTTCAACATAGTATATGCTTGAAACCCCACCACCTTAATTTCTTGCAAACAAATAATATCTTTTTTCTTATGATTATTATTCCATTTTCTAACCATATAGTTTGTGTCAGTCATCTCCAAACCTCTGACATTCCAGCTATGAATGCGCATCATCATAAAAATTTATTTGAGGGAGGATTTTTGGTTCTTATACAATCTGTTAAAACACTCTAGAATCTCATTATTTTTTTTGGAACTGTTATTAGACGGGGATTGTCTATCCATGGTTTTCATTTTCTTCTTAGTATTTTTGCTAACAACCTCAGTATGTTGTTCTGAATTGTTATCAACAGCCGCTCCTTCAATAGTTGTTGGCTCAATATGATTTATCGTGGAAGCTTCCACCATGGAATCCATAGTACTAGGTAAAGTATTACTACTAGACAAATTTGACGAGATCTGCTTGGCATTCCTCAATAAATCAGCTTTCTCATTAATGGTTGCAAGTGCTAGTTGTTGACCATTCAATTTGGTGGGCGGAGCTGTTATATTCTCACCCTTGTCTATGACATTATGAATACTATTAATTTGTTATGTTTGATGACCGGCTAGGGAATCAAGAGGACCACCCTCGACAGAGGTAGGAATCACATCATATTCCTCCTCAAAAAGAGGGTTAGAAAGACTAGAAAACCTATTTCCCAAATTCTAGTTAACGTACTCTAAATTAACATTTTATGTGCCTTTACCAGAGGCATCGACCGTGGGTAAATTACTATCTTCTTTGAAGTTCTTATTAGAGCCAAGATTTCTTTTGGAGTTTCCTCCCATGTTTCCATCCACCTTGAACTTTGCATTTTGGGGATCTTTAAGAGATGGACAGTCTTTCCTTATATGCCCATTTAATTTGCAATGAAAGCATGCCTTCAAGTTACCCAACATGGAAAGTTCCCATGAAAAAGAATCTTAATCAATATTTAACGAAATAATATCAGGAAAATAAATCTCGGGAGAAAGAGCTATAAGAGCCCTAGCATTTAAATGAGGAAGAGTGGTTCTTGATTCCTCTACCTGAAGAACAGAACCCAACGGCTGCAAAATATGAGAAATAAATGGCCAAAATTCCGATTGCAGATTTTTAATTTCAACCCAATTAGGGAAGAGCGGGCAATAACCTACTCGAAATTCCCTTTAGGGAACCATGGAAATGCTCTGAATAAGGAATTCCCTACATTCCAAAAACTTTTCTTCAAAACCCTTCCCTGCATGCTATGAGATTTCAAAAACACCACAAATAAACCTTTTTGAATCATTCTGCAAAAATTAACATGGATACCTAATTTCTTTCCCCAAACATTAGCAATCCAATCATCAAAAAACTTCCAAGAAGGCAACGATTCTCTATCCATACAAACAAAGAAAATATCGATATTCTTCAAACAAGACTGCTCAGCCCTAATGGCTTTCACCATGTCCTCATTAGGAGAAAGTGAGAGGGTTTTCAAACCAGAAGGAAGGGGCTTACCATCACCTCCCCCTCCAAGGTCACTGGAGTCACGGAGACCGCCATCTCCAAGTCAATTTCCATCGACTGAGGACCCTCCCAAACTGTTTTTGATATCCATAACTGATTGTCTGAAAATCCTTCCATCGTACAAGAGAAGAATGACCAGACACCATTGCTTTAAAAGAGGGTTTTTCACGTATCTCCTTCAGATAATCAGAAGACTTGTCATTAGTAGCACACTCCTCATTCCCACCTTTATCCAAGATTTCCATATCTTCCTCTCTATAGTTAGAGACTCCATCATTATTACTACCCATTAACAATCACACGAGTGGAACCACTATGGGGTCAAGACCAGCCTAACCCAAGCCACACAGGAAATCAACCCGACATTAAGGAAAACTAAATATCAACACAATGAACAATGTACCAAGAAAGACAAGGAAATAAATCACAAAACAAACGCAAAGAGAAGCGCAGAAAACAAGAGGGTAAAAACAAGCCACGCAAACTGACGTAAGACACCAAGATCGCACACAAGCATCAATAACCAAGGGTACGAACTCCAAAGAAGGTGAAAAGGCAGCCTTCTTGGAGTCGTACAAGTTGCAGAGCTCTCCTCAAAATAATATTCTTAGTATTACTCAATATGACCCTTCAAATGTGGGTTTGCATGTCTTTTGATCATTATAGTAGCACAGAATTTTCATTATATTATTGATAAACTATATACACTTAAGCTAAATACCAAAGAACGTTGTTATAAAAACTGCACGAATTTCCCCATTTTTATTGTTTACTTTGAGTGGTCCAAACTCCATCTGAGTAAAGAATACCGCTTAAGGGGTGGCATTTATTTTGATTTTGCTGGATGACACTTGTATTAACCAGGTAACCCGTTCTCTCCTTTTCTTGGGGCTCAAATTTGAAATGATTTATGGTTCATGGCAAGGTAAATGAAGTCCACAACAGGCTCGAATTGAAGGTAACATTCCAAATGCAAAAGGTGAATTCACTTGGGCTATCCATTGCATCCACCTTTCAACTTATTATGTACCATAGCCATGCAATGATAGTTGTGAGATTCTCTAACCACAGGTTTATTTACTCTACTGGTCGGCATTGTGGCAATGATTATTCAAAACCCCAAAATTGTCACCATTTTTTATGGAAGATGTATGACAAGAAAGAATACCTGATTCATATGAAAGCAAACGGGTCCATTTGATCAATGAGCTATAATATGGGCAGTGAAGTGTTTTACCAGACAGCTAACTTCAGAATGCATAAATCGAACCAAGTGGACACCCATAGCAAGAAAACAAGCCTACAATATGATTCAAACTAAATATGGCATGATGTTCTCTTCATTACAATGTGACAAAAGTTGCTTGGAACCTGAATTCAGAATTAAGACATCGCAAGCTGCCACTCACAGTTTCAGGTAATTCTAGGTCATGACAGTGTATAAAATAAATTCATATTTACAAACATTACAAATCTTCCAACATTATACTCTACCATCTGGCTCAACTACTTCGATTCCAAAATACAGCAAAAACAAGCGGGAAACATTAAGCTCAAATACCATTCTGCAACAGATTATACATAATCATGTTTAACCTACATATATTTTCAATACATTGCAAATTACGAGAAATATTCAGGAAGTTCTCAACTTGGCATAAAATAATAAACACAAATTTGCTAAAATTCCAAGAAAATTGGACCAAAAATGCCATTTTAAATTCATGTGCAGAAACTTTCTTATTTAAATGTAATTAGGGAGAACGAATAGAAAATTGAACCAATAGTGACACTATTATTTCAGAAGATTTATTTGCCGTCCAAAATAACAATGCTCCCTCCAGAAAATCATAAGCATATGTTATAGACCCATTCATTACATTTGACAGGTTGAAGTCCCTGTACTGCACAATCAAACTCGTCCTGAACAGATACATATGAGAAAGTTGAAAGGAATTGAATGGTCATGCTTTAAGGAAAGTTTAACTATTGTCATTTGATCATTTCCACAGGCTAGAAGAAATGCAAACCTCCATAAACATGCATAAATATTAAAGATGAATTTGACAAAATGAGAGAGATAGAAGTGAAAATCAGATGAGCATGTTCTGTCACCATTGCAGCCAAGGATACGATAGACATTGGGCAGCCCAGAAATGAAAATGGTTAAGATCATGTCTTGTGAAATTTTACTGACTGCACAAAACAAACTTTGAAGAGAACTTACTATTCCCGACCCAATAATGACGCAGTGCACTGAGCCATTATTTTTGATGCCCGGGTTATAGAATCGGTCATATAGAAGTTATCAATAACCTTGCCAAAAGGCTTTGAGCTCATTTTAGGATTCAATTCAGGCTTCAAATCTCGAATCCATGCTGATGCAGGTTCCCTTTCATTAACTCTAAACAAATTGGGAGAGACAGCTCGTATACGTGCACGAAGTGCACTAACTGTATCATATGGGAGCGCATCACCACATACTTCAGATAGGGCTCTAAGAATTTTCCAATCATCCCTGGAATCACCAACTGTGGGTACGGCAGGAGTGGTCTGCTGGGTACAACCTTCCGTATTTTCATATGTTCCTTCCTTCTCACTAAAAGCTACAGATGGCAAAATTATATTAGCACGGTAAACACTTCGGTCACCGTGATGTCCCTGATAAACAACAAATGCATCCTTTGGAATTTTATCGAGTGGAATCTCATCTGCCCCTAGCAAGTAGATGAACTTTGCAGATTCCACAGGAGTCGTTGAACCAGCACCAGGAATAAGACCAAGATCCAGCCCACCAGCTTGAGAAGCATTCAGCAGAAGAAAGTTAAGCCCATTCCAGTCATCCCTGATAACTTTGGCATGTTTTGCAATAATATCAACTGCAGCCAAGATAGCATCTTTGTCCTTACGATCAAAAATCCCTGCCCCAACAACAATGACAGGGTTCTTTGCATTAGCCAGGGTTGAGCAGAATGGATGCCTGCCTTCTGCTATCTGAATAAGAGTTTCTGGTCCAACACCCAAGTGTTCATGATCATAAGCTAAGTCCATGGGAGGACCAACAGAGCCCACTGTTGCATGTCCTACACTCACAGCTTTTCTTATCCGTGCATTTACCATTGGAGCTTCAACTCTTGGCTACAAAAATCAAAACAATCTATTAGAATCTATGTTTCCAAGTTCCATCCACAGCAAATAAACAATTTAACAAACATAAAAAAACATAATATATATCTCCTAAATATCAAATCACTTTAAGATCCACAATGTAAGAAGAAAATCATCTTTCCTGATCAACAAACATAACACACTCTGGAATGCAATAACTTTTCAATCAAAATAAACATCCTCCAAACATTTCTCATCTACTTTGACCACCAAGTAAAATCTGATGTGACACTAGTTCTGTGTTTGCTTACAGTCAATGCATCTCTAACCAGGTAAGTATTAGCTGTCCTTTTCCATGGAGATTAATTCGAGTAGGCCATAAAGCATTTTGACTTTTGGAGTTAGAACTTAAGTAGATCAGTATCTCCCTTACAGACATTGTTTTCTGACATGCCGTCATCTTGAATGCAACAAGAGTTGTCTTAATTCTCAAACTTTCATGTTTGACTACAAACGAAAATTAGTTAAGGAATATTTGGATGTCTCAAATACTCTTAATAATGAAAAGATATTTAATTCTGGAAACTTAACCACACCATCTTAAATACCAGCATTATCTACTTTTAGATCAAAATGACTATGGCAACAAAACCATTTCGCTAACATATAGGCAGGCTTGTTAACTCTGTTTAGCATTGAAATCAAATGAAATGACATCGTAATTAGACAAAATACATAGTATTTTTGCCCAGCAGATTAAATCCCAACGTAGCATTAACAGAAATAGACTTGGAAGGGGATTTCAACTTATAACCAGCAATAATCTTGTTGTTCAACCCATAGTTCGCAGACTCAGACTAGGAGAGTACTCGGCAAGCCCAAAATTTTCAACTTGGCTAATACTTGGCAAAAACTCGACAACTTAGAAAGTAGTAAAAATTTAAATCTCTTAAAAAAATATATTCTTTTTGTAAAATTCAATTACAAAATGTATTAAATTAAAAATTGACATCTCAAAAGAGAAAATGCATGGTTTTATAGAAAAAACATGTAAAAAATGCATTTTTAACAGCATTTTACCTGCATCGACAATTTTACCCATGTTTTTTTGTGTCTATTAAAACTCGTGATATTGCTATCAGCATTCAACTGTAGTTTTTGAGTCAAACTCATTGACCCATGTTTCATGAGTAGTGGTTCACAAGAACCCATCTCCTACTATCAATTGTGAAAACTCCGCCCAGCAAAAAAATTGAGTACTTGGCAATGCGAAGAGTTCTTGCAGAGTTTGCAAACTATGGTTCAAATCCATTAGATTTCCACAATCCATACAAATGCTATATCGGTTTTTGGATTCGATTGTGTAGAGTTTTTTGTCATCAACGTTTCAGATCATGCTACATGATCCATCATCAGGATGCAAGAGAGCAAAAGGAACATAAGATGATGGATCATGTAGTATGATGATGGATCACGTAGTATGATCTGAAATGTTGATGACAAAAAATTCTACACAATCGAATCCAAAAACTGATATAGCAACTATGGTTCAACCGATGAAAGCATGAACCAATAATTAACTTTAAAGTCATCTGCTAAACTATCCTCATTAACAAGTTGAAAATCAGCTAATTTTGAACGCACCACAGAACTCAAGCATAATAGTGGACCCTACACATTAGGTTGCTGGCATTTAAAATTGCTAACATACACACGCTGGAATCAACACTCTGCTCTCTCAAACCACTATTGTAAAGTCAAATGATTTGTTATTTTTTTAAGGTTTCACTCTTTCATCATAATTATTTTATTATTAAGCTGGTTGGTAATCTGCCACTAAAATATGCTGGAATACAAAGCCAGACATCAACAAAGCTTTGGTGTGTGTGGGAGTTACATTCTCGAATCTTCTGTTACCAGATTCACCTTGTGACTGGGCTAAACTCACTTTTATTCTCTCTATATCTCCATGCTATTGAAAGTGCCTGCCATATATATTAATAAGAGTAAGAAATGAAGTAGCAAGTTGTAGACCAAGTTGCATGGACACGGACATCGATATGGATACAGTATTGGATACAGATACGGCTGGATATGACATTCATAAAAAACATATGCACATATATTTAACACAATTTTCTAAGTTATTAGAGAAGATTTTCATTACTTAAAAAGCAATCTAGACACATAATTGGTACATAAGTAATTTGAAGTTAATTTAACAATTTACAATATGCAAAAAAATAAGAGTCGCATTGGAAGATAACCTAGATAAATGGATTGCTGAAATAGAAAAACATTTCATTTATTTTCCACATTTGATGTAGGTTTTGTTTATACCAAAAAACTTTGGTACATAGCAACTTATATCCCAGTGATTTCAATACCTTTATGTACAACAGAGTCCAGCAACCTAATGGGATGCAAAGCCAAGAGAGCCAACACAAGTTGATGCTGACGTTGCGCGGATAGGTGCAACGTCTTCTGAAATAGGATTTATAATAAATTATAAAATATTTAAAATTAATATATTATATAATATAATTAAAATTTAATTAATTTTAATAAGGTTCAAAAGTATGAAATGAAGAGTTGTGACAATCAAACATGAGATATGAAAGGGGGAAGAGTTCATTTGAAAGGGAATATGGGGGACGGAAGAAAAAATGGAGCATGCGAATCAAGGAAGGATTAATAAAAGAAGAAATGAATGGGGAAGTAAATAAGTGGCTCTTTCAAAGGGCAGAAATTGTGAAAGGTTGAACTCTTTCAAAGGGTGCTAATTGTGAAAGGTTGTCATTCTTTCAAAGGGTGCTAATTGTGAAAGGTCATCATTCTTTCAAAAGGCAGAAATTATAGAAGGTTGTACTATTTCAAGGGGTGGTGATTGTGAAAGGTTGTGACTCTTGCCAACGGGCAGACATGATGAAGAGGTGTACCCTCTCCCTCACATTGGAAGATATAAAGGAAAGAAGGTTTCATTTGAGGAAGACATCCGAGGGAGATCAATTTGGAAAATAATTTATTATTCTCAAAAGGCAGCAATGGAGGGTGGTGACTCAAGTCTTATGAATGATGGTGCCCCTTTCACCAATAAAGGAGAAGTCATTCCAAGCATTCAAGGGTCATTTATCAATCACCTCTCATGAGTCTGCAAAAGCAATCATCACTTATCAAATCAAAGCAAACAATCAATGAGCAAACCACCCTTTCAAATCAGCATTCATTCAATCATCATTCACCAATATATCACACCAGCATTCCTTACATCATCACTTGTCAATTATCTAGTCAACAATCACTTAATCATCACTCGCCAATACCTCAAATCTTACAATCAAAGGAATTCATTTAATCAACCAGTCATTCATACAATGTCAATCATTCAACAACAATCTAATTATCAAGTCTGATATGAATAGAACTCGGAAAAAGTACAACAATCTAAAATGTCAAGGAAAATGATTGGTATGCAATCTAATTGTATTTACTATTTATTTATTTATAAATCTGTTAGGAAGATGGAGCAGTACAGATCTTCCCTCATCAAGTATCCAATCCCAAGTTGGTTTGCTTGTGGGCCAAGGGGCCAAATCACCGAAGGCTCATTTCTTTGATCTTTCCCTTAGGCTTCGTTGACGAAGAGTCTCTAGGCATCCTAACAAGAATTATAAGATTGGCATTTTTTTCTGAATTCCATCAAGGAATCATATCTAGGATTAGTGAGGAAATGGGGTAGGGAGATGACGCAGTACAGGCTCCCTCAATTAAGAAGCCTACCCCAAGTTCGTTCAATTGTGGACCAAGGAGTCGAATTGACTTGGATGGTCGTTACACACTCTTCGGCTTAGTTCTAAGGGACGGTCTTTGAGCATCCTACCATGCTTTCCCATCAAAATCCTAATATGGTTGGATGTTGGAAATATGTTACGAAATGGATACAATGCATTTAGAATACTTTGTTTTCAATAGGGACTATTTATGATCATAGTGCTTGATGTTAATTAATTATAATTTTCTCTGACCTAACTTGCCATTACATAATTCATTTATAGAATACTCTTTGTATTGTTGGGATTTTTGGCCAAAAGTCAGGTATGTCCCAGAAGCGGACATTACAATAGGGTTGGTTTGGTATTGGTTTGGAGGAGCTTGATCTTGAGAGTTCACACAATTTTAGTGATGGGGAGTTTGTCATGGACTCCGGGGATGATTATAGGCATTGGGTCATTGGACAATTGTATTTTGACATTTTTTAAATAATGTATTTGATATAGAAACTTGACATTGCCATTTTCATTGTGCAATGCACTGTATTTAGTGACTAGCATTTCAAAGTTTCAATTGTTATTCCATACACAGTTTTTTATAGCTATTTTTCCAAACACTACATATATTCATGTGTTCCCTCCCTACTAGTGGTGGGGGTTCGGAGGGGCCATATCATGTCCATGCCATGACACCAAATATTCACATCATCCTTAGGTAAATAAGGGAACACCCATGCCCAAGAAAATTGTCTTATCTCTAAGGCTTCACAATTTTCTGTAATCTAGACCAGACCAAGACAAACAGCAAGGAGAAGGTGATAATTCTATCCCATCGGATGTAAGCAATCTAATACACAGAGATCACAATACAAAGACATAGAATTATTGTTGAGGAGTGATACCAATTAAGGCAGCAATTTCATTATGTTAACAAGTTGTTATGATAATATGAGGAGAAACCACCCTTGAAAAGACTGTGACCAAAAGAAGGGACATAACCCTTCACTACCAATCCAAGACTATATAAAGGCAGAAACTCATTTGATAAAAGGGCATCAAGGAAATGGATCAGATCAGTATTGGATACAAGCAATCTGCATTTCAGAATACAGCCATTTTGTGTTATAGCAAGCATTGTGGTATGCATGATGAAGATGTTGTCTAACTTATAATATCTTATAAATTTGGTATAGTTAATGATGTGAAATGCTAACCAATTTAGATTCTTTATTTGTTTAATAAATTTAATTATTCTCCTACAAACAATCATGTAGAGGTTAGTAAGGAAACACAAGTAGGGAGGACAGATACGGGTTCCCCTTCTCAGTAGACCACACCATGTTGGATGGACCTGTCCCTGCCACTTGTGGGCCAAGGGGTGTTGTATCATGCCCTTGGACTTGGTTGCAGTGAATGTTCCAGGGTGTTAAGGTTTAAGGATCGTTGCAAATGTAATAGCACTCCTGATTGTATGTGTTTTCCAAACGCAACAATCTCTTGCATTTATATTGAGAATGAGCCAAGAAGAGACATGTCCCATGTCTATTCATTATTATGTAATTAATATGATGACAATTATGATTATATATATATATATAAAATATCTCTTGAGTATTATATTAATTTCTCTAATATTTACATAATAATAATATTTATATATATATACTAAATATATATACATATATTTACTAGTATTGACTCAGTGTTTATCTAACTGAAGCTACAAAACATCAACACTCCCTCTTAGCCAGGGAAGATTAAACAAATGATTAGGATCAGAAGATATCATATACCGTGATATCAGAGATATGGTCTGACTAGGAATATCAAGTCGCATGATATTCACCATAACTCATAGATTCATAAGAATATCATCTCATGATATTGAGAGTACTGGCCACAAAATATCAAGTCGCGTGATATTCACCATGTACTCAGAGTACTGGCCTACCAACATCAAGTCTCATGATGTCCACCAAGTACTCAACAAATATTTTAGATATCACCTCAATATGATATCAGAGATATGGTCTGACCAAGAATATCAAGTCTCATGATATTCACCATAACTCAAAAAAT
The DNA here is from genome assembly GCA_027943335.1 of Chamaecyparis obtusa. Taxonomy (NCBI): domain Eukaryota; kingdom Viridiplantae; phylum Streptophyta; class Pinopsida; order Cupressales; family Cupressaceae; genus Chamaecyparis; species Chamaecyparis obtusa. Next base: position 835,389 of record BSBK01000457.1, on the reverse strand, counting down.
ATTTTAGATATCACCTCAATATAATATCAGAGATATGGTCTAACCAAGAATATCAAGTCTCATGATATTCGCCATAACTCAAAAAATGTCCTATAGGTAATGTGCACATGCACCCTCAATAATACTTACCATAGGAACATTCCTATCATCTATCATGATCTGTTTCAGCCATCATAAGATGTCTATCACAATAGAAGATCATGGCCTGTTTAAGGAAATCAATCCACCATGCAAGATATCATCTATCATGATCTGTTTCAACCATCATAAGATGTCAATCATGATAGAAGATCAAGTTATTGTAAGATCGTCACCTTCCAATAACTTTAACAAATACAAGTGATAATCATTTGGAAGTCGTCACTTCCTCATGATTTACACAGGGCCCAAAAGGCATTCATGATCCTTAGTCCTCTGACTGTTATAGTTTCTTGATCATTGGAGAATCCATCTCAGTATGGACTACTCCCTCTGAATCAATATGACCAAGATTATCAAAAATTGATTTAACCATATCCTCTATTTGCTCCCTCTGAAGCTCAAGTTCTTGTATCAACCTCTTGTCTTCTTTTGAAATGTCAAACTCCCTCTACATCTGGTCTCAATCATCAATTAGTTTGCAAGCATTAAGTTCTTTCTCCCTTGAATGCAATTTTCTTGTGCTTTTGTCCTAAAGGTATGTCAGACGGAGAGATTACAAATAGCTCACTAAACTATCTCGACCAAAAATACCAATGGTAGAAGCATACAAGATTTTACTAACCGATAGTATAGCATGAATTAAAAACTTAAAGATTATGTGCATTAATAAAACATGGAATACTTATCTTTTATAAATTTCAAGTATTTCATTCTGTAAGGTGAGCCCATAAACATGGAATACTTATCTTTTATAAATTTCAAGTATTTCATTCTGTAAGGTGAGCCCATATAGAAAATATCATGCAAATTCACAAAATGATGTCGCTGCTCTCGAACATTACCAAAATTCTTCACATGACCTGTCTATACACCATGACAACCTTCAATATGATCAGATATCCCTTCAAGTGGTTAGGCTTTTAAAGAAGGAACCTCGCTCTTTTATTGTCCATATACATCAAATCAGAAAACACCTTCTCAGATTATTTGAAAGACATCTTCCTTTTGAATCATCTCCCCACTAAGGATGGTTCAAATGGGAATGTAACATTGGTTATTATTCTCCCCACAATGTGAAATTCTCACTCTTATATCGTTGAACAATACTTATGTCTTGTGAAATTACTTGATTGCTCCACGATATGTGACACTATAATTAATGCATGCTTTCTAGAAAGAGACACCCTTCTTAACAAATCAGATTTTGTATAGACCCGTACACAGTTGGTCATAACTTTTGAACCCGAGACTTTCTTTCCAATCGCTCAGATGAGATTCTTCTAAATTTGTCTATCACCAACATATCCAAAATTCAAAAAAATCCAACGGTGTATTTGTGAGATATGGTCCCCGTACTGAGACTGTATTTTTTGAGACAGTCACACATTCACCATCAACAAACTACTCTCTTACATTTGCAACTTGGCTCTGATACCATGTTAAGGTTTTTAGGATCGTTGCAAATGTAATAGCACTCCTGATTGTATGTGTTTTCCAAATGCAACAATCTCTTGCATTTATATTGAGAATGAACCAAGAAGAGACATGTCCCTTCATGGGACATGTCTATTCATTATTATGTAATTAATATAATGACAATTATGATTATATATATATATATATATATATATATATATATATCTTGAGTATTATATTAATTTCACTAATATTTACATAATAATAATATTTATATATATATATATATATGTACATCTCATATATACTAAATATATATATACATATATTTACTAGTATTGGCTCATAGTGTTTATCTGATTGAAGCTACAAAACATCAACACAGGGCACCCTAACATGCTCTCTTCTTCAACCCCTACTATGGTTGGCTATTGTAAATAAAACTATAAATTGGATCTACATATGAAATGTTATTTAATGTAATTGCTTATTTACTTTATGTTTAATTATAGAATTCTATTTGTAAACAAATTTGGTCGTGGACTTGTTGCATTGAGTAAAAATCGAGTATACACCAACTAGGGGACATTACAGGCCAATGAGGGGAAGTTCCCCAAGCCTTTGGGATGTCCCCGTTGCCAAAGATTGCAGCAGGGACACATCCCTATGGAAAATTGTTAAACCCTTAACAATAGATGGCCAAGTTGGCAAGTACTCAACATTTTTTTTCGCCTGCCCATGGAATAAACTTGCAGGATGCGGTAGAAAGGCACAAAAACACTCACAATCTGCATTTTTTGGCTCATAGGAGCCAACACACCTTTCTCACTTCCTCACACAAACTCTTGCATACATATATGCGATTGCAAAGATTTTAAAGCAAATTTTTAGGGTAGATTCCATTAATTTAAAGGGCAGGCTACTAATCTTTTTTTCCAAGCAGGTAAATGCATTTAGATGCTAAAATCTAGCATGTAGATTGTAAACAATTCATAATTTCATAGTATTTAGTAGTATTTCCAATTTTCCTTCCAAAGAATTGGATTATGAACATTATTTTGTTCATTTATACCAACTTTTTGAATGAAATCACTAATTTCTTTGAGAAATGAATTATTTAGCTGATTTGTACTTTTTTGGGGGAATCAAAAAACTAGGTTATACTAAATTCATTTTATATTAATTTGTTCTAATTTTAAGCTGATTTATAGCAATTTATGTTTAATTTATGTTTTTTTTGCATTTAAAATTGTTAATGATTGTAGCTTCAGTCATATGATCAATTATACATAATAAACTTACATGTTGCTGATTATAATCAGCATGATTAATAATAACAAGATCATATATATGTATGTGCATATATAATATCTATATATGCACATATATGTATATAATAGAATATATTAATAATCATGCTAATTATTCATGTAAATATATATTATGTATTTAAATCATACTATAAGTATCTAATCATTAGTTATTGAAGAAGAGGCATGTCTCTTTTCTCCCCAAGATAATATATATTCTGAGATGGATTGAGACTCATAGAACACACAAAATATCAATAGTGCAAGTATAAGCATCTACATTCAGATCAGATATAAGCAATAACCAAAACATACCTCAAATCTGAAAACAACTACAAAAATTAAAATATGTTGTACTCTGTACTTGGGGGTTTGACACAATGGCAAATAGAGAACCCTTGGCCTCTGGATCAAGCTCCCACCCCACATCAAGCTCAAGTTCAGCCCAGTCAATACATATTATTGGAACTCTTCCCCATGGAGCCAAAGACCCCACTTGGAAATATGTCGTACAAGGACCAACACCTAGGATAAGCATTTATATACAATGTCAAAACCTAAATCATGGAGACATCAATTGCCTCAAATACTATCTCATAGGCATTACTCATCATGGTGCCAACCCCAGCGACAAGACCAAAAAAAGATTAAACAAGAGACGAATGCACACCTTGCATTGATGGAAGAGAAAGAACTACAAAAAGAAAAAAAAGAGTAGCCACAGCAATATCCATAGCTAGTGCTAATGGTACTCAATTGCAAACAAAAACGGATGATCATATATCTTTGAAAAGCATAATGGACTACATTTGTGGTCCATGCATATAAAGCGCATTGACCTCCACCTCATTTGCTTCGAGTAGAGCACCTACACAAACACTACGTTTTTGTACCTAGAAACATGCTTGGAACAGAACTATCATTGAAAGGTACATGGAGGAACAAGGAGGTGAAACATGAAGCAAATAAAGTATGTGTTAGTTTTTGGTATTTCAACAACCTTCCCTTCAACATAGCAAACAACCTCTACTAAGAGAATATTGGCAAATGCATTGACAATTGTAGGAAAAGGCTAGAAGACACCCTCTTGAAAAGATCTAAGTGGGAAGTTGCTTGTGGATGCAATTGAAGATGCAAAGATAGTTGTACAAAAACCAAAAAAGCAATGGTGAATGTATGGCTGCACTATTCTTTCAAATTGGTGGATGAAAGAAAAAAGTCACACCCTTATCAACTTTTTGGTAACTTCAAACAGTAAGATAATTTTTGAAGTTAATTAATGCCTATGACAAAGTTAAAAATGCAAAAACTTTTGAATCTAATGTTGGAGTAAGTGTTTCAGAGGTGGGCATAGAGAATGTAGTGCAAATTTTAACCAACACAATAGTGTATGTGGCAGCTGTAAGATTGCTCTAAGATTGTTGTATATTTTAACCAAAAATACAATAATGTATGTGGCAGTTGTAAGATCACCTTGTGTCTTCTTTATGGTGGCGGTTGTGGCTGTTTTTGTGGTTGTTTGTGGCTTTGTGAGGTTTGTCACCTTTGTTCTCTAGTCACGGCTTGCTTGCTTGCATGTTGGCAGGTCTTGCGCCTTCTATATGTGCTTGGGTTGCTTTATTTGTTCCCCTTGGCATTTCTTGGGTCTTTTCTCAGCTCGATCTTCTTCAACTTCTAGTAGCTTTTACTAATTTTGGTCGTGTTCAGCTCTTTTTGGGCGTGTTGTTCTGTTCTTTTCCTGTTGAGTAGTTTTGGTGCGGGCTGTCAAAGGTCTTCTGCCTTTGCATTTTGTGTTGAGTTGTCTTCCTATCCGCGGGTCTCTCTTCATGGGCTCCTTTAAGGAGCCACCTCCTTGTTCAATGCCCCTGCATACCTACGAAGACAAATCAGAGGAGATTCAAGAGCTTTGTAACCGAATGGTGGGACTTGAATCTGAAAATCAGGACCTCAAGTAGCTTGCAAGACATTTCCAACAAGTTATCTTCAATGGTCGCTAAGAATGCTAAGCTACAAGGTCTTCTCAGTTTGAACATTAAACAAACTACAATAAAAGAGGCCGACATTTTGGAAATCAAAGCAAAGCAATCCGAGCTGGTTAATCTACAGGATCAAACTAAGAAGCAGCTCAAATCATGGGCCTCCATTGATGGCAACAATGGACCCCCTTTTGCTAGTGTGGAAGAACTTGTCCAATCCAAATTCACCGAGGAATGCACAAGGAGATCCCGCAAGCTCAACCTCAAGGTGCGGAGCCTCCCCTCAATCTCCCTTGATCCTATGGTTGTTGGTTCGGCATTTCTCAACAATTATCTTGGTCTCACGGGCATCAATTAGACAGGGCTTGGATTGGATACGAGAATACTCTTTTTCTTCACTTTTGCTCTGTCGTTAACCATTGGTGTGCTCTTAGAGCTAGACATTAGTCTTTTCCACTGCCTTCAAAGGTTTTTATGGATGAGAACCTTACCAAAATGTAGGTGGTTGAACTCAAACGGTCTAGAGAGCTCGTAGCAATAGCAAGGTGAAATGGAAAATGGGTTGTTATTAGGAACCTTAAGGCTATCATCGGGGATTCCTTCCCCCCCCCCCGAGGGGAATCCAAACACCCTACTATTGCAGCGAAAGAACAGTTTTGTCACCTATGAGGAGAGGATAGCATGTTGGGTTCTCTCAAAGTTAACTGCTAGAATGGGAATGGGTCATTTTGGTCATCCTCAAGGCTACTTCAGGCTATCTTGGGTTCTTTCAATATCCTTCTTCTCATTGAAACACACGAGAGTCCCCTTCGTCCTCTCCCAAGCATTGCAGGGCTTTTCTGGCTTTCCACTTATAGATGCGAGACTAGGACCTCTGGTGTGGTCTACGGCTTTGGCGGGGTCGCTTGCCTTGTCAGCAATCATCTTCATGACAAGATCTCAGTTGTTTTGTCAGATGCCTTTGCTAGATTCTTGTGTATCTGATTGTGCAGTGCTGCCCCCCGTATCAAAAACACCTTCATCAAAGTGTGTTACTTCCCTCCAGCATCTTCCTTCTACACTATCCACAACGGTCCCGACAATGATCCCTATGCCAAACTTTTTGATATTTTTGCTCAATTTTCAATGACCGATGACATTCTCATCCTTGGCGATTTCAACGCCAGGACCCAAGTTGCTCAAGTGCCCCTTCATGACAAGGTGGTGGACTCCTTTTGCATTGATAACAATAATCCTACTACTTAGGGATTTTGTAGATCTTCTAATGATGCCATAGGACCCTTCACCAAATATGGCTAGTTTCTCCATCTCTACGAGTCTTTAGATCTTGTGATCCTGAATGGGCTAACTTGCTTCCCGAGTTCCCACTGCTTCACTTTTACGCCTCATGGTGGTGGGGATAATGTGGTTGTTTACGTGCTCTCTAGCCAGTTGTTCCTCGATTCCATCTGCCACTTCTCCATCACCCCCATTCCTCTTGTTGATCATGCCCTCCTTAGCCTCTCCCTCATGTCCAACTCTCCCCACCCCATCCCTTCCTCGTCTCCCTTGCTTGCCTCCCTCCCCCATACCCTATTCTAGTTTGAGGATGACAATCTCAACCTCTTCTCCCACCATCTCAGACTTCTTCTCCCTCCCATCTCCCACTTCTCATTTGGGTGTGTCACCTCCATGTTTGACCACCTCTCCACCTCTATCTTAGATGTTGCTTGTTTGTCCTTCCCTCACTTCACCACACCCCGAGATACCCCCTCTAAGTTGAGGAACACTTTCCCTAGGAACAAATGGTATGATGATGATTGCAGCACCCTCCACCAAACTATGAGTTATGCTTTTACCCATCAGCACCCCTCCTTCACTGGGTTGTGGACTTGTTATTGCCTTCTCCTACGACACAAGAAGCGCCTCTTCATCTCACAGAGTGTGAGAATTCTTCGTGTCTCCCTCATCCACTCCCCCAAGTCTTTTTGGCGCACCCTTCTCCCCTGCCGCTCCCCCCTCCCCCCACGCTTGACCTTAGCCACTTGATTTCCCACACCTCTAAGCTTTATGATATTCCCACCCACCCATTGACATATCTTCACTTGCATGAATGTCAAGAATGCAATTAGGATCATGAACAACAGCGGCGCAACCAATGAAGAGGGGTTTCGGGCTAAGGTATTCAAACATGGCCTTCTGGTCATGGGTTCATACTTAGCTGATCTCTTCAATCAAGTGGTTTGATTGGGGTTCCCCCCTCCTAGTCACGTCACATTATCCACTTGATCCACAAAGTGGGTTCAATCTCAAATCCCAACAACTACAAGAATATTATGATTAGACACACATTTTCCAAGCAATATGCCATTGTTCTACACACTCTTCTCTCCAGGGAGCTAGATCAATGTTCCATCCATGCTAGGCGGCAGGCTAGCTTTATGCCGGATTATCAAACTATGGACCATGTCCTCAAGCTCAAGGCTATTATTGAAGAGGCTCGTCGTCGTTTCTCAAAATTGTACTGCTACTTTAAGGACTTTCGCAAGACCTTTGACTCTATTCCGAGCGAGGATGGCCCACTTTCATAGACTTCAGGACATTGGCATCTTTGAGATCCTTCTAACAGCTATTATGAGATTATACAAAGGGGTTCTTGGTCATCTCAGGACTCCTTACAAGCTTTCAAATTTCATCAAAAGTACTATCGGGGTCAAACAAGGCTCCCCGTGTCCCCCACCTTGTTCGGAATTGACATTGATGAGTTGGAGGGTTTCCTTCAAGAGCACTTGCTTGTGGGTGATGGTTGCCTCCTCCACTAGGTTTTGATATCTATTTTGCTCTTCGTTGATGATGTTGTCCTCTAGGCTTCCTCTCCAAATGGTTTACAGAGACAGTTGGATAGCCTTGCCTCTTTCTGTGACTTGCGGCATCTTACGATTAATTTGGGGAAAACCAAGGTTATGGTTTTCAATGGGCTCAAGACCTCTCACCTCCACTTCTTTTACAAGGGCAGCGAAGTGGAGATCATGTCTTCCTACACTTACCTAGGGGTCAAGTTCTCTAGCCCTCGGTTCAGCATGAAGCCTGCCCTTCAACCACGTATCAACAAGGGGTATGGCTCTCTAGCTCTTCTCGATAGACAGTGCTTTCGACGCCACTTCTACGACACCACGTGCAAGATGATCCTCATGGACACTCTTATCAGACCTATTGCTCTCTAAGGTTCTATTGTTTGGGGGCCTTCCCTATTGGGGTCAGATTGGGCCTCTATGGAGCGGTTCAAACTCTTCTTCAACACATCATCAGGTGCAAGCAGTCCATTCCTCATAATATCATCCATGTAGAGTTCAAGGCACACCCCTTCAGGTTTGAGGCCATCTTCGATCTGATTTGGGTTTTACATCACCTCTGTGAATTTGTCAATTCTAAAGAAGGGGAGACACAAATACCCTTACCTTGCCTACTGCTCCTCGAAGTCGATTGCTTATGCCTCCCCTGGTCATGCTCGTGGGTGGTTCACTAAGGCCTAGACCCTCCTTGGGTCTATTGGGATTATGATGGATCATCTTCCCCCCTTCCAGTACTCTCTTGACACCCCTCCTCATCTCCTCCCCCCCAGACAAGAGTTGAACAAGTGCATCAAGTCTGACATATACAAGAAATACATGCATACTACTTGGGTCAACCCCCACAAGGGCCTTCACCCCAAGATGGCGTTCTATGTGAACCACTTCCTTGAGATGAGGAACGGGCTCATTGTCTGCCCCTCTTACTTATCAAACCATTGGTCCCATTCTCTCAAGAACCCTCTTGGTTCCTTTAGGGTGGGCTCTCACAGGCTCCGCTCTAAGACTAATCACCAGCTCGACAAAAAGGACAAGATCTGCCAGTTACGCAGCATTGGGGAGACTGAGTTGGAGGAGCACTTTGTTTTCCATTGCCCTATTCATTATGAGATCTGTGGGAGATTTTACTGCCTTTTCAAGGACACTCGGGACATTTCCACCTTTTCCAGATTCACGGCTCAGAAGTGTCTTGCTCTCTATCTCCAAAAAGCCACTAGGCTTTGGGACAACTCTTTTCAACGTCAACCTCATGCACGCCTATGCTCATCAAAGCTTATCACCTCCTTCACTGGGCTCTCTTCAACGCATGGTACGAAGAGGCAATTCCCCCCCCCCCGGTCCAATGAGTCTAGATCTATGAGGACGTGGAGGCGGTCTAATGTCTCTGTTGGTTCCACGGCTTACCCTTTTGTTTGAAGATTCTTCTCGACGGATCAGGTTACTTAAGGGGGTGGGGTTTTCCCTCTTGGACCACCCGCACCCCCATTCCTCCTCAATTCCGTCTTTGTGGTTCTTTTTCTTTCAAGTTGCTTCGGCTTTGTCTTTTTTCGGGTACTGTTTGGCGCCCTTGCTATAGGTTGGGCCCTTGTGTTTTGTTCAGCAATCCCTTTGACTCTTTTGTGGTCATTTGTTGGACATTAATAAATTTATCTTATCTTATCTCATCTAAGAAAGGCATCAGTCACTTTTTGGGAGCCCTTGTGTGGTACATTGCCTCGACCTTCTTTTGGAGGATATGAGTGAAAGTGATTGAGTATGACCAATCAAAAAAGATGCAAGAAACATAGCAAAGCTAATTTGTAATCACCTTGGGTTCTTAGTTTGATAAGAGGTCAGACCAAAGGGAAAGAGCTAGTGCAATTTAGTGTCACAAGGTTTGCAACAGTCCTCTTAATGTTGCAAAGCATTATTAGTTTGTTGACTTCTTTGAAACAAATGTTTGTGAATCAAATATGTCTAAACTCATCATATTCAAAAATTCCTGATGGAGAGAGGATCAAAAGAATCATTGTCAAGGTAACCTCAATACTTTGAATTAAAACTCAAATTGAATCTTCTATTTTTTAGCTTTAAAGAATTTATTTCCATTGCAAATTTGTGACTCTAATTTGTCTATATTCATGGGTGTCAAAACTCCTAGTTAGAGTTTTGCGCTTGGAAGATGAGGATCAAAAACCAATGGGGCGTATTTATGAGGTTACGCCTAGGGCCATAGAGTTCATCGCAAACTATTATAAGGATGACATACTTAATGTGATCCCATTTGAGTGATAACAAATTGGAGGTGTAACAATCAACTCCAACCCATCCATGCAACAAGGTACTTCCTCAACCCCATTTTCTTATTCAAATAGCTTCAAAGATCATAATGTAGGGGGTATGGAGGCCATCACAACATGCTTCGAGAGGATGACACCCAAGGTTGAGCTAAGGAACCTTGTTGTTCAAGAATTCCATAATTACAAGACTAGTGGGGGAAACTTCTTTTCTTCAACATTAAATATTCAAAGAAAAACCACATAGTCACTAGGTAACAAAAATTAGAGATTTTACATGCATCTTACAAGTTACAAATTTCAAATATACAAATATTGATAAAATATGGCTTGCTTGCTAACTCTTGAATATCTTACTTTGTAGGTTCTTGGTGGCAAGTTTGAGGTGCAAATACGCCAAATCTTGAAATATTAGCTCTCAACAATTTGTGTCAACCTTGTAGTGATTCTTTCTATGAATGCAGCTGGTTTTTTTTAGGCCATTCACAAGAAGAAGCAGAACAAACTGAGCTTGTTTGAGGCCATCCACGCAAAGAAGAAATATAAACTAACTCAAAAATGCTTCAACGGCCTTGTCTTTGTACAATACAACCTTTAGCTTTGCACAAGAAAAGTGGAGAACAAATCAAAGGAAGTCAGCTATTCACACGAAAAAGAAAAATTGATTGAGCTTGTTTGAGGCCATCCACATGAACAAGCAAAACAAACTAACTCAAAAATGCCTCAATGGCCTTGTCTTTGTACAGTACAACCTTTGGCTTTGCACAAGAAAAGTAGAGAACAGGTCAAAGTAAGTCATTGACTTGGATGACATTGATCCTTATAGAAAATGGATGGAAAGGGATGAGGAAACCCCATTATTTACTCCAAACGAGATTCTTCAATTTGAAAGCCATGTGATGGAGGATGGAGCTATTGGATTGTCATTGCATGGCATCAATGAGGTTGAGGAGTCAATGCCATCTAATAGCGGAGTGGAGATTGAATCAAAGCCAAAACACAACCTTCAATGCCAAACCACAATGAAATGCAAGAATCAAAGCCTCTCCCCAAGTTTTCACTGGATCAAAAAAGAGAAAAACGTAAATTATTGTATTATACAATTTATGAATTATGATGATGATTTCCAAATACAGTCATCATAAGTTCAAAATAGTTGCTAGTTAAAAATTGTATCAAGCTTCCACATGATGGTGGCAATCTTGTACTCAAATCATATTCAAATGAAAAATAATAATAAAAACTATTTTCATACTCTTTTATGTAATCATTGGATACATTCGGTCATTGTATTTTGCAACAACAAAATATGTTTAAAAAAAAAATCAAGCAATATTTTTAAGTTCTCAAATTTTTACCAAGTCACAAATTTTGGTTCTAAGGAGTTTTTGATGAGTCGAACTCTAACAACTATGCCCTAAATCATTAGGACAAAGAACAAGTAAGATTAGTCCCAAGAGAAGGAATAATCAATGGGAATAGAACAGATGAAAAATGTGAGTGATTAGAACAAGGGATAAATGAAGTCATATGTCATGCAAGGCTGAAAGTTTGACACATAAAGCTTGCACATGGAAGTGATGATTACCAGACGGGCATTTGCTATAAATATTTACTAATATTAACGTGTTTCATTGCTTCTATAATGTCCCAAACTAGGACTTTACTTGATTTACCCTACTATTCCCAACTAGGGTTTGAATTGAACTTGGAAATGGAAATTTACTTAGTCTTTGTAGTGTTCCCAACTAGATTACATACATCAATTAATGATTTATAATATATTTGACAGTAAACATTTTCAGCCCCACTTTCTTACTTCTCTCCGAACTCAACCCTAAGGAGGACGGGGATTACTTGTCATAAGGTGCTTGAGTACCAATCTACAAGTGGATTCCCTCAAGATTTCTAGAACACGTATTCATACCCATCTTGGAACTATGCCGTCGAGGTTTCCGCAATACATGCCTTAGCCTCTCTTGGGATTCACCCATCTGAAATTACTCCAGTTGTTCCCTACAACTTAATTGTCCTCAAAAGGGGCTATAGCAAGAGACTAAGGGATAGGATATGAATATATCAACTTCAAATAGATTATGAATGATTTTATGAATATAAATATAAAATTATATATATAATCACAAATAATATATATCTATGTTTATATATTTCTGATTCATTAATATAAACTGATATCAATACCATATAATATGAACTGGACCATATACTGGCCCTTAGCCTTATTAGCTTTCAGATATTACATTTTGTAAACCAGTACTCATGTGTACCCTTGCAGTTCTACTTTTGCTGCCAGCCAATGAATAATCACTCGCAGATCTGTGTATGCAATTTGAATTATTCTTTCTATTCTCCAATTGATTATTCCCCCTGCCCATGATGTTTCAATCTCCCTTTTTTTAACCCCCTTAGAGATAGCTCTTTTCAGATAGTCACAACCTTTCAATTAAGTTATATCTTCTCCTTACTAACTGTACCCCCTGGGAGACTAATTAGTATGCATCATTTGAGGTGTAGCATGGTAATCGCACTCTTTATGGCTGACAGTATTAAATGCATAATTAACTTATTAACTTCTTGTATGGGAATGAATTGCAATAAGTTGATGACCATTTCCGATTAAGAATGGGTAACGTTCATACGTAATCCCTCTTATATATGCAGATTACCCTCAGCTGTTTGTTATGATACGATGTTAGATGTAGTCCTATTCTTTTAGGGAGACATCAATATGAGGATTGCTTCATACAATATGCTGTTTGTTGTATCATTGCATGCCACCAATCGATATGATCATGTTTGCCGTTTAGTCGATTACGTGCCTCATCTTAATTGATGCTTAACTACCCATGTTAGCATTAGTTTGCACATCGATTGATATACAAGTTCACTGACTTGTACGCAATCATTAATATATCCTTCCTGTATGTTATTAATATATCACTTCTTGGGATGGCCCCATAAATGCAACAGAAGTTGCGCACTGTAATATGCGTTATGTCTCATGTTCGAGACTTCCACAGGACACTTGTAACAATATCTGCTGTTAATGGTGGTTACTATGGTGCACTCAATGGAGAAAGAAAGACTTCTGAGTTACCTGCAGCTAGGCCCGGCACTGACATGGAAGAGCGTGGACGTGGTTCATTGGTTGCTGTCAACCAAAGACATTGCAGATGCACCCACAGGAAAGCTGTCTTGCTGGCATTACAGGAGGATGCTAACGCTGCTACAACAGAGGTGTCCACAGGAGACATAAGGAAGAACACTACAGTGGAGAGATAAGGAGGTCTGGATGGCAGCCGACTTGGAGATATGGAGAGATATGGTGTTGGCCAGCAAGAGAAGACTTGGGTTTAGAGCGATAAGTATAGAAGAGCTGCGAGAGACAAATCTAGGAGGTGTTAATAACTCGGCAATAAACAGAAAAATCACCACAGGGATGGGGTCCCCCAATGTGATCCCACTGGTTCATAGCTCCAGTCAAAAGCATTCACCAATCAAAATATATATATATATATATCACTTCCTGATTTACACTCCTGTATGTTATTAATATATCATTGGTGCTCAGATTGAGGTGCTTGTCATTATACTTTGGAATGACTACGAATGTGCAATCGATATGGTAATTGACGCCGTCACTAATTGTGCCTTTATTAATCAACGATACATCAATTGTTCCTTTATTCTTAGGCGGAGAGTACTGTCAACTAAATCAACTTTTTATAATGTCAATTGATAATTTGTCTTCAGACAATATCATCAATGCCTGGACTCATGACACTAACATGATGGACCATATATTACTCTGTTGTCTTTCTCACGAATCTTTTGATATTTAATATCTTTATTTCATGCTGCTTGTTGTGAGTCTGTGTTTGAATGCGGTCAAGGATATATTACAAGTCTGTATTAACTCAATATCTCCTAGTTGATGTCCATTACTTTCATTGCCCATGCTGTTAATTTATATCCATGAGTGAACAATCTTTACAGATGTTCCAAAATGTTATGATTGGCCGATATTAAACACCATACTCAATTGGTCTATTCTTGTGCAATTTTATCTCTCCTAGAGACATCACAAAATTGAGATTATATCATATTATCACTTATTATTATTTATTTATTTATGTATTCATTTTAGTTTTATTATTTTTTGTTAGAGTAAAAGGTTTCGAAGGGACCCCAAAACCTTTTATTTATTTATTTATTTGTGTTAATTTATTATTATTATTTATTGTTAAATCTTATTTCAGAGAGGGGATATTACAGTTTCCATCAAAGATGGCACATTTCACTAAGAATTTTTTTAAATAATTTTCTACAGGTTATATTTTTTATTTGTAAGGGATATGTCCAAAAAGATTCGAACTCAATATACCAGATACTATAGAATCCTTCTATAAAAATTAAAAACTAGATAACAACCATCCTCCAAATACAAGAAATCTAGTCAAAATATAATGAAGCAGAAACAAGGTACATATGAAACATATTTGGAACAAAGAAAAAGCATTCTCACATTTGTGCCAACAAATAAGAAAGCATCTCCCTTCTCAAGGCCAGCAATGCCTGTGTTCAAAAGGAAATCAGAGCGTAAATCTGCCTGAGGGTCCATGCCATCTCCTTCACACCATATGTTATTAGACCCCATTTTATTTATGTAGTCCTTCAAAGCCATCATGGATTCAACATCAGAGAGCTTCCCAGCAATACCAACCTTTTCCTCTGGTAACACTTTACAGACAACCTGTGCAATAACCTCGAGAGCATCACGCCAGCTCACAGGCTCAAGGCGACCATCAGATCTACGAATCATAGGTTCATTTAACCTTTGTCGCTTCAGGCCATCATAACAAAACCGTGTCTTATCTGATATCCACTCTTCATTTATGTCCTGGACAAAGCAGGAAACAACATATGAATATAATGTTATGGAAAAGGAAAATTATACAGAATTGGTAGTATAATAACATAAATGTTCCTCTTAGTGACCATAATTTCTTCCTTAATGCAAACAAATTTTCAAAATGAAAATTCTACCAATTCCACCTTTGAGAAACCAATATTTATTGTTCTAGTTATGCTTCAATTGACAATTATAGTAGCATACGTAAAATATTAACAGATAGTACAAGTATGGTGTTCCAAATTCTAAATAAACCTTCTGGAAATGAAAAGATCAGAGATCAAACTGAAGACAAGCATCTTGTCAATGGCAACTTCTAAATTAGAGTGTGCATTGGAGCTTATAATATCTATAGAAAATGTCTAAATTAGTGAATTCACTAAAGCTTTTGTAACTGTTTTACAATTCTTGAGGAAAATCATACAGAGCATGTGTATGCAAATAATGCTAGAAAAGAATCACTTGAGTGCTAAAGAAAACCAAACAAATCTTGGCACAAATTCAAACCTTCCGTTATCTCCATTTCCTCATATTTTTTTGTTTCATTTTTAGTTTTTCGTTTGTCATTGTAAAATTCCAAACTATTTTTTAAATCTTGAAGGACACTACATACCAATATTACTTTCAGATATGTTGTTTACAAATTTGCTACATGCATTTAAACAAAATAAAATGAGCAACCAATTCAGTATGTGTTTAATGATACCTCATTCAGACGAGGCAATATCCTCATCACTTCTGGACCTCGACTGTCAATTCTTATGTTGGATCCAACTGCATCGGTAACATCAATGCTCTCTGTGCCCCTTAGTTCCCAGTTTCTTGCTTTGAAGGCAAATGGTTTTGAGGTAAGGGCTCCAACAGGACAGATGTCTATCACATTCCCTGAAAGTTCACTTGTCATCAATCTTTCTACATAGGTACCAATCTCCTCACCGCTTCCACGTCCCAAAACACCAAGGTCCTGCACCCCAGCAACCTCAGAAGCAAACCTGACACACCTGTTGCATTTGGTGGATTGGCAACAGTTAAGAAAGGAAAGACAAAGCAATTGATCGTATAGATAAAGATTGCGAAAGAATAGAATCCTTTTAGCAAATTAGCTCAAAAAATTTCTATTTACAGATCTTTGAGTAAAAAATAGTACAATCAAATGAAAAGTTCAGAAGAAAGCAAGAAAAAGTGGATATTCAAGCTTCAGTGTCCTGGGATCCTTATTTGTGCATTTACAAACTAGACAAGGAGTAAGCTCAAAATAATTTTGATTTAGGGTAATAAAATTATACCATTAAGTCAACTGAAGTTAGGCAGGGAGTGGATCAACATCTTCTTAAATGTGTGAGGTTTCTTCATTTCTATAGTTAAAAGATAAAAAGATGACGGTTTTGCTTCTATCACAATGAGTAGATTATTGAAACTAGGTGCTACTAAGGCATACTATTGCAGTTTTTGAAATGACTCAATGTACAATTAAAAAATTGAGTATGAAATTTAGCAGCGCATTTAATAAAAGCTAGCTTATAAGAAGTCAAAAGTGTCCAATACTATATCAATTGCAACATTGTTCATAAGTCATAATAGCTAGCATTCGACAGCCACAATTCATGATCATATTTAATCCCCTCCCTTGCTACATCAGGTGGAAGCAACTGCTATCTTGTTTTTCAATTTGTCAAATTTGTGTACCCTATTAAATTCCCAATATAAAAATCCAAGGGTAGGATCAATCTCAAATTTTCCAGCAGTTGACTCTTGATAGCAGTCTCCATCTACGATTTAGCTAGCATTCACTTGCTTGGGCAGTTAAGTCATTTAAATCCCACCATTCACATTTGATCTATGTTACCCGGGGATGCATTTCCACCCAAAAAACATAGGTACCGGAAACATTTCCGAACTGTCCATGGCTGAGCAAAAAACTCGGAAACAGTTTCTGAAACACGGACAGTCAACTCAGGGATCAGAAACCTTTGACCGTCCCCAGTACAGCTGGGGACGACCAAGCCATCCCCGGACCATGCGGTGACGGATGGCCACTTCCAGCTGCGGCAGCCATAAAGTAAAACAATTTTATAATTTATTTGCAATTTTTTCCCTAATGTGGGCCCCATACTTCAATGCAACCCTAAATATGTTTCTTCTATGCTCATTCTAATCACTTTTGCAATTGCATGTAGATTCTTCAATAGCATGTAGATTCTAACAAACATTTGGGAGTGGAAGGAAAATCAGTCCTTTGCCACTAATATGAAATCAAGAACAGATCACAGTTGAGATCCATAAAAGTCTAGAAGAGGAGCTGTGAAATTTTCAGAGCTCCCTGTTTAAAAAGAATGAAGCCACTGTAACTCAGATACCTAAAATAAGTCTATCAGAGATTGAAGGACTTCATCAAAAATTAGGTCCTTATGTCATGGAGGAATCATGCAGTTACTCCATTCAACAATAATGAGTACTAATGATTTATACACTTCATGTAAAGAGATTTGACGTAAATGACAGGAAAGTTGTATTTAAAATCAATGACAAAAACAATATATATGCAGAAAAAGCATGTGTAAAATCTAATCTCTGTAACATATATCCTACAAGTACTCCCCAAGGACATACTAAAATGATACTTGTAAAGCAACTCAGAGAAATTTCTGTTAATAAGATAGAAGGCAATTATATTAATATTTACAAGTAATTATAGAAAATACATCTGACTACAACCAACCAGGACTGGGCTAAAAAAATTCTAGAAGTTGAGGTGACCAAGACTAAAGCTAAAACACTAAAACAACAAAGCTGAAATAAAAAGGAATAAACACAACATATTAATATATTTGAAATTTCAGATTTCCCTATATATTTCAAATTTTTCCTACTTTTTATATGGTCATCCCCATTGCCGTCCCGGAAACCCATTCCCCCCCCAGAAACTCGGTAACTTAGCATTTGATCCATGCTTCCAGATTTCAACATGTAGTCTGGAAGCCCCTTGCATGTTTCAATTATAGCAGCTTTATTGGATAAATTGGAAATCGATAACCTTGTCCCTATTTTCAATTCTCACCTTTATTTTGTGGGAGTTTTGCATCATTCTCATGTTGGCAAAGTAGCACTAGGTCACTCACTTTCTTGGTTTTAAATTGAGTTGAAACCTATTCCACTTTCCAACTATGGTTTTGGTATAAACCCCTTCTAGCTTCCAAATCCTCCAGAAAATTCTTCATCTGTTCCAAGATTCTAGACATGATTAACAAAACTACTTACAAGAAATTTCTGGCAAACATTATAAATAATTGTGACTTTCAATCATCGAGGACGATGATTCACAAGAAGGGGATATGTTATATCCCTTCCTTGTAGCATTTAAATAAAGGTTTTAACTGTTTCACTAGAAGTATGAAATTAATATTGAAATTTGTTTATTATGAAGATTATTGAATGATGATGCTCTTGTAGAAATAATGAATTTATGGATGAATAATGATGAGTACTAACAACTTGTATGAATGATGGTAATTCTAGATGATTTATGCTAGCTCGATATGATTGATATATTATTGAATAAGATGTGAGTATGTCTAACTTCTTATGTCAACAGATGCATGAGCAGATCACCCTCAAGAACAGAGGGAGAGCGTCATCAAGGAGAGAGAATGCAAGGTGTGGAAAAAGTCGGAATTGCCATCCAATTTGAAACCTATCACTAAGTATCTTGGTCATCAGGAGTTAGGGTTTAGTTGGTCATCAGTCACTTGTTGTCAGGGTGGAGGTTGCCCTTTCCTTGTTCGTTGTTTAATTAAAATGAATTAAATGTATTCAATAAGAATTTCATACCTATTTTATTATTAAGGGAATTTATCTTGAGAATCTCCATTATCGATTTAAATGGAACAACTTCATGATGATCTATATATATATATATAGAAGAGCGTAATATCCATATCTTCCTAGTAATTGGAAATCATGATTTTAATTTCAAATTCATATTATTCAGCTATAAACAGAAATGTTCAATCGACCTTGATCAACCTTTAAATTATTGCTAGCATCGTATATTAATATATTGTAAGAGTACTAATAAATAATTATAAACATATTTATTAATGTTACGATAAATGATAATTCAAATATTTGAATTCTCTTGGAATAAAACCAAGATCATCGGGGGCATATCAACCATTCGAATCAAGGCTCCCTTCTCTATCGCTACCATGGATTCTTCCATTTTTGCTAGTTGCTCGTCTCTTTGATCAACCTTTTAATTATTGCTAGCATCGTATATTAATATATTGTAAGAGTACTAATAAATAATTATAAACATATTTATTAATGTTACGATAAATGATAATTCAAATATTTGAATTCTCTTGGAATAAAACCAAGATCATCGGGGGCATATCAACCATTCGAATCAAGGCTCCCTTCTCTATCACTACCATGGATTCTTCCATTTTTGCTAGTTGCTCGTCTCTTTGATCAAGGGAAGATTATCATCGGTTACCTTTATTCTTTCTTTTTCTTGGAAGAAGATCATCTTTCAAGGTGTGGCATATTTAACATTCAAATCAAGAACCTTGCACCAACCATCTCTTTTTCATATACATATCCCTATTAAATTTAGGAACCAAAATATAAGGAAATATCAAATGTTGAAACTCAAAAACACAGAAGGGTGGCAAATGGCACAGTTATTTATCCTGGAAAAACCCTCCACTGGAGGGAAAAACCCAACCACACTCGAAAAATAGATCCTTTTATTGAGAGCTCAAACTCAAAGTACAATCATCTCAAGCTTGTGATTGATAACCTATGTTACCAAGTTCGCACCCTAGACCCTCAAACCAAGTCTGGGTGCGAACTCGGTCCAGGTCCTCAAAATGGTACGCGTCAAGTCCGAGCAAGGTCCGTACTTGGACCTGTGGGTCCATCTGGGTCCGAACCACCACAGACTCATGCGGATCCACAGGTTCAAGTACGGACCCTGCGCAGACCCTACACGGACCCGAGAGTAGCCAACGCAGACCTGAAAAGACTCTGCACGTACCGCCAGGTACCCGCGGTAGTTAAGTGAAAAGGTGGGGCCAAAACACATTAAAATGACATTTTTTTATTATTATTTTTGTCCAAACCCTAAAACGACCCTAATAAGGAGCCTCCAAACACATTTCATTTCACATTTGCTCCCTCATTTTTCTCCCTCCATCTTCTAAGTTTGAAGTGAGGTGATTGAATTCAAAGGAGATCGATTGTGGAGTTGCAAATACCTTCCAAAGAGCAGATTGAGTGTTTAAGGTATGCATTTCAACCATATTCTTTAGTTTTTTGATAGATAGTTTCAAGTTTTTGAAAAGTTATAACTTTTTTTCAAGTATTTGTAGAAATTTTGAAGTTTGTTTGTTTTTTCCATTTTTGTTATAGATTGCAACAATGAGTAGTCAAAGCTCAATGGGTGGGTTTCAAAAATTTAAAATTGATAAAAGGTCTCCTCTATGGAAATACACTACAAGAATTTCTCAATGTCTTGGAGGTGGGAGGTTTGTATGGAAATGTAATTTTTGCAACTGAAAATATAGAAGCTCCTACTACCGACTAAAACTTCATTTTATGGGCCCCGAGGGTAAAGGGATTAATATGTGTGAAGGTCCACTAGGGGGAGATAAGAAGGGGCTGCCACTTGGACAAATAGCAGCATTCATTAAAGAACAAGAAGATGCAGATAAATTAGTTACAAAAGGAAAACAAAGTGGTTATACTTCCAGGAAAAAAAAACCAATACCACAACCACCCACTCAAACAGCCTCTAGACATCCTTTCTTGCCTATCCCTTCTAGAGAGGATGAAGCTCTAGATGAACCACAAGTCACCACCCCCAAGAGAGGTCCACTAGATCAAACATTTCAAAATGAGGCAAGAGATATTGTCAATGAAAAAATTGCATGTTGCCTCTATGCGAATGGTCTTCCATTCAACTTAGTGAGGTCACCCTATTGGAGGGAGATGGAGACAGCAATAAATAATGCACCTTCTGGTTACCAAGGTCCTGGATTTGAAAAGGTGTGCACCACCTTAATGCATAAAGAGAGCAAAAATGTAGAGGCCCAATTAAAACCAATTAGAGATTCTTGGGTTCAAACGGGTATGTCTATAGTCTCTGATGGATGGAAAGATTGCAAAAACTATCCCTTGATCAATGTTATTGATGTGTCCCCCAAGGGGGCAATGCTTTTGAAGGCGATTAACTGTGAAGGGGAAGTAAAAGATGCAAAGTTTATTTCCCAAATTCTCATTGATTCCATAGAGGCAGTGGGCCCTAATAATGTTGTCCAAGTAATCACGGACAATGCAAAAGTTTGCAGGGCTGCAGGTAATTTGGTAGAGGCTAGATATGAGCACATCTTTTGGACACCATGCACCGTACATTCGCTTAATTTGGTGATGCAAAAAATTGGCACCCAAGTAGAATGGGTGAACAAATTTATGAGGGTGAGGAGATTCAAATGTTTGTGACAAACCACCATATGTCACAAGCAATTTTCAGAACTTTCTCCAAATTGGAATTATTGAAGGTAAATTTTTTAAATTTAAATTATTTAGTTTCATTTTATCATTTTAGGTCATGTTTTGCATAATTGAATAAAATATTTTTTGTGTTGTTTACATATTTTAAATGTGTTACTAACTTACAATTAACATGTCCTTAGGTGGCTGAAACTCATTTTGCCTCTCACACAATTGTCTTGAGACGACTTGTGAAGGTAAAGGAGGCATTGTCACAGATGGTTATTAGCAACCAATGGGGCATTTGGCAGCAGTCCAATTCAGCAAGGGCCCAAAAAGTGAAGGAAATGATACTGGATGATGATTGGTGGGGTTGTGTAGAGTATGTTTTGGAATTCACTGAGCCAGTCATGTCAATGCTTTGCTTTGCTGACACTGATGAACCATGCCTCGGGGATGTCTATGATGCCATGGACACAATGTTGGAGAAGATAAAGTGGTAAGTTATAAATTTGTAATACATTCCTCTATCATCGTTTATTGAGAGATATCTAAATTTTTAATTGACATAACTTACATGAACATCATTTGATATCCTAGGTGATACAAAGAAGAGAGAATGATCCTGAGGACACCTTTTATAAAAAGGTGGAAGCAATTGTTCTCCAACGATGGAACAAAATGACCACACCTCTTCACCTCCTTGCCTATGCTCTCTCTCCCAAATACTATAGTGCATCGGTACTCACTATTCCTGGTAGAGTACCACCATATAGAGATGCTGAGGTTGCTAATGGGTACAAGGCGGCACTTACCAGACTCTTTTGTGATCTAGAGGTGGGGGCAGCTGTTAGGGGAGAATTTGGATTGTTCATCTGAGGAAAAGATCTTCTCCCTGCTGCTGTCAACAACCAAAGCAGAATGGATGCGACAACATGGCGGTACATGCATGGTCAAGATGTTATGTACCTCCAACCTCTTGCCATTAAGATCCTCTCCCAAGTAAGTTTTTATTTTTTATTTTTTCTTTTTTTTTGGCCATTTGCATTGTAGAATTTAACACTTAACATTCTTGAATTTATCTTGCATTTTTTATATTTTATTTTGTTTGTTTTCTCTCCGAGTTGCAAGCTCTTCTGCCACTGAGCGGAATTGGAGTACATACTCCTTTATCCACTCAGTGAAGGGTAATCGGTTGGCTGCCAAAAAAGCTGAAGACTTGGTGTTTATTCACACCAATTTGCACCTCGTGGCACGCAAAGATCCGAAATACAAAAAAGGGGCAGAGAAGCTGTGGGATGTAGCACCCGAGTCCACTGACTTGGATTTGACTATTCAGGATCTTGCTAGAGCCACTATGCTTGATGTGGATGAAGATGATGACATGGCACTTGGTGCAACTAGTGCTAGTGGAACTGGTTTCGGTGATAATGAGGATCTACTTGCAGCTGCGGAAAATCCTATGGACGTTGATTTTTTGGATAATCCATTTGACGATTGATGAAAACTTTGATTATTGATGAGCATTAAAATGAACTATATTTTAATTCAGTAATTCAATGTAATGATTTTCATTAGAATCGTGTTTTCATGTTTATCTTTGGCATTTGGCATTGATCAATGATCAAGCATCATACTATGAAATGATTTAGTTTTACATTTTTGTATATTTCTCTTATTTTTTTGTATATAATATATATATATATATATATATATATACACGAACCCCTACGAACCATAATGAAAATAAAAAATTCCTTGAATCCGAACCCGTCCCCAAACCCAAACCGGTAACTTAGTTGATAACACTTAACTGTCAATCACAATGCTATGCAAATACAGAATATAAAATGCTTCAAGCATCTCACAGATACTTTTAACAATCAGAATATTTCAGTCACACAAATAGATCATACACTGATCAATTACAGAATAACTCTGTAGCAAAACATGTTGATATGAAAGCAGATGTCAAGATGCATGACACAGGCACAATAACAGCTCTATCTCACCACCATCATCCAGACACCCTGCACTTCAATGTTTATTAAATAACACTAATATCCCTCTCAAGCTCGATATCACCCAGAAAGACTAGAAACACAGGAAGAGAAAGTGTCACTGCTCAAGACCACACACTAGATGGCAGTTACAGTTCTGACGTTTTTCAAGTCTACATCCATGCAACTCTTACTTTTTATTAATCCGATTCATTATCATAAACCGTCAGCAATCAAGAGGCCAGATGTATTCACACAGGTCACAATCACAAGCCACCTCAGATATGAAGGAACCACGATGCCCAGTCATCATCACATACTCGTTCCGAATAGGGATCATATAAAAATAATAATAACCAATAATGAAGAAAGCCACAGACAAAGAGCAATGATTGCATATAGAGATTACAGCCCAATGACTCACGCACATTGTAACAATAAAGCTGGGCGGTGACAGATAATAAAGGAAGCACATCTGTCACAGGTAGGTGATATCTCCTGCAGCTACCCAAAACATTAACAATCCCAACCAAGTTATCAGGGGCGAGGAAGAGAGACTAATCATTCATGGGAGAAATATATCTCAGCAGTAATGTTAAATCTTTTGGGGGGATCAAGGGCAACTTCTAGATATCATGATTTCTATTCTTCAAGAACAGAAGCTGGGGAGGTAATAAGACTCTCTCTTGGAAAATTGTTAGGGGCTGCGATTGAGTAACAAGAATCAAGAATGGAAGTATGCAGCAACTTTCAAACTCCTATTAGATAAATGAGCAGGGGATGATACTTTGTGAATTAGCATGTTACGTTCTGGAACCAAGCATTGTTTTTGGAGCTCAGCAAACTTTCACTTCCCGTAGATCTTCTCCCTCTCTCATCTTGGGACAGCACTGATAAGACCCGGAATCCATTTCTGTGCCTCTCATGTGGGGTCAGGTCACTTCTGAAAGGAAGTTTTGTGGGAGACCGAAAGGTCAATGGATGAAAGATAAAAGCCTCTAATGATGCTCTCCCTCTCCCTGGATGACATCAAGATCAATATCAGAAAGGAACAAAGATCAGACACTTCCTTTTTTAAAGGTTCTGTAATTCATGCATTCCGTCAGTTAAATCAGTTATCTAGTTACTTTCCTTTTAGATTGAACAGTATTTATGTTTGCTAGTTAATCCAACATCATGTGAAGGTAGTAATTTTAATATCGCATTTTCCTTTATATTGAAGATGGTTAAATTAGTTATTAGAAGTTATCATATTCATGTGAATAAGAGGCAGTTACATTCTGATTGATACATTTATGTCAAAAGTACTATTAGAAATGCTTGCGCACAAAATAAATACAATGTTCCAACAAGACTAATGATAGTCAAAAACAAAAGGTCAAATGATAGAGTCGTGATAAGTGAAACTCCAAAGGTTCTATAAATGAATGTAGCAACCCAAAACCTCTGAAGAGTTTTAATCTCAACAAATAATGCCAAAGGCCATATGGTAAAAATGAACCATATTATTAATTGTCAACCTCTGAACATGTCATGAGAAACCGATGACACATTCCAATGAAGACAACAAATATAAAAAATATATTGCCATAAATAGAATAGTAATTCCAAGAGCTTGCAACTTGACTCTAAAAAATTGTTTGCAATATTTGTTAACCAGAAATTCAAATTTTTAAATGGCCACAATCCTAATTCAGTCTACTAAATGTTTGATAAACAGGACTTAGTAATCTTCATATATGTCAAACAGGACAAGAGACATGGACAATAATAGGAGTTGAAACAGGAAAACTCATCAGTGAGAAACTTGAATGCATAAAATAGAAGACTAAGATAACTTACCATTTAACTGTGCTACATCTATGGTGAAATTTCATTCCTAAAGTACAGAGCAAATCTGCACTACCGAGGCAGTGAAGTTAGATAGTCAGTTATCATAATCACATTGAACAATGAAAAACTCCAAACGATGTGGGAACGAAAATTTTTGGATCATATTATTTTTCAAAGGGTATTTCTAATCAGTTGTACATCTATGGTGAAATTTAATTCCTAAAGTACAGAGCAAATATACAGTTGCACTACTGAAGCAGTGAAGTTGAGTAGCCGGTTATCATAACCACATTGAACAATGAAAAACTCCAAATGATGCAGTGACGAAAACTTTTGGAACATATTTTTTGAAAGGGTATTTCTAGTCAATTATTAATTTTAAAAAATTAGCCACGTTTAGATTAGGCAAAATTTACAATTATCAACATTCATTTTTGCTTTTTGCCTAATCTATAATAAATATACTTTTATTATCTTCAACATAACAATTAGCCAGCCATTCTATATTCTTTGAAAAATATTTTGTCCCCTTAAATTTTTTCAGACATGATATGAGCCCGAGTTAAAATACATCTGAAACAGAGATAGCAAAATTCGGAGAGATTGGCCCAAAAAGTGAAGAAAAATAAAGAGCTAACCTTGTACACTGGATACACCTGGTCATGACAGTTTTAACGAGAGGGCCAAGGTTCTTATCCACCACAGATCTCTTGGTTTCAGTGAAACGCCCACGATCTGATCCAAATGCCATCGACTGATCTTGGAGATCACATTCCCCTCCTTGATCACAAATTGGGCAATCGAGAGGATGATTTATCAACAAGAATTCCATCACTCCTTCTCTCGCCTTCTTTGCCAATGGAGTATTTGTCTTTATCTTCATACCTAAAACAATTCATAGTTAGGCCCAACCCAATTCAGACAATCATAGAGCATCAAAAGTCCTCTAAGGAATTTCAAGAAAAATAAAAAATGACCGAACGCTAATTATGCTACACCCCTTTCAGATAAATATAACTTCGTTCTGATCCCTCCAAGAACTTCGAAAAATCTGAGAACAAATTTTAAAAAAATAAGAACTAACAAACAACCCCAGACAGGTATACATATGCTTTTAGCAGCATTCAATTCATGTTTGCTTTCAAAAATTTGAGACCAAAAAATAATTATATAATATTAAGCCTATAAATCATTACACAATTATAAAACAATTCAAAGTTTCAAACCTTCTGAGACTTATAGAAATTTTGGAAGAAGAAATAGGCACCAATAATTAACACCAAACTCAAAGCATATGCTTAAAAAACATCTAGATCCCCTCTTAATTCTCTTTTAACAATTAAACAAGAAATCTGGAAAAAAATGCCCATTTGATATGAACCCAATTCAGACGATCATAACATCCTTAAAAACACAATTTATGGCTGGCCAATCCAATTGCATCATTCAGACCCTATGTGGATTTCGGAAATCTGGACAAATTGACTGAGCAATAATTAAGCTCGACCCTTTTTCGAGAAATATAAGATTATTTAAATTGTTCCAAGAGCTTTAAAAAGGCCGAGAACAAATTGTTAAAACAAGAACCAACCAACAACCCCAGCAAAGTTTTTGAATGATTTAGCAGCATTCAAATCATGCTTGAAGCTTCCAAAATTTTGAGACAATGACTATATTCGGGAAAAATCAAGAAAAAAGCACCATATCGCAAACAATCGATAGCGAAACAGATCAGAATTCAGAAAATTATAAAAGCATTCAAAACTATTCAAAAGATTAGAACATCAATGAGAACCCCTATAAGGATTTTGGTAAAGGCAGAAAGAAAGATGTTGATTTATTAGGATCACTGCAAATGTATTAACATTGCCTCTTCAGTATATGTTTTCCAAGAGCAATGATCTCTCTTTTATATTGAGAAAGAGGCTAGGAGAGACATGTCCCTTCATGGGACATGTCTATTCATTATAATGTTTCATTAAATCAATCATATATATTAGAATAATATAAGTTTGCATAATATATATTAATAATAATATATATAATATAACATATATATATGATATATAATATATATATATATAAACATTATATGTATTCTAAATGATTATACGACTGAAGCTACAAACATTAACACTCCCTCTTAGCTAGGGAGGATAAATATATTACCTCAATGTAATATGTGAGTATAGATAATCATTTAAAATTTATATCATTTTATTGATATCACAAGCAATGGTTCTCAAGTATCAAATCCATGATACTCACCAAATACTCAGAGCAATGGTCTCCAAATGTCAACTCACAAGATATTCACCAAGTGCTCAAAAATGATTATCATGAGTAATGGTCTCCAAGTATCAAATCCATGATACTCACCAAGTACTCAGAGTAATGGTCTTCAAATATCAAGTCCATGATATTCACCAAGTACTCAAGATGTCTTGTATGACATGTGCACTAGTATCACATATGTGATACTTATCATATAGACATGATATATCCATACAATAGAACTTCTAAGTAATTTAAACTATACCTTCTAGTCCATATTGATTTACAGGATATATCAATCATGATCTACTTGGACATCAACCATATGATATCCATCATGATAAAAAGTTAGACTTGTAAGATCGTCACCTTACTATAGTAACCACAAACAAACATCAATGAAAGATCGTCACCTTCCATGATGTTTCCACTAAGTCATGTAGTAACTCACATGGTATCCACCATGAACATTTCCAGAGGGTGGAACCAAGGCTTTCAACTCAAACTTCTCTCTCATAAAGAAGAAAACATTACAAGGAATTTCACCTCATTTAAAGTACATCTCAAGTAATTACAGATGTTGAGTCTCCCTCTCAATAAGGGGTCCAATCCATAACCCTGAGCTTGTCTTCAATAATGTGCAAACTTCACTTTGGCTGAAGGCTTAGGAGAATATATCTATTGTCAGATCTTCAGTGATAATTGACTCTGAATGAATAGCATTCCAAGTATTCATCTATGGTTTTAGGCATTCACATAAAGGCCTTTCAATTTACACATATGGAACTTCATCTCATGAATCATAGTCCTTTGACTACTACAATTTCTTGATCACTGGGGAATTCATCTCGACATGGTCTACTCCCTCTGAATCAATATGATAGAGATACTCAAAAGTCAACTGAAGCATATCCTCTATCTGCTCCCTCTCTTCATCCAAGGTTGCCTGAAATGCCAGGATCCCTCTTGATATAGAAGGGTACTCATAATCTCAATCATCACAGATTTCTATGAAACTCTTATTATCTGACATGATTCATACGTGGCTAAAGGTGCTAGATCCAAGACCACTTTGGAGTTACTATCATAAGATCGAGTCCTAGAGTAAATAGTTATATGACCATCTCGATATTTGAACAAAATCCAATCATAGTCTTCTCCCTCTCATTGGAAGATCCCCTTGTCTTGATTTTATTTCATAGTCTCGAATGTTATCACCCGAAAAAAAATGCCTCAACAGCAGCATTCCTAATGCACCATTCTTCTCTTCCTGGAAGAACATCCCTGAAGACCAAGGAAATGAACAAGAGTATATTAAGGTAAATGGCTCTTATTGTTTATACATATAAGCGAGAGACTATAATAAGCAAATAAATGTAATACTCAAAGATAGTGAATACTTATCTGCACATACTTGATACAAGTTGCTTCAATGAAGGTCCATATACATCAAATCAGAAAACACCTTCTCAGATTATTTGAGAGACATCTCCCCTTTGAGTCATCTCCCCACTAAGGATGGTTCAAATGGGAATGTAACATTGGATATTATTCCCCCCACAATGTAAAATTCCCACTCTTATATTGTTGAACAATACTGCATCATATCAAATATGGCAAACTTCTTTTTGTTCTTCTTTTTTCTTACTCTTACCAAATATTTAATGGTTCTTCCAAATGAATCCAATTTCCCAAATTGATAAATCAATTTTAAAACTTCTTCTTTCTTCCTTATGAATATTGGTCTTCTTCCATGCTCGAGTTTGGTCCTTTAATCAAATGAAGGATCCCAAAACCACTTGATTCTTTCACGTTGATGTGCATCCAACCTTGTACTATCAAAGTCCTAAGATAATAACATACTCGTGATAGTTTTTTGCATACAAGAATGTTAATCTCAAGAGTATTATTCTTATGAATCGGCTACTATAAACTCCGCATGGAGGTACTTTATAAAGGTTTTATGCCTGTTTAATTTGAGGAGGGGTTCGTCATTACTCTAATACGGTGGAGATGGAAACTGACACATGTATAGAATCATGCTTCCTACTAGTCTCATAGACACCAAAAGATAGGAAGGTGTTGTCATTTGAAGTATGGGCATAGACGTGAATCAGTCATCTCTTTTCGGGAAAGGACAAGATATCATAGTCTTTGTTTTCCGAAAGAAAATCAAATGTCTCCATGACTTAAACACAACTTTTTGATAAAATGAATTTACATTTAGTTCACATTCATTGGGCCTATTTATGTCTTCTATATTGAAATGACCAAAATAGTACTAACACTTATGTCCTTGTTTCAAATCGATCACCTTCTTTCCACCATTGCCAATTCTTTTAATCACTTTCAATAATTTATTTACACAAATGCTAGTTGAGCATTCCATGAAATTGTATTCCTATTTGATAACTATCAAATAGTTGGCACTCATCCCCTATGTTCTACGATTTCGCATATGCATCACAATGAAATATTGAACCCAATTTATTATATTATGGTCAAAACCATCTGCATAGCGATTATTATCCCTCCGCTTCCAAGTTAATATTCTCCGCAAAGAATGAATAAAGTGTCATTATTAATATGAGACTTGAGTCCCTCAATAATGGCAAAATAATTGTGAGCATCTGCAAACCCATCACTAATGATGTAGTTGCACACATGGCCATAGGAGTATCTTAACACTCTCTACTCTCCGTGTCTACTTTTATGTGTCTTTGCGTTTGTGTTCCTTCATTGTCACCATGCACATCCAAAGCCAAAGTTGGTAATAGAGTTGAATATGCACATCAACTATACTCACACAACACTCTATGCTATATTTCCATTCTTTATAATGTATTTTACTCCACACAAATCTCCAACGAAACCAATTTGTAAGATCATTTCTACTAGAAATTTATTTCTAAGAAATCAAAATTATAATGATTGCTTCTACTAAGAGCCCCCTTAGTCAAAGCATGTCCGTTGGTATCTTCAAGCCTGAGGATTGCTACAACATAGAGGATGCACTTGCCCATATGACCATTGTGGCTAATCTTATCGAAAAGACTCGCAATATTACTAAGGTAGCAACATTCACATAGGGATTGAAGTGTGCAATGATGAGAATAGTTGACTCAGGGTGGTTCCACTTTACTTCATAGGAAGCAAGTAAAGGAGTGTCATTTGCAGACCTCTCGCTTGGAGACATCAGGAGTATGCATCAAATACACTGCACTTGGGAGAGAAAGGACGTGCTCTCTTACTCATGCCTTGCCATTCTCAGATCTTACTTCAATTGCTTCAAAGGAATGCTTTTATTGTCTTTCTATGGCTCCTTAGATAATTGGTCTTTCAATATAAAATAGAGAAGAATCTGTCTTATCTCAGCAAACTTCCATGATAGTACACCTTCATGTCACTGTGGCAAGCATTTCCAAGTCGGCACATAGAACATAGCAGGAGCTCCAAGCCGGGCACACATAGTTCAACACTTTGATCCATTGTCGACTCAACCAGCAGAGGTCCTCTTACCAAGCAAGCTTCACGAGATCTGTTCCGCATTTGAGTGACATCCGCACCAAGCCAATTGTGAACATGCCACTCTACCAAGCTACAGACTCACTTCCGTAGCAGAAATTGGACTCGCCAATGCATCGGTGATCTGACCAATTTGACTGGAGAATCATTCGATTCTAAGCCAATCAAACATTGTGGTGACATTGGATCGCATCTGGCATCATAGTCCAACTCAACAATACTAGTCGTATATCGCATATCCGGCGAGTAAGGGACTCTCCATTCACCACAATCGCCGCACGCAGTCAATCCTCTGCATACATCTGGACACAGGCAACATTGACAGTTCGTCGGTCAATCAAATTGGTGACGTAGAAAAGGCATGTCTTTGATTTTCTCTATTCTCCATTTGCAGCCTGGCTTGGCTCCGATACCATGTGATTTATTAGGATCGCTGCAAATGTATTAACATTACCTCTTCGGTATATGTTTTCCATGAGCAATGATCTCTCTCTTTTATATTGAGAAAGAGGCTAGGAGAGACATGTCCCTTCATGGGACATGTCTATTCATTATAATGTTTCATCAATCATATATATTAGAATAATATAAGTTTGCATAATATATATTAATAATAATATATATAATATAACATATATATATATATATATATATATATATATAAGCATTATATGTATTCTAAATGATTATACGACTGAAGCTACAAACATTAACAAAAGAGAATGGCTAAGCAATAATTAATCCCAACCCAATTAAGAAAATTATATCATGCATACCCAAGGGTTTTGAATTTGAAGGCAAATACTGAACAGGTCTAGAATAAAAAACTAATCAAACTAAGCTCAATTCATTATTATAACAATAATATTATAATATCAAAAATTTTGAGAGATGACAAAATTTCTCAAACATGGAATAATCAAATAGTTAAACTGTTAGTCCCAAGCTAATTCCAACAAGCATAACAGTGTCACGACCCTCTAAACATCATTTATTTCTTAAAGATATTTAATTGTTTCGTGATGAGTTATATTATTTTCTTTACATAGAATTTTAAATTTAAATATTCATATTACATTATTGTCATTTAGTGTTGTTTTTGTTGTCCATCTCCTTAGACAATAATTATTAAAAACTTAATTTCAAGATACAAAAATTATTTATTATAAGACTTCCAATATTATTAAAATATAGTCGGAAAATATTACAAGATATTTATAAATACTAAAATAATATTTTGAAGTAATAAAAAAAATAATAATAAAGCAATAATATGAAAATAATACAATCATTAGAGATTGAATACTACATAAATAGTAATATCAAATTCAAATAATAAATATTAAATAAATAAAGAAAACGAAAACAAAATATAATAAATTATCATTTCTTTTTTTATTTTGCAATCAATAAATAATAGCTATTATAGACGACTAAACCAAAAGACTTAGCATCTAATATAAAGATATATATATTAAAATCTATACCTTATAAAGAAGAAAAAAAAACCTTATATTACAGATGCGTGAGTCACATGGGAAGCCAAGGAAGGGGAATCAGAGAAAAATGTCACGCGTCCAGTGCTGGAAGGAGAAGTGACACAGCAGCAAATGTGGCAGCCAAGGATTAAGAAAAACATGCAAGAGGGAGACGTGGCTAACAGTAACGTTCCAGCTGCAAAAGAAAAAACAGATGTGCACAAATCTGAAAACATTCTAGAAGGAATGACTGCTTGGGAGCACTGTTGGAAAACTAGTTTAAATAGGGTTTTAGGTTGTTTTTATAGACAGAGGGAGAAAAACTGAAGAAACAGTAATAGCAGCAGCACTGTGGGAGATTTCATAATTCTTCCTTGATATTTATAAATTATAAGAGCTTCACCAGAAGATCCGCTCTTTCTTTTGGATTCTGTTCATTAAGGAAGGCAACGAACCAGGTATGTTTGAGTTGTTTTATTTTTATATATATATTCTTTTATATTCTTTTGAAAAAAAAAACCTTGTTTCCTTTCCTATATTAAATTGCTGATAACTTATTCGTATACATTCATTTCTGAATACCAGTGTATATATAAAAAATATGATAAAGTACAGAATTGTTGAGCTATTTTTTTAATTCAAATAGTTTTAAAATAATATGTTCTAACACAGCTGTGGATGTATTTAATGTTATGCTTCACATTCATGTAGCTACGTTTTGGTATTGCTGTACTATACTTAGTAATACTCAGAATTTTATAATTTGCTGGCTGTAACTATACCTAATAATATGCAGAATTTTATAATCTTTGGTTGTTGAAATCAAATTATTTATCAGATACAGGCCGTTCTCTTTTGGAATGGCAAAGTACTTTCTTGAGATTATATACCTTAGATTGTGCACAGCTGTTGTTGTCTTCTATACTGAAAAAAAAATCTATCTTCTTTCTCTGATATAGTATTTACTGGAAACAGAGGTAGCAGACTATATTTTAAGACCTCATTTTGTGTTGTCTTAAAATTAGCCATAGGTTTAACTACTTGTTTCTTTATTTGTTGATATTATTCCAATAACTTTTAAAATCTGTTTTGTAATTGTTGTAAAAAAAAATTAATTAACATTTAGATATAGGTTCAATTTACAGTATACATATGCACAAATAGTAATTGATTGTGTTTTAGTAAATGCTGAGAAGTGGCTATATAATGTATGAATGACAAGAGAGAAACTTGTTATGGTATTTACGATAATCTGAATAAGTATAGTCGGTGATTGTTCTCTTTAAAAACTTGGAATGTTGCTACTAGTTTTTTAAAAAATCTGTTTATTCTTCAATTTTGAATGGATATGTTATAACACAGTTCTAGGAATCTGAATAGTAACATTCACCAGTAACCAGTTGAAATAGAATTATTTGAAAAGGACTTACCAACAGTTCAACCTTCATACCTCCTCATAGTTCGTATCATTCTGGACCAAGCGAAGATTGTCAGCTATTAAACTTTTGGTTGTCAAGTGCTGAACTTATGTTGAACTCTAAAAGAACTTAAGAAAAGTTAGTTTTTTTATCAATAAAAGGTGTGAAAGTAGGATACATGCGCATAGGATAAACTTACACATGGTTAAACTATAACCTTAAATCAAGTATTGCTGATATTATAGTGAACAACTCAGGATTCTGCCTGATTTGCCTAAGTGGGTTTATGATGGCGAAGAACTGTTTGGGATGGGTAATGCCCAAAAGAGTTCGTCCCCTGCAACAGTTACACCAAAAATTCAGTAGTAACCAGAACTACATACTACGTTAGTGTGAATGAATTCAAGGGGCCTTGATCCCGTGGATACAAGTATGTAGGCAGCCTGGTAGGTGAAGGATACCACCAACACACAGGTTCCTTGAACATAATTATAATTAAAATGGTTTCATCTTAACAGTCAAGTCAAGATACAAGCTTCTAAACTTATTTAACTAAAGAGTGATTCTCAGGAAGGTATCTATACTCGGCCGGATGCCCGAAAAACCGAGAGGGGGTATAGAACTGAAAATTAATCTCGGTGGGCTGCACTTGGCCGTAAGCCCGAAAACCAAGGAAAGGTGCAATTCTTATTTTATAACTTTGCTAAGAGCCTTGGCACAGTCTTGGGCAGACTATGAAACTTCTTGCAAGCTACTCTCGACCCGGATGGTCTCAAAGAGTGAAAGTCTCTGATCAGAGCATTACGTATTTCCTGTCCTTATGAACCCATCTCGGATGGATGAAAGAACGACCTCTACATCACTTACTACATCCTCTGTTCCGCTCAGATAGATATTGGATCCGGACGATCCTTTATTTGCCCAGGACAGAAGAGCCTAGATGGCTAGGTGAAAGTTTTGTCCCGGATGGACTCATTTTAAAATTTTATCTCCTGAGTAATCAATGATTAACTTTATCAGGTAAGCAAAAAAAAAATTAGCCTTGTATTTAAGTTGTTTGCTTTTAGTAAAGTTTCTAGTTACTTCAATTACGACAAGGTTGGTCTTTACAAACAGCATTCATTCAACAGTGAAGATGTTGGAATTTTTTAGGGAAAAAAACTAATCAGTTTTTCAACACCAACCCAATTCAAACAGCTATAACAACATTGAAACCTCTCCAAGTGTTTTGCAAAGTTGGGGAATAACTTCACATCTAAAATAACAAAAACATTAACCTCAACACAATTCAATAAATTATAATCTAAATTGTAGGAGACCTTTGATCCAGATGAATTTCAAAGTGATTAATAAACCTGTACAATCATGAACAAATCAGATAAGTATAAACAGAAGAGTGAATTTAGATATAAGGACAGTTAAAGAATACAGATATGACGAAACAAAGCAGGAAAAGTACACTCGACTTTACGCGGGTGTGCAAAGGTCTTGAACTTCTAAGTGAATGCATAAGTGTCCTACAAACCTCAAATTTTGAAATATGAAATGAATAGAGGTCATTTCAGCTTCCTGTTACTATAGAACTTCCTTTCAGGTTCCAAAAGACTCTTGCATATAGCTTCCAATATGTATTTGTATTGGAGGAGTTTTGGAAGGTGTGGAGGAAAGGAAAATCATGTGTTGTACCACTCATGTCCATTATAGAAGGACAATTGTATGTTGTACCAAACATTCCAGATTGAGGGAAGAAAGAACAATTTTGCATTGTATATTCTTCTTCCATAGCAAGAACAATCATGTATTGCATGACCCATTTCATGAATAATATTCTTGGGTAGAACAGCAGTTCCCTCTACCGAGCTTTTTACCCCACATTGGGGCCTTCCTGCCTCAAATATTGTTTCCTATCACAGTACTATGTATTTGTATTGGAGGAGTTTTGGAAGGCATAGAGGAAAGGAAAATCATGTGTTGTACCATTCATGTCCATTATTGAAGGACAATTGTATGTTGTACCAACCATTCCAGATTAAGGGAAGAAGGAACAATTTCCATAGCAAGAATAATCATTATATTGCATGATCCATTTTATGAATAATATTCTTGGGTAGACCAGCAGTTGCCTCTACGAACTGGGTTTTTTTACCTCACATTGGGGCCTTCCTGGCTCAAATATTGTTTCCTATTGCAGTATTTTGTTTCTTGAGTAGAACAATGGCTGTTACTAATCATTAATTAGCACATACAAGTTTTTCTGTTATATTTTCTATAGGCATAGGTCTTGAGATTTTAACAATCAAATGGTATCTAAGCAGCAAGTTTAATGGGGCCTGTAAAGAATTTTGGTAACAAGCAGAGTTGATTTGTATAACTATATTTGCAACTAATCTCAAGGTGTGCAGGCTGCAAAAACTCAACCCTGACTAGATCAATAAAAAAGAAGCTTGAAGATCTCCAAAAGAGCCCTGATTTAGAGCAGCAATTGAGAAGAATCAAGATAAATTCAGAAAAGCAGGACAAAAAACAATCAATCGAGCATCAATCTATTATTCAATTCATCAGTTCAAGACAGAATTCCAGAAATACACTCACACTACTTATAATTTCAGAAATTCATCCAAGAATTATTGCTAATAGCATTCAAATATTATTCAAGGGATTGATTATCAATCCATCAAGAAATATTACTCAGCAATAGTCTAGCAAATATACTAAGTCATCAATTCTGAATTCTAGTTAGTAATTGTGAACCAGAAGGGGTTGTACCCATGGGGTCAGCTAAGGTTTGGAAGGGCAGGGTCTTTTCCTACCCTTTGGCAAGCTAGGGACGAGGTCCTTGGTTTTGTCACAAGACGGTGTCTGAACTCACACAGTGAGCTAGGGTTTGGAGGGACAAGCTCCTTTTCCTATCTTTGACATGATGGGGACAGGGTCCTTGGTTTTGTTACTGATGACTTAGGGATGGAGTCTTTTAGCTCAGCACATTTGCAAGGTATTTATGGGAAATTCAGAATTTGATCAACTTGGGGATTGTGCTATAACTTAAACATATTTATATAGAATGTAATCCTTGATAAAACTATTATATCTTGAGAGAATTATATTATTTTAAAGAATATCCCAAAAATATGAACATTACAAGAACGTCAAAGACATCTCTCAACCATCTCCGGCACGTCCAAGCACCCAAAGAAAGAAAAAAATATCTATTTTTTAATACTTTATGAAAACAGTTTTTTAAAATTAGTGTGAATTGAGTGAAAAGAGTTAGTGTAGGTAATTATGATGGAAGCAAAGGAAGCAGGAAATGCAGGTGTTGGCAGTATTTTATTTTTTTTGCATTGAACAGGTGTTGGCAATATTAACAGCAAAAATGAACAACAGATTTCTTCAGGCACAAATAATGAAAAATTAAAGAAATTGGACGGGGATGAAGCAATAATTGGCAACAGAAGTTAGCCAGTTCCAATCCCAGGGAAATGTGATAAAGTGTTAAAAATGGGTATAATACAAAATATGTGAAACAATCAAGGTGTGAATCCCACCCACAAAGGCAAGTTTACATTTCAAACTAAAATAACAATGACAGTACTTAACCCTAGCAGGATTTTGGAGAATTGAGAAGAAAAATTACCTACTTTAACAATAGCAATAATTAATCCCTCACAAATTAGTTGACTGCAACAGCACTAAAAAACCCTCTGAAATTTTTTGACTTCTAACAAGAAAAAGAGCCTACAATTCTTAACCCAAGCCAATTCCAGTAATTACAAAATCAATCAACAACTATGAGATTTTGATCTTCTTATTAATTAATCCAAACCAAAATAAGGCATCTATTAAACCATTTAACCCCATCCACAGGTTTGAAAAGTCAATTAAAAAAATCCCTAACCTGACCAGTGTCAGACAGCTATCCAATACCCTCTGAAGGGCCAAGAATTTTTGAGTTATAAAAACAAAAGGGCTAATTCAAACTAATTTGAGACAACCATAACTGAATTAGAACTCTTCAGTATGCTTTAGTATTATCAACGACGCAAATTTGCATTGCAATACAATAATTATTCACCCCAACCCAGTTTAAATGTGTTGGTATTACAGTAGGATTCATGCAGCTTTGAAGTTAAGCAACATTACATAAAAAGGGATGTGTATACGTATAAGTATAACAATCAATAATTAAAGGAAACGACGAATTCTTGCGTTTCACAATCAATAAATCAAACCCAACCCAGTACAGAATCATATAATACCATTAAACCTTCACTGGAGATATTGAATTATTAAAGCGAAAAGATGGATTCATCCTTTTCACAATAAAATAATCAACCAAGATTCAATTCAGACGATTAAACAGTTTTCAAACACTCCAAGACTGTCTTAAAAATTCGGAAACCAAAAAAAGGGTATCTCATACATTAAACAAACTATAATTCGCCCCAACCCACTTCAGAAAAAATACTATAAAATTCAGCACCCTCTCAAGTTTACAGATAATTGAATTCTACCGAAAAAAATAACCTAATTTCAAACCTAATTCACACGCCTATATCAGCGTTCAAACCTTTCCAAGTGTTAATTTTGACAATTTCGAGCTTTCAAAAAAATTACTACGTGCCAAAATAAAATGAATAATTAAATCCCAAATCCAAATCAGACAGCCGTAACAACATTGTACCCACAAGAATTAAAAAGAATAACCTGGAAGCGCAGGCATTGCGCAAGATGCAACAGGTTTGGGTGTTTTCTCCACCTCGACGAGACACATTCTGCAATTTCCTGCAATGGAGAGACGAGGATGGTAACAGAAGCGCGGGATATCGACCCCAGCTAGCTCGCAGGCCTGAAGAACGGTAAAGCCCTTTGGAATTTTGACCGAGTGTCCATCTACACTTACTTCAATCGCCTCAGCGGGCTTAAAAAACTCCACCCTCGCTCCTGCAACAGGCTTGGCTGCTGCTGCTGCAGTCTCCGGCTCCTCCGCCGCCTTTGTTGTTGAGATTGAGCGCTGGATCGAAGGCAACAACGCAGCCTGCTGCGCTGATCGTACGCGTTCAAAAATTGTTTTCGATCTGCGTAGAGCCTGGTAAGCTTGGGTTCCCATCCCCATTTCTATCGCCGCTGCACTGCTTTTCAATGGTATGAGAAAAAATCTCTGAAAATTTTGGATGATCGCGGGTATTTATTAGTTTTTGGGCATGTTACTTGAGGTCTTAATATTCAGTTTTCTGTCAGATGATTAAAAAGTCTCAATTGAAGGAGATGGAACCAGGATCGGATACCGCCTCATTTCGCAAAAAATCATTCCCCGTTAATTCCTCATTGTTTGTGAGGAGGGCGGAGTAGTCGTTTCTCAAGTTTTTAATGTAAAATTAGTAGAGTTTGAAGTTACATAGTTTGGGTTTCAAATATTATAACTAGCAATCGCACATAGTTTGGGTTTCAAATATTATAACTAGCAATCGCACTAAGTGTGCAATGGTTACGCTTTTTTTAATGTTTTTTTTCAATTTTAATTTATTTTTGTACATAATTATTAAATATTAACTTAATTGTAGACGAAAATTAAATCTTAGATTACTTGTATCTTTAAAAAATTTATTTCACAACATATTTATTTAAAACCACATTTCATTGCAAATATTTGAGTCTTCCATTTTATTGAAATATATTAAGCATTGTATAAAGAAGAAGTATGCATTTAGTAAATTTTATTCATCTTCAAAAATGTAAGTATGCATTGACAAAAGATTTTCCGTCATATTGAGGAAGGTATTACTTCTAATTGATTACATTACGGTCGATGAGTACTTCTGCCATGGGGTAATAGTCATCGAACCAGTAAAGGTGCTCGAGTGTGCGCCTGAGCACACCCCAGTTGCATGTGGAAAGATAAATACTTGGGTAGAATGTACAAGTTGTCTAGGTCCATGTAGGTATTTGGTCTCATACAATCTTTCTTATACGATCATGTATTTGCATAGACAAAAAAGCTCCATGTGGTCCCCACCTTTCTACGATTTGTTGGTTCCACATTATGTTTGAGTTTGATGCAAAATGCAAGCGATAAAGTTGACTATAATAGCAAAGGTTTTGCATATTTGTTGTATTGTTTTGTGGACCTCGGAACATTTTCTGTAACCATGATTGTCCTAAGCCTTGTATGAGATTTGAGTATTCACATTCAGATGTTATTGATGCTACTTGAAACCATATTTCGCTTGGAATATGATGCATCTCTGTCATATTGCATGTTCCACAAGTTTCAATTTTTGATATATATGGATCTCTATAAAAGTGGGCAAAATTTCTTCGTGATATTGGACGACATGTGATTAGTCCTTTTTCTTGTAGTAAACTTTGTGCAATCAATCCTGCAGATATTTCTTCTTCATGAATCCCATGAATGTCGACATGCTGAAAGAAGTGATCAATTACAATAGTCCTTTGTCGCAACATTTCTGCAAAATAATTGAAGAATTATTAATAAGCATAATAATAATCCAATAATAAAATATATTTATATTTGACATTGTAATTGTAGTAAAGAATACTTAGCATTTAATCTATTAATTTGTAGAGGGTGAGAAAAGATATAATAATTAAGATATTTATAATAGACATCCAATTTTACATTCAAATTGCAATAAAATAATCTTTGAATTTACTTTAATTGAGAATCTATTAATTTGTAGAGGGTGAGTTTGGTTTTTGTTACAAATTTCAAATATCCACATTATTTATGAGTATTGCTAAGCATATTTGGAGATTCAATTTATTTAATGAGAGCAAATACTGGTAAACCTGCATGAAATGGTTTTTCTTTAGCAATAATTTTATTCTATTTGTCATCTTTTTTTGTAAAGGATTGTATGGAAAAGTTAGTAGGCGAATGCACCTTTTATTTTTTGTTGTCAATTTGTTGTTGTTTTATGGAACAATATATGATAATCTCATCAAACAAGACTCTTCTTCTTTCCTGCGAGAGACAAATGGGTTACGTTGCATTCTTGTATACCTTTCAAATGTGAATGTTGGTTGAATGCGGAGGTTTGCAAGGTTACAAACTCTTGAAATTATTGTGAATGTTAGCCCTTGTCAATCAGTGCTTCCAATGTCAATGGTTGCTCTTTGAAGTGTAAGGCCTTGTGATTTGTATATTGTTAAGGCCCATGCCATTTTGAGTGGTATCTGACGGTGGATCCCATGGCTTATTGGGAGCACTAGAATGTATTTTGGGTTGTTATTGTCCCATGCTGGCCCCATGTAATTTTTGAATTCAACAACTACAAACAGAGGAAGTTGAGGTGGTTGTTCACCATCATTGTATACAATTGCTTTGACTTGTCCAAGTGCTCCATTGACAAGTCCTGTTTGTACCCATAAATTTGCACAGAGCATGACCTCTTGGTCAATGCATAAGAGGAGCTTAGACTGAAGTTCTTCTTCTTCTGGGTTTGAGCATGGTAATCCTTTAAGTTGCTCTGCATTGGAGAGTGCAACTGGCTTTGCTAAAGATAGTAGCATTTTTTTGTTATGGAGTAAGACCATTTCATTTGTTGAAAAAAGATGTATGGAAGAAATAAAAAGATTTTGTTCTTCTGAGCTGAGTCTTGAACCTGATCATGACATTAGTAGTTTCCAATCTGCTGTTGTAGGTGTTGCATTTCATAAATTTTAAAGGAGTGAGCGGAACTGAATCTGGATTGGGGTATCTCCAATTTGGCAAAATATTTTTTCCAATGTAATAATAGTTGTGAAGCTCTGCCATAGTGTACCACCATAGGAGCTTGAAGCATACATTGGGATGTCTTTGACTGGTGGAAGTTGCCCCAAATCGCCAAAAAAGTTAATAGAGCGTGCTCTAAAAGGAATGTGGCTATGAGTAGGAAATGCTTGTCGCAGCCTCATATCAATTTTTTCTAGTAACTTAGAACCAATGAAACTCATTTCATCTATTATGATATACCGAATGAAGTACATACTCTCTTGGTAGGTTGCAAGTGCTTGTCCTTGCAGGGGCACCATTTCTTTGATTGGTATCTGAAGTGCAGAATGAATTGTAGTGGCATGTATGTTGAATGCAGCTACGCCTGTAGGTGCGAGTAGTAGTAATGGCGAATGTCCATGTGATGCTGAGTTGGCCAATGTTGACTTTATGCTTCTAATAAGGTGTGACTTCCTAGTACATGTTGTGCCTTGAACAATAATCTTCAGTGGTTGCTGTTGAGAAGTTGCATTTAGATGTGCTAGAATAATATCACTTGTTTTTTGTTGTTGTGG
Organism: Chamaecyparis obtusa; assembly: GCA_027943335.1. Lineage (NCBI taxonomy): Eukaryota > Viridiplantae > Streptophyta > Pinopsida > Cupressales > Cupressaceae > Chamaecyparis > Chamaecyparis obtusa. The sequence continues at coordinate 793,203 of BSBK01000457.1, read as the reverse complement.
AGACAGCGCTATTTCCTTTTGGTGTTTAAGAACATGGGGGTCTTGAAATGTGGGGCGATTTGATTGTATGAAAGTACAAGCCAAATTTTTTTGTGATGGGTTGAATTCTCTATTTTCCCAATTATTGTTAAAATCAATTTCACGGCTTCCTAGCATGTCAAGATCATTTAGGTGGATAGGTTCACCTGGATATAATCTGACTAAGACTTGCCATTCATTAGGGATATTATCTTGCATAATATTTGCACCTGTTTCTGGGCTATTTACCTCATTTTCTTGTACTGTAGCTAGAACTGTCTTGCGTACATGCCAAGGTTGGTATTTACTTTTGAAGTTCTCCCATGTTGTAATAATTTCAAGTGTTGAAGATCCAATATCCACTTGAAAGTTGCGAAATGGTTTGTAAAGAACTAATTCACTCCAACAAAAGGCTTCAAAGCTAATGTCCTCCTTTGCAGGGATGGCTATGAAGCATGGAGAGACTCTAACAATAGCTTTTGTGGGGCCTTCTTTACATATAATGGTTTTATTTGAAATCCTAAATTTCCATTTTTGAGTGACTTCAATAAGTGATGCTGTGTCTAAATGTCCAGGGTGTGAGATGTAAGCTTCAATATTGGTTGGGTATGTGGTTGACGTTGTATTGGGTGCCAATGGTACACGTTGGATATTTTGTTGGTTGACATTTAAAGAAACAAATATCCTGCTAGGCAAGGAAAGCGGTAGTTTGAGGAGGAGGTGGCAGGTTTCTTGGGCGCCGATGTCACGTTCAACAATGTTTTCAAGAAGCATTCTATGAAAAGTGACTGGGGCAGGTTTCTTAGAGTCGAATTGTGTTGAAATGTGAGACAACATGGCATTGTATGTTTCAGACTTGCTCTCTGACTTTGCTGCATATTTTGCAATGTATTTGAGGACAGTATCAATGGAGAGGACGGGTTGAAAATCTACATTTGCCCTCCAAATGGATAGTACTTGTGGGTTGTGTAGGTTTAGGTAGTCATCATTATGAGCAGGGGTGTGTGAAGGTTGGCCATTATCAGTGATACAAAGTTTTGAATTTTCTTGTGTACTCCAAGGGGCTTTATAACGACACACAACATTAGGGCCTTTCATTCTTAGACATGTTTGGGGAGAACATTTTGTGTGTCGTTGCACACGGTTGACCAATTTAGTGTAGTCTATCACGAGGTCAGCCAAACTAATCATACTAGTATCCATTAAACATGGGTCATCAAGAGGATTTTGATGAGTGTTTTGGTTTCTCAATTGGACAATTTTTGGGTTCCAAGCAGATACATATGTATCGATGAAGTCAAGTGCATTTTGTATGGATTGAGCATCATTCCATTGTAATTTACTAATGTTTGGTGCTTCACGTAGCCAGATGAAACCATGGATATGAGCTGAGCCTCTGTGTTGCCATTCATACCTGATAGGATTTATTTTTTTTAGGGAAAAAATTGTTGAAATAAATAATATGAGTGAGTGGAAGTGAGAGATATACCTATACCAATAATCTGTTGCACCAAGAAGCTTGTCTAATATCTCCTCCTGAAATGTTGTAAACCGGTGATGCATGTAGAGTGCTGCAAGGTGTGGATTTTGAATGATATTTTGTATCCTCCATTTGGTTGCTACAGTGGGGTTGGTTAGTGGCGTAGATGGCATGGTGTTGTACAAATCTGGCCATTTTGTATCTGTTGCACTTAGGGTAAAGAACAAAGTTTGACATCCAATTTGAATGACCATGTCAATAAGCTCTCCTCTGCGTTGACTCTAGAATGGTCGTGTCCCACGAATTGATGATCCAAATCGCATCAATTGCTCAACAAGTTTGTCATCGAGCAAGTCCTTTAATCTTTGGTGTAAGTCAGCAATTGTTGTAGGCATTGAACCATCAAGTTGTTTACGAACAAATACAGCTGAAGTGGCTTGGCTTTGATGTCGTAGAAGGATATTTAGTATTAAGTATCTAAACCATGGGTGTTGGCCAAACCTATTATCATGGTAGCGCAAGAGATGGTGAGCATATTCATGTAGCTTGACATCTTTTATACGTGCTTGTTTAAATGCAGCTTTACCCTTTGGGAACAAGGTAGGGAACGCCATTACGAACAATCCTTCTGTTGTGTATGCATTGATTGGTGATGCCAAAATGGGTGGCCATTGAATGGTTTGAGCTGGTCATCCTTCACCTAGTTGTAGTAAAGAGCGTACTTCTTCCATCTCCCTATGTGCATTTGGTAGGTTTGGAACAAATGAAGTTGCATGCACATTGTCTCCCAATGTGTCTTCTTCTGTTACTTCACTTTCATTGGTGGCTAATTCAACAGGGTCACTTGTTGAAGTTGTTGAGGTTAACAAGTTCGAAATGTCAACCGAATGAAATGGCAAAGATGATAGTGTAGATTCATCTATCTGCACATCTTTGTAATATGGATCATTGCAGATTTTATATTTTAATGCTTCAAATACACGACTTCTACTAACATAGAAGTTGTATTGTTGATGGCCAATGTTTTCTTTGTTCACTAGAATTATGTCCAAGGAATCTATTCGCCTTGGCAAGAAAGCTGCAATCGTAGAAATATCTTGAGGAAAACATATAGTGTGGCCACTATACTTTAGTTGTCCACCTCTTGCATAAGTAACTTGTAGGATAGGGCTTATCCTTGCAATTAGCATCTCCTCAATTTGAGTTAGAATTTGTAAACATTTAGGTTGCACACCAGGGTCCATATTATTCCATTTTGAAAACTGGTTTCCATTTCTTTATGAAGAGCATCTATAACAAGTGGTTGATCCATTTAATTGTTTTGTTTTTATTCTTGGGTATTTTTCCATGCATACTGAACAAGTTGGAATATTGGAAAGGTTATCCAATTTGCAATGGAAATTATCTCTAGTTGTGTAGTAGTTTTGTGAGAAATGGGGAGAATATGGTTGGGTGGGTGGGATGAAGTGAGGAGTGCTTTCAATTTGAGGCAAACTTTCTTGTAGATGGTTTGGCATAGGCAAAGAAGGTACTATGGGGATGGATGGTTCAACTACAAGAGTTTGATGACTTTCTCATTTTTTCTTGTTGCTAATGTCCTTTGTTGCTTGGTACCTTGCTCGTCGCTTTTGGTTAGCCTGATTTTTCTTTTCCTGAGCATTATCATTTTGTATATCCATTTATAGATATATACACAAATAAAAGAGATGTTTTATAGACCTACAATTAGTGTTTTTGAAATTAGATTGTGGGGTATTTTGAAAGAATTGATATGTTACTAAATATTTAATTGTTAAATTTCTCTATGTAAAATGATTCTAATTTCTTACCTACATTAAAATTTATGTCTTACTTTATTTAGTAAGAACACATACATATGTAGTATAGTTTAAATTTAAAAACCTTTCTAAAAGATGTGAGAGTAAGACATATAGGGGAAATATAGTACTTACACATCCAGTATTTTGTATTACAAATGTAATCTTTTTTTGGGTTTGTCCAAAAAAGTAAGGGATAATTACATTTATCATAGTAGGGTATGAAAACATTTCTTTATACATAACACTCTAGTAGAAGCTTTCAAATTTGGATATGTAATTATGCATACTGAGATCCATGTGCCAATTTTAAGCAAGCTTTAGGGTTGTAATGACAATGCTTTGCGTGTCTTGACCCCCAAAAGGATTTTTTATTTATTGTAAGTTCAAAGAGAAACTGACTATTTATAACATTGTCCAATATATGTTTTGCAGCATCAGGCTCAGCTAGTAGGAGTTGTAAATCTTCTGCAGGTACTCCCAACAAATCAACGGAGGGTCCTTCAAATGCAATTACCTTCAGCAATTCACCTGTAGCATCTTGCAAGTCCATCTTGAGCATGTAACTATAGGCACAGTTGGAGAGCTCAACAGAACATTTGGGGCACCAGAATGTGTTTGTTGAGTAGCGAACAACCTTTTTCTTACATTTTTTGTTGTCTACTACTAGTGGACATGAAAGGTAGTATAATTTGTTCAAATACAATTTAGTGATTTTTGCTTGTACACAAACAAGATTTGTGTTGGAAAATTCTTTGTTGACAATAGTAGAGATATCTATTGGATCAACAAACTTGGTTGGGTAACTATGGCCTTTGGACAAGGATATAGAGGGTTGGTCATTTCCCAAATCTATATACCATATTTTTAATGCAAAAGCTTCAGGCAAAGTTGGATTGACTATAATAGAGGTTGGAAAGGTGCTATCAAGTTTTCTTCCATTCCATGATATTAGACGTGTAGATTTAACTAAAATTATGATTGGGGTTTGTTGGGTGAACATATCAAAGATTTGTTTGCCTTCTACTTCGCAGTGGTGACCCCATAATGTAATATCAATGGTACAATTTGACATGTCTTTTATTGTTGTTGTACATTTCTTTGTGTCAGTTCCATTTATTTTGTGTATGGTTGATGGAGGAGTTATAGATAAAAGTATGCCAATGACATCTACAAGGGAGTCGACAGGAAATCCATCTAGCGAATCTATGCTCTTGAAGTGGAAGCTATGCTTGGGTATTGTAGAGTCTGGACATGATGAAGGAGTTATGATTGATGAGTTTAATAGGACTATTTCATAAGGGTTTGTCGAGCTGCTATATTTTGTATCTGAAACTTTTATGCGACCACCAGAGATCTTGTATAGGCAACCAGGGTGAATAACCTCATAGAACTCATCTACTAGTTCATTAAAACAAGTTAGATGGATTTCAGATTTGTCTTTATCTATGACTTCAAAGCCAAATACTTTTCCTTCACGGGTAGCATTTTTGTATTCATGGATTGGTGTTTTTCCTAATGCTCGACCCTCAATGGACCAATTCCTATGATATGGAGTCAATGATTTAATGGGGAGTGGCTGAAAAGGAGCAATATTTTGTATAGAATAGTCTGTAGTTAGAGAAGACTCTAAGGCATGTTCAGAAGTTGAAGCACGAAGATAGTCAGTAATCTGAAGGAGTGGCATTGGAGTTCCAACTAGAGCTGCATTGTTTGAGATGATATCAAAGTTTTCAACTAAGAGTGCCCTGCAAAGAATAAAGAGTGATAATTTAGGTAGGAGTTTTAGCTTAGAAATCTAAAACTTTAAGATGGTAGTGTTAAAGAAAGGGCTTACGTGAAGTTCTGTAACATCTTGCAAGAATATTTATTGAGGCAAATAATTGAGCCCTTCACCAAAGCCTCTTCAATGACAAGATCTGTGAATTTGTCTGGTAGTAGAGCAAAATGGGTGTGTCCACCATCAGAGAGTTGTAGTCGGTATTTGGTAGACGTAGAATGTGCTTGTTGGATAGAATGTATAGATATAACTTGTAAGTATGGATCGATAATAAGCGTGCCTTCAAGAATCTTAGCAAGTGTGCTTGTTGTTAAAGTTACCATTGTGAAGTACAATCTAAAAGGAACCAAGTAGCCTGCAAGTGCGGGTAAATTTGGTTGTTAGGCTGTGGAGAATGTAGTATATGTTAAATGCAGTTCAATTTCAGGTGAAGTAGTTTGAGCATGTTATATTCAATTTTTTTTGTAAAAAATAAAAACAACACGTTGCTAGATAAGTTGTTGATTTTCATTTCTTTTTCCTCTATTCGACAATAATTGTGCCTTAGATATTATGCTAGTTAGTGTTTTTGTATAAAAATGCATTGTATATCATTATCTCTCTGTAAACAAGCCAACTGAATAATACTCAATCTGTGAAAAATTAAATTCTTCCAAGGAAAAATTATTTGTACAACATTTATTTATGTATTTATTGTACCCATAATCACATTCACGTTTGTAGATAGGTTACATAGTGTAGAAATAAAAGCTTGTCTATTTACATTTGATTATCTATATAGATGGTTGTTCTTGAACTACTTAGTGGAAGGTAGGATAGTTGATCACTTTATGTTCAAGTACAACTCATATGCTTCAACTATGGAGGGTGCTGCACCACCTGTGTAATAACGATCATAATACATCTCTTTCACGAAGGTGCATAGGCCCTCCAACTCAGTACAACTATCTTGAAGTGTAATGATGTATTTTTCTTCCACTACAAGGAATTGGCATTCAACTTTGAAGTTTTGCACAATATCATGACAATTGGTTGACAAAATCGAAGATAGAGATTGAACATTGGTTGCAAGATTTGTTGGTTGATTCACTGAGCAACATGATTCTTGTAGTATATTGGCTTCTACAATTGGAGTTGGCGGGCTGCTAACATTGTTTCTTGTCTCTCCACTTAGGACTTCAATGATTTCCTAGTTTTTCATATTGGTTACCATTTCTTGAGAGCAATGAATGTAAATATTACAATAAGTTATTGTTTTAAAAACAATTGTGGTGGGTGTAGTAGAAAATGTCAAGCAATGTGTACCTAAACTGGACATGTATTATATTATGCATGTGTATAATAAAAGCTAAACTAAACAATAACAAATGGTTGGGTGTTTAGATATCTAAAGATTACGTATGGGGGAGTAGAGTTTGGTTGGGCAGTAGTACAGATTCTAATATTCTTAAATTGCTTGGGTCGTGGAGTACCAAATTAAATTAAGGAGTATGAGACCAGTATTCAATTTTGTAGTGGACATTTCATTATTCATTAAAAACTGTAGCCATAACTTAATAAAAAGAAATGCAAGTAAATTTAGTATACAATCTAAATTAAATTTAAAAGTGCAATGGAATATAGATTGTGTCATTTCTAAAATTTAAAGGTGTGGGCATACCTGTTAAGGATGGTATGATGTGTATAAACTATGACACCTTTAATAGTTGTATAGTCAAATCTATTGACTTTGAAATCAGCTTGCTTGGTCCTATTCAACAAACATATAAGTTAACATTTAAGGTAAGTATAAGTGTATTTTTGGTATAAATTGCATGTGTTTCATATTTCAAAAATAATCCTATGTAATGAACATATTAGTAATAAATTTTTAAAATTGGTTTCTATAAACAACCTAATGTAACAATAGTCAACCCAAGCACAAATACATTCTTTGACTTAACTCAAAATACAATAGAGTATCTATTTATATATTGTACTCAAAATATACATCCATGCTTATAGATAGGTTACATATTGTGAAAATTGAAGCTCTGTGGCTTGCATTAGATAATGTATATAGGTTGGTGTTCTCATGTTATATAGTAGGAAAACAAGAGGAATGATCAAAGATTATTCAAATGCATCTCATATGCATGAATAATGGAGGGTGATGCACCGTTTTCATAGTACTGGTCGTAATATATTTCTTTAATGAAAGTGCACAACCCCTCAATTTTACTACAACTATTCAAAAGCTCTACAATGTCTGTTTCTTTGACAACTGGTAGAATACTGCTTCAAGGTTTGAAGTTGTGCACAATATCATGGCAAGTAGTTGAAAGAATCGATGAAAAACTCTGGACATTACTTTCAAGGCATTGTGGATTATTGATAGAACAACATGAAACTATAATTTTAGTAGTTGATTCTACTGCAACTACGGGACTGCTAACACTTTCATTTGAATTTCCACTGAAGACCTCAATGATTTCAGGGGTGTTAGCATTTGTTGTCATCTCTTGAAACCAACGAATATAAAATTTATATAAGTAGTAGGACAAAGAATACGTAAATAGATTAAAGAAGAATATCATTGTTGAGAAAGAAAAATCCAAAACCTAAGTGTATATATATTAAATATATATAATATAAGTGTATCTAATAAATTAAAATAATTAATAATATTTTTTTTGTTTATTATATATTATAACAATATAACTATAATATATATTTTATCTAGCGGCTAAATTTATAACATAATAATTGAGAATGTTAGTTGTACTTAATATGTTATTTTATTTAATAACATATCATCTTCTTCTATATATTTTAGCAACATTAAAATTCCTTTCCGTTGGTAAACAATTTAAATAGAAAATCATAAAATTACATCTATTTTATTATTTTAAAAATTCTACAAATTAATGATAGTATTAAAATTTAACTTTTCTAGGCAAGTCCAGACTAAATTTAATTTTAAATTATTTTTATGGCTTGGATTTCTTATATATAAATTAGATATCTTACATATGATTGCTTAAAAGAAGACAGTTCAATTATTTTCTTTATTTTATTTAATAAAAATATAAATTAATTTACTTTTAATTTAGTATAATTTTTTTAATATTTAAATATTTTTATCAATATAATCAACAATAGATATTAAATACGTAAAAATATTTCACTTTTACTATAGTAAACCTTATACTATAATTTGACAATTGAAGTTATGTTTTTGAAGAGAAATTAAAAACAAAAGTTTTTCATTAATGGTGTTTATTTCCTAAAAAGAAATGAAAATCAATGGTATCTATTTCCGAAAAAGAAATCAAAATCCTTGATTTTAATTACTCATTAAAATAGAAGCTGAAATTAAACATGTGAATTAGGAACAAACGAGGTTCCTATCTTTTTTGTTTTTTTATTTACTCTGACTTTCCATAATTCAATATCATGGATGCTCATGGTTTGAGGCTTTTTGTTCAACTTTAATTCTAAATTTGTCTGTTTGTTAGTATTGTCTAATAACATATCATCTTCTTCATTTGCTATACTCTCTACCTAATCACCATCTATTTATTTTCTATGACATTATATATAGTCTATTATTTTATAATTCTTTTTCATTGTATTTTTTTTTACTTTATATATTTTACATCTAATATTCTGATACATCGCCCTTCTGTGCGTCCATGACTCAGCATCAAAGAGACTGTCCATATCAAATGTTGTATCAATGCTTACGGGAAATTCTCCAATACCAAGGGTGGAGGCATCAAAAGTAAAACCTGCATTCACAAGCGAGATTGGTGATACGCAGTATGTGTTCATTGACTACACATCGTAGTCGGCCTCTTCCTCAGCAGCAGGGCCATCCTCTTCTTCTGCAGCTGGGACAACCTCTTCCTCTGCCCTCATCTCTAGCTCTTCATAATTGCCTCGCTGAAAATAACACAAATTCGGACAGCTAATTGGTCCCTTATCGAAAGAGGTTACTAGTATGCCAATTGTTTAACAGAGATGTTGAGAGATTTCTGGTACACCTTGTTTGACAGAGAAGATTTATTTGGAATGATCAACTGCAATTCAAATATGTTAAACTATATTATAGGTAGAGGAGGAATTTCCCTAAGCTGGGAAGCATGCTTCGACATTATATTGGGAACAGCTCAAGGTCTAACTTATCTACATGAGTATTCTCATGTTCGTATCGTACACAGAGACATCAAACCAGTGAACATTCTGCTAGATGACAAATTCCAGCCTAAAATTGCAGATTTTGGATTGGCAAGACTTTTCCCTCGTGATAGAACCCATCTCACCACAAGGATTGGCAGAACACTGTAAGAATTTGAGGAGCCATTTTATTTAGTTGTTTACATTCAATAAACTTAAAATTTTCAACTTCTCAGTGTCACTTTTATTGTAGAGGTCATACTGATCCAATAAAACTCCAAAAAGTTTCAATTTCTTTGTGTCACTTGTATTGCAGAGTTTATACTGATCCACTAAAATTTCAAAAGTTTCAATTTCTCAGTGTTACTTGTATTGTAGAGGTTATACTAATCAAATAAAGCTTCAAAATTCTAAATTTCTTTGTGACACTTGTATTATAGAGGTTATTCCGATCCAATAAAATTGCAACATGTTCAATTTCTTTGTCATTTGTGTTGCAGAGGTTATATTGCTCCAGAATATGCAGTCCACGGTCAGTTATCTGTTAAAGCTGATGTGTACAGCTATGGAGTGGTCATATTGGAGATTGTTAGCGGTAGAAAATCTATACAAAATAAGCTTTCAGATGATATGCAGCTTCTACTACCCTAGGTACACCTTTGATTTCAGTTTGATCATTCATTAAAATCACGAGTTTTCATGTGCTAACCAAAGTTTGGTTTTGCAGACATCAAGACTATACCAAAGAAAAGTTTTCTACGAGTACCTCTTATATAAATTTTTAAAACCAAATTTGACCTCTCAATTCAAATGAATGTTTTTATGTTTTACTTCACATCCTAACCCCTAACCCTATAGCTAACCTAAATTCTAAATGGTAAACAACAATGTTCAATGGTAAATTTTAAAGACTAAATCATAATCCTAAGTGCAATTGTAAATGTTTAATCATAATAAAAACCTAATCATATTTTCTAAACTATAGTATTAATCTTAATTGGGAACCCTAATTCATAATCCCAAATGGTAAATGATAATTGTAAAAACAAACCTTAATATTAAATGTTAAAATCTAATTGTAATATTAAAGAATTACAAATGAATTCTGCAACAAATAGTATAATAAAGTGTCAAAATAGTGAATATTTGATGGCTGAAACGATTTTTGAACTGTCCATATGATTATTTCTTCCCACCACTACTAAAATTAAACCATTAAAAAACCAGAATGTTGAGTCCTCTCCTTAATAGTGAGAGAGACCAATTTGAACTATGTACAATTCATTAATGTATGAAAAAAAAAATAGACTTAAATGAAGAAGCACTGGAATGAAACAAAATAGAAGTTGGCTTATCGACTTATTTAATTGTCCAAGTATCAACTAGGAAATAAAAAATAATGTGAGGGAAGCAAGCAGTCTGACCATGTCACAAAGAAGTTAGGTAGAAAGAGAAAATGGTAGAAAGCAGTATTCGGGCTCTGATATATGTGATCGCTGATGATTAAAATGGTCATAACGATGAAAATTTCCAAATTTCGCTTCAAGGTGCTGACAATTGAGCAACAATCAAACAAGAGGCTAGCCTGAAGGCGTTTGTAGAGAAAGGTACCACCTGCACTCACAGGTAATGTCATTATTTTCCTAGCTTGCAACTACGAGTCATAGAACATAACCTGTGGAAAAACATTCTTTTGTCGTAGAACTCTAAAGAAAATCAGAAGCTTCACGGGTTTCTATGCGAGAGGAGTGAGTATCATAACAAAGGTGTTGGGGTTACCATTCTAGCAGAAGGGCTTACCAGTTTGTGTGTTTTGGCAAGAGGTGGCGAATATCGATGTGTTGGGGCTACCATTTTTGTAGAGGGTGTGATTTATGATTTGTTTCCCAAGGGTGAAAGCTTCTCCCTCATGATGATGTACAGTAAGAAACTATTCACCCTGGCATTCTGAAGATGAATAGTTTACGTGTCTTGATTATGTACACATCAGGCACACCAAGCATCAGGCATCGAGCGTGGCAGTCATGGATTAAACTATTTTCCCTTCTGCCACGGTGACTTCTCCATCAGATTGCGTGCATCTCAATAATTCTAGAAGCATATACACATTATGTATATTTTTCGGAAAGTCACCTACACGGTTCCTTTTTCAATAATTTTAGGTTGATTACTACTCAAAAATCTGGAAAAGAGTCTACTCGTACTTTCATAGTGATTTGAAAAAAGAAACAAAAGAAACCCAGGATTTTTTAAAAAGAATCCAAACACCGAGATCTGTTGTTTATAACTTGTTTATTTTTCTTGAAATCATTTTGGGACGAGCTATGAACAAGCAATTGTTGAAGATTTTGAAGCTTTAATCATGGTGACTTCTATTACATGAGCCAGTGAGCTGCTAGCGCTGCTCAACGAACAACACCCTGCACTAAAGCTTCATGCACTCACAAATCTCGACAGATTCGTGGACATCTTTTGGCCGGAAATTTCAACCAACGTTTCTACAATTTATGTTCTTGGCTTTTTTCAGAAATCTTTTGGTTCGATTTTATGTAGTTTAGATAGTTTTTTAATTTTCTTATAGCCATCATTTGGTTTTTAGGGTATTGTATGATTACAATTGAGCGCGACATCTTTTTAGAATTTTCAATGTCTGGAATTAGTATTAATTTGAAAGAGACCTTTAGGAAACGATTTTAGAAAAACAAACATGCATTATGTTTATGGTTTTAAAATAAATTGTTTTGTCTGCATCTGATTGGCACTGCAGACGGCTACAAAGCTCTCTACCACTACCGAGCACTGCTCCAGAGACATGGGTGGGAAAAACACCATCTAGAAAGTTCTCCAACGTTACCAGCATCATTGTGGGCACAACTGGCATTTGGTTCCAAATGCATAATGTCTGTTCGCAGTTAATTCCAATTTAGCCTATGTTATTTTGCAAATCAAATGATCTTATTCCGTTTCTATTATAGATATATGGTAGTGTTTCTTGTTTGTAAATAACATATTGTAGACTTGAAGAGCTATTTTTTCTTCTAAAGAAATATAGATCTGAGTGTAGTCTTAATTTACAAGCCACTGACAGTGGGATAGAGGCGTAACACTAAAAAATGAGAATATCGAGTGAATAATTGTCTTACGATGGGAGAAGCACCCTAATATGGGAATATCACCATTACTCGAACCCTGGAACTCACAAGTTCTGCACCCATAATCAGTGGGAAAAAGCGTTATGAAAACAACGTTATGCATTAAATGGTGTTTCTTTCCAGCGTCCCAACACACCGTTGAAGCTTGCAGATTACTATGATATTAGTGGAGTGTTCAGCGTGGGTGGTATTCCAGAAAGCCCTAATGGTAGATCTCCATATCTCCAGACTGCTGTGATCAATGGAGAGTACAGGGCTTTCATAGAGATTGTGTTCCAGAACTATGAAGACACCATGAAGTCATGGCATTTGGATGGATATTCCTTTTTTGTAGCAGGGTAAGTTGAAATTTTCAATTTTGCAATGCTTTAACACTGTTCTATTTTGTCAAAAAGGGTGTTTGCATGGTAGGAGCAGCTGTATTCAAATTATAAGAAAGCAGAATAAGAAAGAGAAACAATGTCCTGCAATTCTGTAGGATTGCTGGAGATAAACTTAAATTCAGGGCACATGGGTTGCTGGACTGTACTAAGCCATACCAATCTTCTGTAATACAACTATTATGCAATGAACTTAAATAATTTTTGGGTGGTTAACAGGAATTTGCTATGGATAAATAACTATCGTACAATGGAATTGTTTTGGTTTTCCGGAATCTGCGCCTGACTAAAGATTTAGACAATTTTCTCTCTAAATTTTGATCTGTTATTTAAGTGAAAAAAATGCACTTACCAGGTAACAGAATAATGAATTTGAGAAATTCGAATCTAGTTTATATTTTCGGGAAATTCCCATGGAAACTGTGCAATGCAAAGCAAATATCTTAATCTTTGATAACTATTTCCTTAAACTATAGTTTATATCTATTGAAATAACATTAACTCAAACAGTTTTTCTATTTAGGGCAAAGCTTTATGGGCAATTTGTTAGCAGTTATTCTTTTTTAATACAAAAGTTCATAACCGGTAGAAAACTCTTTCTATTTTGAAGGAGCAAACGATAACAGGAGTGAATGACATCATTGAAGAGGAAAGAAGGCTACAAAATGGGAAAGAGTACCATAATTGCTGCTACATGTTGTGAGCTTCCTTCCATTGCCTTCCCTTTCAGTATGTAGGTATAATATTTGATGTTTTGTGTTGTGACTTGCTTTGCGATATTCAGTTTAGGTATTAAAACTTGATAGAGTTGTTTTAAATTTATAGAACAAGAGGCGGTAGGGCGGTGGTGTAGAGAGCATTTCAGAGAAAATGCAATAAATGCACAATAAATGACAAAGAGGTGGTAATGAATTTGAGGTCATTTATACTGATACATGTTAATGCAATTGAATTCACTAATGCGATGTGATGGAGTTTGCTTAGCTAGCCTCACGATATTTTTATATTGATGAGTGTCGAATTTCAATCTAGCACGCCATCGAAGAAGTAAATGATGTAGATGAGAAATAAATCTGTCAGAACAGAGTAGCGGATAGGTGAACAAAATATGTGGGTGACATTCATAGGTGAATGGAAAATGATCAAAACAAATTAATATGGTACGTGGAAACGATCAGATTGTTTGTTGTAGGATGTACGGCCAGCGAGCTCCCAATGTCCGTCATTGGGCTCTCGACAATTTGTAACCATTGATCATACAAAATCAGCCCAGCCTTTCTCAAATGAAAACGCCTACGGCGTAACTAGCAATCACACCTTAGTGTGCAATGGGTAAGTCATAGATATTTGAAGTAGAGATTAGAGAAGTGTGAGAATGATTTCGATTGGCTTATATATGCATTACAATTGAGAATTAAAAAATTTACAAAGTGGACATCAATTTGGTATCTCCACTATTAAATCGTTGACATGAAAATCTATGAAGAATATCCAATAGATTGGTAGATTGGAGGCAACTTTGTAGAGACCAAAGCTTTAAAACACTGCACACAATGGGAGAAGAAATGAGGGAATAAAATCTTTGTTGGTAGTAAAGAATACATTGGTGGGAAGTTGTAAACAACAATTATTCAAAAATGAAGTACATGAAGAGAGTAAAAGTTAACAAATATATGTATTATTTTCAAATGGTTGACATTTGTGTCATTCAAGTGAGAATGGAATTGGTGTTAAAGAAAATATTGTAACACTTGTAGTTCTTGTAACCAATATGTTATAGTTGAAGGATTTTTGTATGATCATTGTTGTCAAACGTGCTTCCTCATTTTTACGACAACCAACATACACTCAATGTTGCATGCATGAATATTTTTTGAATGTGAGTGTGGGGTGGATGCGGAGGCTCACAAGTTCACAAACTCTAAAAATGGTTTTGAATGTCAAGCCTTGTCGGTCAATGTTGTCGATGTTGATAGTTGCTCTCTGTAGTGCAAGCCCTTGTGATTTGTGTATTGTCAAGGCCCAAAAACTTTTTACTTGTATTTGATAGTTGACACCACAACTGTTTAAGGTTACAAGAATATTTGTTCGGTTGTTATGATCCCATGATGGCCCTATGTAGTCTTTAAATTCAATAACAACAAACAAGAGAGGTTGAGGTGGCTTTTTGCCATCATTGAAGACAATTGATTTGACTTTTCCAAGTGCACCATTGACAAGTCCAATTTCAACCCACATATTTTCACATAGCATAACTTCTTGGTCAATGCACAAGAGGATCTTTGATTGAAGTTGTTCTCCATCTGCATTTGAGCACAGTAATCCCTTACATTACCCTGCAGTAGATAGGACAACTGACTTTTCTATAGATAGAAACATGCATTTATTATGGATCAACACAATTTAATTTGTTGAAAATAGATGTGTGGATGATTAACAAATAGTTTTTTCTTAAGAGGTGTTGCATTTCATAAATTTGAGAGAAGTGTACAAAATTGAATTTGAATAGGATCATCCCCAACTTGTCAAAATATTTTGTTTAAGGTTACAACTATTGTGAAGCTATGCCACAGTGTGCTCCCATAGGAATGTGAATCATATATTGAGATGTCTTTCACTGGTGGTACTTGTCCCAACTCACCAAAGATCATGATTGAGCATCCTCCAAATAGAATGTGACAGTGGGTAGATAATATTTGTCGCAACCTAATATTGATTATTTATAGAAACTTTGGACCAATGAAGATCATTTCATCTATTAGAATGTATCGAATGAAATAAATGCTCTCTTGGAAAGTTCCAAGTGAATGTCCTTGTAGGGGGAACATTTCTTTGATCGGTATTCAAAGGGCAGAGTGAATTGTTGATGCTTGTATGTTGAATGTTGTGATGTATGTTGGTGCGAAAAGTAGAAATGGTGACTGCCCAATTTGGTGTTGAGTTGATGATTGTGGACTATATTCTTTTAATAAGGTGAGACTTTCACTTGCTTGCGATTCCCTGAACATTTATTTTTAGTGTTGGTAGTAGAGTAGTGCCATATAGACGTGAAAAAACCATATCATATGCCTTTAGTTATTGAGTAGATAGGTTATTTTGGGTGTGTTGGTTGAGAGCAAGGGGGTCCTTCACTACAAGGGATCCCCGGGTGTTTGAGTTCCTGACGGTTCATGGGTGAGCAAGGGAAACAGTTGATTTAGCCCAACAACTATGAAATAGGGACCCCCTCCGTCAATAGAAAGCAGTGTGTTGGGAAGGAGTTTGTAGTCATGATTACAGAGTTGTTTTCTCAATACAATTCCATTTCTATGGATGTGTCTCCGGGTGCCCTTGGGTATGATGTTTCCTTCACTTCTCTCATGAATGTTGTGTCCCGAGATTGGAATTGTATGATATATACTAGAGGAGCCCAAGATTTTATGTATTTTTCTTCAAGGATTTTTAAGTGAATGATGAATGATTTCATCGTTGGAAAAGTAATTTTTTTCTTAGGTAGGGTGTTTTCAAACATTTTGTTTTGCAATTCCTATCTCTAGATTGGTATTGTAAGAGATTGTGATGTACTTTAAGTAGTAGATTATCTTGACTAAGTTTTTCATTATGTACATATTGAAGTTCAGTTCCCTTGGTCTGTCACGATCCTATTTCTATCTGCTAGTGGACAACTTAAAATCTTTGTGAGTCAGGAAGTTTATCACACATTCAACATAATCTCAAGTTGAAAGTTTGTATCTCAAATTGAGATGTGTAGAACAAATCTTAATGATGTTAGAGAGGGAGAAAATGAGGGGGAAGTGTAAGAGAGAGGGGTAAGGAGATGTAGATAAGAAGCGATGAATACGATTAAGCCATCTCATCCCTTAAATGCTTAACACTACTTTCCCCATTTGCCCAAGTGTTTTTCCCACCAATTTCTTCTTTCACCAGTAGCTTCCCACTTTTTTTTAACCTGTTCATTTTCAACATGACGATTCTTTCTATATTGACCTAGAACGAAATTATCCCTAATGCTCCTGACTAGGCTTGGAATTCGATGATTGTAATGGTCATTTTTTCCACTTTTTGATCGTATATGATGGCTTGAATTTTTTTGGACCATATGAATTGACATAATATTTTTTATAAAATTGTAAATATCACACTTGGAATTATCAATAAACTGTAAAATTTATTATAGACAATATAATGTTTTACTTTATAATATAAATATATACTATTTTAAAATATTAATAACAAAATATTAATTTATTTAGATATTTAAAAATGATAGTATATGCATTTTTCTAAATTTAAAAATATTTTAATATGAATTTAGAAACTTGCTATTATTAATAATTATAAAGTGATCATCATTTATTATTAGTATATAATATATATGTTTCTATATTGTTTATTATGTATTTATATTAATTTAGAATATTTTAAAATAGAATATATAAATTTTAAAATTTTGTTTAATAAATTTGAGTTTTTCCCATGCATTACTCTTCTAATTTTGTATCCTTTTTGTCACATTGTCTTCTAACTATATTCTTTTTGTCATAGATAAAAGTTTTTATATGTTTTATCATATATTATTATTTACATAAAATCTTTTAAAATTGAAAGAATTTAATTTAAATTATTGAAAAATTATAAAAATTTAGACAATCAATATTTTTTATTAAAACATAAAATAAAAGGCATTAAAATGAGGCCAATGCATAATTAATACATCACTTGCATCCATCATACAATAATTCCTTCGATTCTACAACATCAAATTTCTCGTAGCTTAAATATTAGACCTAATACCACCACCCTTTTATTCAAATTCTTCATATTCAAATTGAAGAATGTTATGTTTAAATAGAGTGATTGATATCTCTAAACGTGCTTTCCACACCAATAGTCTTACCTTCTAAGAACAAATTACAGAGATGAACATTATAATTAGAAATACAACACTTAACATTTGTCTTGTTTAATCTATGGCTAATGCTTTACTTGTCCAAATTTTAAACTTTCTACATCATATACACCATATATAAAACATACAAGGTACAAAATATTATTACAATAACAAAACAAAACAGGTCAGATTTTAAGGTCTCTCGGAAATTTAACAAAACGTGTCAGATTTTAAGGTTTCTCAGAAATTTAACAAAACAAGTTAGATTTTAAGGTCTCTCAGAAATTTAACTTGGAGAAAAAGTTAGATTATACCATCAAGGCCTCTCCAATGAAAGAATTGATAAAATTGTCCATTTTAGAATAGAAAAAAGAGTGGGCTACAAGAAAAACCTGAAAGTGACATTATATTCTACAATTAAATTTTATTGTAATGCCTACCTAAACAAAGAGATCGAAGGTGATTAATTCGAAGTCTCTTTGACAAATCCGTTTAGGAATTTGACATATTATTTTTTAGGCCTTTAAAATCCCTATCCACAGGCAATCTGCATTCAGATTTAAATGGCTTTTCTTTCTTTTTAATGGCTTTAGTCGCCATGGTGGCTTTGATTGGCGCCGCTGACATGGCTGCACAGTCAATAGACTGTGTTGTCGTGCTAGGAAACATTGTGGCACGATAGGAGGTTAGCTCTTCCCAAGGCGTTAGCTCTTCCCACAGAGTGTAAGGTTGCAGCTAATTCCCTGATGTCTCCAAAAGCTTCCAGTAATGATGTGACATCTCCTCTATCCCAATAGGGACGGCTGAGCTTTTTATGATGGCAGTCATTCTCTTTTCTACCATTTGCAACCGTAGATCAAACAAAAGAGGTCGGGGCTTTTCAAAATGGAAACACTTATGGCGTAACTAAAAGTTGAAGGGGAAAATAAAGAAAGTCAATGTAATGGGTGAAATTAGGAAGTTGTTCATTAATTAATTATCTGCTGTTTGGTTGCAGGAATTAGAAAATATTGATTTGATCAAATGCTGGAAATGGTCAAATCATGGATTTGATATTCTATTATTTTCATTTTTGGAATATAGTTTGGACCATTTGGTTGACCCGGAATATGAGCAAGAAGATGCATTTCCTTCATTTGGTTCCACATTTTGAAACTGTAATTAGAATTTGAGTATGCATTTTACTTCCTCAAATAAAATGGATGTGTTGTAGATCTTGAATTTGTGATTGATGAGAAGCCACACGGTGTTTACAAAAGGGAAGTAAAATGAATCTTTATAAAATGTTGTTGAAAAAGGAGTCACGTTTTGTTGTTCCGACAAAGTTTTGAAGTCATTTTTTAGCTGCAAATGAGAGTTTATACCTCTCAAATGGTTCCCAAACCTTTTTCCATGTGTGGGAAATGAATTAATTACAGTTTTGTACATTTGTATGATGCCAACAAGCTTAAAAACGACCAGACATTTCCAAAAACTCCCAGACAAACAAGTTTCAAATAAATACAATTGGCATATATGAACCCAGTATTCATCAGCAATTATGTGTGAGGAATATGGAAACATTGCAAGAGCATATGAATATTTTGTTGTAGAGTACAACAACTTATATAAAATAGATGAATTGGTCACCAAATGCCTCAGGGAGATCTCATCTTTCAAAATGCAAAGCACAAGATGGATTTCATTGAACACAACACAACCGCTCCAACACAACACACAATTGTTCCAACACAACACAATAGCACAATCATTCCAGTCAGGAAATCCGCAACTGCTTCAACACAACACAACAGCACAATCATTCCAGTCAGGAAACCTACAACCGCTTCAACACAACACAACAGCACAATCGTTCTAGCCAAGAAACCCACAATCGCTCCAACACAACACAACAGCACAATCGTTCCAGCCAGGAACCTACAGCCACTCCAACACAACACAACAACACAACTATTCCAGCCATGAAACCCACAGTCATTCGAGCACAACACATCAGCAGAGGAAAATGATGTGAATATTTTAAATTTGTTTGTACGCGGACCCCAAATGTTAAATTTGTTTGCATGCAGACCTGAAATGGTTTTAAAATGGGGATTCAAAAAAATGGAAATTTGGCCCTCAAATTCCAATTCCACCTTTTCAAGTAGAAGATGTATATGTTGATTTTGGGTTAAAATGAGCATATACATCTCCCTCTTCCAATTTCATTTTGCACTGCTAAACTGCGGTTTTGACAAATTCAAAATTAGTTTAAGCCAATTCCAGGTCAATTCCCGCAACCAAACAGGGCCTTAAAAAATTTCAAGTATTGACTGATAGCCCGATAATATAGGTTATAGAGATTGATAAGTGGGCGTATATTCAAAAAATTTAAAACTTTGTTAGTCGACCAAAAGTTCAAGTATTGTGGTCGTCTAACAAGAATGGTAGGGAAAAGGTGCAACATTTGATTAAATAGTTTGGTCTAGTTTAAAATATTAATATTTAGCAAGAATATGTTGGTTGAGGGGTTAATTTGAAAGAGATGATTTAATTGCATGCATCACATATGTATGGAGGAGGACAAGTAGTTGTGTAATCAAACAATTTACAAAGTTATTTACTTAACATTTTTCTCAATTTAGTGAATGTTCAAATTTTGATGGATAGTCTGACATCGAGGGTAATAATTAGGATATTTTTGGTGTGGCATTTGACATGTCTATTGGATGCATTTTAAATATATTTATGTGATTTAAAAATATTTATATTTAAGTGAGAAGTTCTCAGTTGAGGGGAGTTAATTTGAGAGCTAAAGACAAAAAGGAATATTTATTATTTGATATGTTAAATTGTGTAGCGGAGTCAAAGAAGGAAAATGTAACATTAATTACTTTTCCATAACATTTGGAATTTGTCATTTGTTAAAAAGGCACGAAAATGTAGGGCATGAGAGGTTTTTATGTAGGTGTATTCAGTGAAATTCAGTAACATTGTGTAGAGGCACTTTGGGTGAAATCGGTAAGTTGTATGTGCTACAAAGCAATATTTTTTGTTTCAATTGGAAAAGTAAAACAAAGTGTAGAAATGTGAAATTTAAGCATTTAGGGTATAATCATCTTAATGGTTTAGAATGCATAGGCAATACAAAATTGAGTTATGTGGAGCTGAATGAATTTTGGGAAAGGGTAGAACATCCTAAGCAACATAGTATCACAAAGAAATTGGTAGAGAGTGGATTTATTGAAGCAGCAAGGTTCTCAGTAGTTGTACAGTGTATGGAGTTGGTAATGGAATACATAAATAGATATGATCCCAATACAAGGACAATCAAAACACATGATGGTCAAGTTGTAGTCAATCTGGACTGAGCAATGTAATGTCCTGAAATATTTAAATGACTTAATTAAATTAATTAATTAAGTGGTCCCTATTGATAGATACATTGTGTAGATGTTTTGATGTTGTCACTGATGGAAACTAAACTCAATTTACCCATCCACATTGTAGTAGGAAGGTTCGAAGTAAGAATGGAGAATTGTCTAAGTTTGGTAATGAAGAACATGGTGTTTTATCAGATAAATGTATTTGGTCCAGTGAACTCTTCCAAGTTCTTATCTTTAGTCGTGGATATAAGGGAAACATTTCAGATGTCTAGAGATGCTTATTCCAAAATTTGGAGGTTCGTTGTTACATGATGTGAAAGTTAGGCAGATATGTGTATTAGTATTTTGTTTATCAGTTAGGATGGTCGACTTGCATTGAAAATTTCTTTTGCGGATGTGGTAAATCATTTTTGGTGATCAAATTTTATTTTAAATTGTGGAGCCGACATGTAGAGAGGCATGTGCATGATTGTTTTGGTTCGAATCAATATTTCTTTTTGGATTTGGCTGACTTAGTCAACATGTTTCACATTTTCCTAAAACATTTTTGAATCAATGTGACCGATAAATTTCTTTGGTAATGGACCTATAAGATTGAATGTTTAGGGTTTGTAAAGGTAGATGGTGCATGTGAGAAGTGCTAGAAGGTGTTATGTGAAGGATATTATGCAAGATATTGAGATCTAAGCTTATGATCAGGAAGAACAGTCATATAGTGTAGTCAGAGATGAAGTGTATCAGATTAGAGTTGTGTGCTTATGCAAAACTATGATCAGGCATTAGTAGATTCTATTCAATCAACTCAAAACTTATTGTGATTATTGTAGTGATTTTGTAAGGCAGTTTGCCTTCCACAAGATTGTAGCCCTTTTTGTATTTTGAGCAGTTAGCCTGAATGGATGAGCATTCCCTATTATTGTGAGATAATATTTATGTAGAGTATTATATTATTGGTTTCATCCCCATCATGGTTTTTCCTCTAATAGGATTTACATGATAAATCTTTATGTTATGGTGTTATATTTCTTTGTTATATGTCCATGCATGTTAACTCTTTATTTCATGTGTTAGGAAGTTTGTGGATTTAAATATTAAAGTTAAAATTTGTTGAACATTGATTCACCCCCCCCCCCCAACAATCCCAAATTTAAATAATATCTTATGAACCCCTTTAATTAATTTAATTATAAAATAAAATTAATAAAGTATGTCAACTTATTTGTAACCTTTTAGGAAACTTTTTGGAGCTCTTTATAAGACTATGGTTGGAATTGTAGGAAATCATTATGGAGTTTATTTTCTTTTGTATTTACAATTCCAGTTGGAATTCAATGTCATTAACCATTTCAGAGGTGCAAGATCCTCCCTATTCTGGCATTTGCAGTTTCAGTGGAGTCACTCCTCGCCCTATTCTACATGTTGGTCCAAATTTATGAAGTCTCCAGTTGAAGACACATTTGATGTAACCTAAGATATATCTTAATAATTTGAAAACACAAGTTCTTGGTGATTCATTCCAATTTGGTGTGAATATATCTATCGAGTCTTATCTGTTTGTGCAAATTTGATTTGTCTAGTGGAACCGTTAGTTGAAGTCACTATACACTATCAGTAAATTAGAATAAGTGGTGTACACCATCAATTTATTACAATGCTCATTCACCATACACTATCAATACATTACAAGAAATGTCATAAATTGTTGATATATTACAATACTCATTCACCATACACTACCAGTACATTACAAGAAGTGTTGTACACTATCGATACATTACAATACTCAATCATTGTACAACATCCATACAAAAGTGTCATACACCATCGGTATATTATAATACTCAGTCATCATACATTGTTGGTATATTATAGAGGTGTGATACAACATTTGTACATTATAGTGCTCATTCATTGTACAAAGTCAGTGCATTACAGTGCTCAATCATCGTACACCACCAATACATTACAGTGTTCAATGGTTGTAAATTGTCGATATATTAAGAGGTGTTGTACACCATCAATACATTAAGGTAGTGGTCATACACTGAAGATACATTACAAAGGTTTCATACACATTGATACATTATAGTGGTATCAAATTTGGTGATCTTGCCAGTCTTTTGGGCGATGTTGGACGTGGATAAGATCCCAATTAGTAGATAGGATGGGGGAATCAATCACTAAAATAATGACATTGGTATGGGAGCTAACAAGAGGACAACAACAACAACTCAGTGAGACTTTTGAAAAGGGACAACAACAAATTGGCAAAACACTCCAACTTTTTGTGAAAGGAAGGACACATGGAGGTCACAATGGGAATGGAAATAATTTTGTCAATGAGAGGCCCCATACACAATGTTCTCATACAAACCCAATGATGTCAATGTTTACCCAAAGAACTAAACAAAGAAAAGAACATGATCCTACCTTATTGGAGATGTAGGATTAGTTTAGGCAAGATTTGCTTGATGTAAGATTTGTAGTAGAACTATCCTTCAAGGATTATGTGGATTTGCAAATGAGATATTATAAGAGTCATGGCTATCACAATAATGAAATTAAGTAGAAGTGTTGACAAGTGATATTTTGGGAGCACTAGGAATCACTTAAGGGTTGTCATTTATGGCAACACTTATGCTGGAGTGATCACATGTAGAGAGTTTTGGTATTGGAGACTCAGTCATGAAAATGACTAAGTACAGAATTAGAGTAGCAGTATTCTGCAGTATAGTTTTGGTCAGTGAAGATAATATATGATGTATTATGGATTACGAAGATAAAGGAAGACATTTTGGGATATTTAAGAGCTTCAGTTAAGGTTGCACGTGTTTTGGTGATGAGATCAATAAGATACAATGATATGAAGGTATGTGAAGACAAATAATCAATGAAACAAGGCATATGAATAGTCACAATGATTGAGGGAAGGTTAGTTGGTATGGTAACATGCTAAGTTAGTGGATGTTGTATATTGCCGACACTTTGGTAATATAAGATCATTGACTCTATGTTTATCATTTTCATAATTATTTGTTATGTTTTGTAATGTATTTTGAGAGTCGACTGGATGGCAAAATTAATATAAGTATAAAGTGTTTTGTGGAAGCGATTAGTGTGATTGTGATGATGATATGATGGATGTGAATTTGAGAGTAGATGCGAGATCAGTGTTTGATAGAGCTATAACTGGAACTATCTAAGCATATAAGATGCTTGTATTGTTCACTTTTGAATAACACTTTGTGATAGTATTTTGATTCTAAGAGATGTAAGCTCACCACCTTTAACAAGGTTTTTGTATACCCCTAACAGGGTTTTTGTATTCCTCTAACAAGGAAATGTACTATGTAATAATCAGCTCCTAACATGGCTAGATCTCCTAATAGGGATACTATATTTTAGTGCATAGTTGTGGGTACCATCCCCACTAGGGTTTTCCCTTGGCTGGGGTTTCCTCAAAAATAAATCATGGTGTAATGAGTTATGTGTTCTGTATTTATGTTCTTTTCATTTCAGCATTAATATAGTTTATTTACAATTGGTTGAAGTTTAAATAAAATTGTTGTAGTATGGATTCACCCCCCTCTTAGTATTACCTAATCCTAACAAGAAGATCAACAAGTTGAACCTATCTACTTTTGAATGGTTTGGAAAGATATTAGCAAGAGATAGGTGCAAAAAGTGAATACCTACTTCCAGCTCAATCTGATGCTTGAAGATGAAGCAATAAAATTTGTATCTCTATACTTGGATGGGATTTCTCACAAATGGTGGCACCATGGGATGGTCACCCCAGTTCATGATGAAGTCACTTCATACATTGATTTTACAGAGAGACTTAGTGATCCCTTTGATGGGAAGGATCCATAACTCAACTTCAAGAAGTTAGCACAACTAAGATAGGTGGGCCTAGTAGATAATTACATCGTATAATTTCAAAGACTGTTAGTATTGGTTACTAACATTTATGAGAGGAGACTTGTAGTACTATCAATGGATGGATTGATGGAACCCCTCAAGGGTTGGGTCAAAGGTTTCAACCCTGACACACTCATAGAGGCAATCAAGAAGTCATGTGACATGGAAACCTCATATTCTTCTTCTTCTTCTTCCAGGAGTTACACACATGCTAGACCACCAATTTCATAAAAGGAAAAGGATAAGAACTTATTCCCAAAGAATCCATCTTTGGACGAGGCCACAAATCAAGGTATTAGAAGAAGAAAGCTTTATTTAACATGCAAATAACCTTGGGAACTAGATCATCATTGTTTAGGAAAAGTAAAGATCCACTACATTGAGGTGGTGTTTGTCTGTGAGGAGTAGAATGAAGAGATTGAGCCCCAAGAAGAAGATGAGACCAAAGAAGAAATGAACTATGTGGACACAATTGTCACACTTGTATGAAGAGGAGGCACCATTTTTTCACCAGTCAACACTCCCAGGTGTAGTATGTTTTGGGTTTGTGGTACGCTCCAGGGACAATGAGTGGTAGTCATTCTCGATAGCAGAGCCACACTCAACTTCATCAACTCATCACTCATCACCAGGAAGGATTTTCATATGGAGGAGCATGAGGGATTTGAAGTTAAGGTGGCAGGAAGAAATTTATTGTCATGTACTCTTCTAGTTCCACAACTCAACATGACCATGGGGAACAACACAGTGACAAATGATTTATCTGTAGTAGATTTGGATGACACATATGTCATATTGGGAATTCAATGGATGGAGACTCTTGACTAGTACACACATAGTTTCAAGAGGATGGATTTATCCTTTAAAGTAGATGGAAAGAATGCAGTACTAAGATGAATATTGAATGGTGCTTTGAGGGAGATTTTGGTGAAGCGTATGGAAGCAATTTTAGACATATGATGTCATCTGGGTGATACAATATTTGGTATCGACAAAATCTTTGAGTAGGAAACAAGCCTACTACCATTATGATAAGCTTTAGGTAGTGTTAGGAAAGAATAGCTTGGTCCTCACATATATTCCACTTGGTATGCCCATACATAGAGGTTTTGAGCACACCATCAAGTTGGAGGAGGGAGTCAATCCTATTATCACCACACCCTATCATCAACTCATGAAATTTAAAGAAGAGATAGAGAAGATGATCCAAGAACTCCTTGAAAAAGGATGGATTAGAACCAACTCTAGTCTCCTCAGTAGTGTTGGTGAAGAAGAAGGACATGACCCTCGGGATGTGTGTTTACTACTGGGTGTCAAACAAGAAGTCCATCAAGAATAGATACCTCATTCCTAGGTCGATTGATGAGTTTTTGGATGAATTACACAAAGCAGACTACTTATCCAAGATTGATCTTCACTCTGGGTATCATTAGATCCACATGAGGGAGAAAGATATCCAAAATATAAAATTTTATTCCCACTATGGATAGTGTGTGATGAAAATGTGTCACACTTCTATAAACCATTACACTTGAGAGAATCCATGAAGAAGGAAATCTCAAGAAGTGACTTATTGCTTCCTATATATGATGTGCAAGAATCTAAGATAGTATAAATGGTAGCTCTCAAATGAACCTTACAGAGAGACACTTGCAAGGTGCACCATAGAATGGAAGATTTAAATGATGATGCAAGTGAAAGATAATTTTAGATGAAATGCAAGAACTAAGCTATGATGAAAATGCAAGAACAAGGAAAGCAAAGTCAATCTAACAAGATTATAATACCTCCTAATTAATGTATGTGATCTAAGCTAAATGAAATAAGGAAATACTAGTCTAAGAATGCAAGTAAACTAGAATGCAAGATGCAAATAAGTACTCCAAATGCTCTTAAGAACGCAAGTAAAAAAAATGATAGAATAAAAATAGCATGAATGAAATATTTCTAGATTTCTAGATTAGCCAAGAGTGAGGAGAGAGTCTCCTTTTTAAAGAGAAATGGACGGTGAGAGATTAAGAGGCAAAATCTAAGGGTGGAGAATAATTCTCATTTTGACTTTGGTGCACAAGATTCTCAAGAGGCAAAATCAATTGACATGGTTAAGAGGCAAAAAGATGTGTGGAAGAGATTAAGAGGCAAAAGGAGATTCCACTCATCCTAGAAAGTGTACATTTAATGTGTAGACAAAAAGTCTTTTTCTTTTTTTTTTAAAATAGGAAATTCCCTTTTCATGTGCACACATAGGATAAAGAGGATTTTATTTAATTAAAGGGGACATGTTCTTTTAATTAAATAAATCTTAGGATAAAGTGGTCAAATTTTAGGATATCATCAAATAACTAATAAGGTAATGAGTTGATCAAGAAATAAGAGATTAAATCAATGTGCAAAATTGATTAAGCACAAGATATAGTCTACTATTTAAATTTTAATGTTAGAGAGAGGCTTATAGTTTACTAGACCATTTTTGGGTGATTACATTTGCCCCTCTTTGACTAATGTGTGAGCAATCTAGGAACATATTGAGTCAAAGAATAATGATGTCAAGGTAACTGATAGAGATCTAACTCTGAACTTGATCGAACGAAGCACAGAGAGACAACTAATCTCAAACTTGATCGAATGAGAACTAATGAAGATAGCAAGATTCCAATGCATAGTTGACGCAAAACTAAACATTGAAACAAATATTGAAAGATAAGACAATATCAGAACTGATATGATGCAATGAGAACTGATATGTCCAAAGAGTGAATAGATAAGATAACATAATCAATTTGCAACTTTGAAAGATAGGTTATAAATATGTGATGAAAATGTGACAGACTTCTATAAACCATTACACTTGAGAGAATTCATGAAGAGAGTAATATGAAGAAGCAACTTATAGCTTCCTATCTATGACATGCAAGAATCTAAGATAGTATAAATGGTGGCTCTCAAATGAACCTTAAAGAGAAACCCTTGCAAGGTGCACCATAGAATGGAAGATTCAAATGATAATGCAAATGAAAGATAATCTAAGATGAAATGTAAGAACTAAGCTATGATGCAAAGGAAAGAAAAAGGAAATCAAAGCTAATCTAACAAGATTACAATACCCCCTAATTAAGCTATGTGATCTAAGCTAAATGCAACAAGGAAATACTAGTCTAATAATGCAAGTAAACTAGAATGCAAGATGCAAATAAGTACTCCAAATGCTCTTAAGAATGTGAGTAAACAAAATGATAGCATAACAATAGCATGCATGAAATATTTCTAGATGTCTAGATTAGCCAAGAGTGGGGAGAGAGTCTCCTTTTTAAAGAGCAATGGGCGGTGAGAGATTAAGAGGCAAAATCTAAGGGTGGAGAATAATTCTCATTTTGACTTTGGTGCATAAGATTCTCAAGAGGCAAAATCAATGGACATGGTTAAGAGACAAAAATATGCGTGGAAGAGATTAACATGCAAGAGGAGATTCCACTCATCTTGGAAAGTGTACATTTAATGTGTAGACAAAAAGTCTTTTAAAAATTTTTTTTTAAAAAAAATAGGAAATTCTTTTTTCATGTGCACACAGGATAAATGGGATTTTATTTAATTAAAGGGGACATGTTCTTTTAATTAAATAAAGTTTAGGGTAAAGTGGTCAAACTTTATTATATCATCGAATAAATGATAAAGTAATGATTTGATCAAGAAATAAGAGATTAAATCAATGTGCAAAATTGATTAAGCACAAGATGTAGTCTAGTATTTAAATTTTAATGTTAGAGAGAGGCTTATAATTTACTAGACCATTTTTGGGCAATTACATTTGCCCCTCTTTGACTAATGTGTGAGAGATCTGGAAACACATTGAGTCAAAGAACGATGATGTCAAGGTAACTGATAGAGATCTGACTTCAAACTTGATCAAACGAAGCACAAAGAGACAACTAATCTTGAACTTGATCGATTGAGAATGAGTGAAGATAGTAAGATTCCAATGCACAATTGAAGAAAAATTGAACACTAAAATTGAGATTGAAAGATAAGACAATATCAGAACTAATATGATGCGATGAAAACTGATATGTACAAAGAGCGAATAGATAAGATAGCAAAATCAATTTGCATCTTTGAAAGATAGGTTATTCCTGCCCCCTCGGGATCAAAATTGAAATGAGGTAGAGGAGATGCAGAAATGAGATAGATTTGATCAAATTGAAATAAGATAAGGTTCAAGATGATTGATAAGTGCACAAGAGCAATTTTGACCACCAAGTGATGAAAATTTGCCCTATTTTTTAATAAGGTTGATAAAAAATGTGTAGCATTAGCATTAGATAAAAACAAGAATAAAGGTGATGAAATGATGATGCATAAGAGGAAATAATGATTGCCTCAAAATATTCAAGAGATTAGCCTCAAAAGGGAAGTCAACTATGCCTAGAAGAAAAAAATTTAAAATGAAATGCTGATAATCAAGATGAAGCTAGATTTTGATTTTGATCCTGAAAATAGATCCAGGACATTGAAATTAGGTAAGAGTGCAATTTTAATGAAAATTTGAGACTTTAAAGTTTACTATATATGGGGCCCAAAAGGTCATTTTCCAATCATTTATGCATTTGTCTTTTAGCGAATTCAAAGCAAGAGAGAGCTTTTAGATGGCAGATAGATGAGTTCTCGTTGACCAACATCGGTTCAAGCTTAGTTGGTTGCATAACTGGCCTCAATAGTATCCCCAAGCGGTAAGTGATTGAAAACTTTTCCTGATTTGGCCTCCGTTTTATCATTTTTTCATATTTTTATCATTTTTCCAAAAATTTCATATGAAACTCCAAAATATCGCATGGTAGTTGTAAGAAACGTACTCATGTCTTGTTGTTCTATGCCTTAAAATGTGATGCTCTCATAGTTTTTGATTCTTTATACTCTGATATGTATGTTATGTACTTCATGATTTGAAACTTACCACTTTGGATAGATTAGATATGATGATATGATTAACCCCTCAAGATGACATGAAGAAGAAAGAGGCAAGTGGGTGAAAGATTAAAGAGGTGACAAAGACATGGTTGAGAGGGAAGATATGTGATCGAGCATAGTTGACTATTTGTTTGAAATGATGAAGGAGACTCTCTCCTAACTTGAATGCAAACTAGAATGCACCCTAAAAATGCAAACTACTATGAAGATGCAAAGTGTGATTTTTAAGGGTCAATAGGTCCTTATTTTTATCATCAAGCCTTATTAAGGGACATTGCAAGATCATACAACCATCACTAGTGCAAACACAACTATGAATATATGAATATGATCTATATCAGATAGAGTGTAGGAAACACATGTAAGCATCGAGGCATAAGATTCAAGATGACTTGAACATGGTTTCCAAGTTAATGTTGCAAGATTATACCAGTATCAAAACATAAGTGCCAAGATAACCATGAGTACGGTCTTGCGTAAGTAAACACAATGTAACAGTCTGTTGGAAATATTCAAGAATTAACTGAGTTACTAAGAGGGGAGGGGTGAATCAGTAACTCCAAATTTTCTTTCAATTACAGATGTATTAACATGTAATTTACTTTAACCTTTGCATATGAAACTTAAGAGCATTCACAATAATGACACATAGATTTGGTTACCCAGAAACCTTCCAAAAAGAAAGTAAAACTGGGGTGGGGATGAAACCCACAAAGCTTTAATACTGCAGAATAAAGTTGGCCAGTTAAGGCTTACAATTTGATCACTTCTGATGATCTGCCCTGTTAGGAGCAATAAGGATTGTTAAATCCACCCTGTTAAAGGATTTACAAACATACAATGAAGTATGCACTCAGTAAAGAGATTTTGCAAAAGACTGTTAAGTCTACCCGGTTAAAGGATTTAGTACTGATTCACCTGTTAGGATGAAACAGTAGATCTCTTTGCTTTGCAACTGGATTGCTGATTGAGATTCGCTGATGTACTGATCACCTTCTGTGATGAATTTGTCTTTGCTGTTCCTTATACTGCTGAAGCCCTTTGTAATTCGCTTATCTCTGCCTTTCTTTCTTTTTCACATATATGCTTCTTTCATTGTCTTGACATTTTTACAACATTGTTTATATACAAGTCTTAAACAATTAATTACAATTACAATTACAAAGTCGGCTTGACAAATAAACATAAGTGCTACTAAGTTGGCCCAAGTATGGTTACACGGTTCCTGCAAACTAACTCGGTGACTTTCTGATACTCGGCATCCACTGCATTACTCGGCATCGTCATGCACTCGGTAGAAGTGAAGGCACGATTCATACTAATCACTTGGTAGGTTTTGAACTCGGTAAACACTGGTGACTTGGTAGACATGATGTTACTCGGTTTACACTATCCTGTTCAGTTTGTACTAACTTGCTCGGTTTGCACTGTCTGCTCGGTTTGCACTCAGAATGCAAATAAGTGTTGTCACTAGTGGCAATTCTGCTTAATGCCAACAATCTCCCCCTTTGGCATTAGTGACAAAAACACTTATTGGCCAAAACTTATATACATGAATCATGCTGAGTTTTATTTTGATTTTTCAAAAATTTGTCTTTGTTATAGGGCTTTATACATTGTCTCCCCCTTTCAATGTGCTAACTGTTTCTATACAAATCTTCTTCTATACATATATCTCCCTCTATACATATCTCCCCCTTTTTTGACGATAATGCCAAAGGTGTATATACAAGTTATTTACAGAGAGAATCCAAAATTTGATAGAAAATCAGAATGTACCTTCATTATTAGTGCCAGAGTTCTGTCCCAACTTTCTTGCAGAATCTTACATGTTTGGATTGCAATTTGGACTTCTGCAGAGAGTTCAATCATGTGATCTGCAATAGAGAATTGATTGTCATGAATCAATGTTTTGGAATGTTCAATGTGCTTATACATTGTATTCATGATGGGAAGGATCATGTGTTGGATGTCTAGCAGTGTGGACCGGATCCTTGTGTCTTCTTTCAGTAGATCAGACTGCATATTTGATAGGTGTGAGATTTTCATGTGATGAGCAGAGCTTGAACTTGGTTCAAGTTGCAGCTTCTGTATGCTAATCTTCATATCCTCATCCATTTTATTCATTTTATCCTTAACATCCTTTGTGAACTCGGCAATATTGCACAATCTAGCCAAAAGAGAGGTAGCATTCGAATAGATAGATTCAATGTTTGAAAAAACTGAAGACAATTCTACTTGGTTAATAGCTATGTGCTGAGCAATGTGCTCAAGCACTTTATTGTTGAATCTCTTCTCGGCTCTTTCAACTAACTTTTTTGTCCCAGATGAATCCTCATTGTATTTATTAACTGCTTCTGCTAATTGTAGCAAAATATGTTGGGAGGAGTCTACTTTAATACCTAATGCATCAGACAAAATGTCCTTAGCATCCTTGATGATTTGATATTCCTTGTCTCTCTCCTCTTTAAGCTTCTTTTGTTTTGCTTTCCTTTGGAGGATTTCACCTATATTTTTCATTTGGTCCGCTGATAGATTTGCAAAATCTAATGTTGGAATCTCTATCTCTTCATCTAGGTCTATATCCTCTACTATATTTTTACCCAAAAATTTTATACTCGGTAGAGCCTTAGGCTTATCTGTACTTAATGCTTTAGTAGTAGTGACAGTAGATATAGTAGGGCTGGCTATAGAGACGGGCACACTGTCTACTGGAGAGCTTAAAATATTTACACTTGTAGAATCAAAAACTGGAAAACTTACTGCTGGAAAACTTGATGATGCGGGAGACTGCAACTCAGTAGAAGAAATGGTAGTTGCTTCTGTTGTTGCAATAGATGATTGGACAAATGTTGAAGTTGTCACAACCATGCTTGAAGGTGTCTCCGGGCTGGATGTAGAAACTTTTACTGGAGAGGTAGGAAGGGATGCAATGACTTTTGCTGCTATCCTCACAGTATCATCTACCTCAGTGGCTTCTTCTTGTTCATCACTGTCATCTTCAATGTCTTTTATTATGAATGTTTCAATACTCGGTTGATGAAGGTGGTATATGTTCTTCCATGTGGCATTTGCAGCCTTCACAACCGATTCGATATTGTTGATCAGAATCAAACAAGTATTGAACTTTAATGTCATCTTACTTTCATTTTCTTTTAATGCCTTCTTTACTTCATCATTTTTCAAGCTCGGCATTAACTGTCTCAGGGTTTGATCAAATATGTCTATCACAGTTTGCTTTGCATTGCTCCATCTCATTTTTATTGGATTTAATAGAACTGCTGGAACCTGTGGGGCTATTTCTTCAGGAGAGTATTTCCACTGTCTCATCTTTTCAATAACAGCATCTTCTATTTCCTTCTGTTCTGTTTCTGATCTGGTTTCATATTTAAAAGATTTTATGTTACTTACTCCAGATCCTGATCCGTCTCTAAAGAGTTTGATCTTTTCTTGAAAGTTTAGAGGAGGCCTTTTGAATACTATGTCTTTATCTGCCTTGTCTACCTTGTCTGCCTTGCCTCTTGCATTTCTCCTTGTAAATACAGCAGTGGGAGGCTTAGGTGCCTTAGTGATGAATACCTTTCCTTTCTTCTTTGCAGGTTCTGGTTCCTCTGTTTTCTCATCCTTTTCCTCTTCTTCTTCATCTTTTTCTTCTTTGTCCTCGGTTATCATTTGCATTTTGGCTATCCTCTTCTTTCCTTTGTTTACCGCCTGTGGAAGCTTTATGCTTAGTTCAATTCTCACCTTAGCTTCATCATATGTTCCAAAATATGGAGCTTTGGGATTGACAGGCTGATTAAGAAGAGCTTCAATGATATTCTTGGTTTCATCAATATTTACCTCATAAGGAAGAGGTTTTACATATATAGTCCTCGGTTTAGCTGCTTGAATATATACATTATCACAATCCACCATAAAACAAATGTCATCTTTGTAATCTTCCACCAACTTCTGTGGAATCTGGAATCTGTCATTCATTTTCTCTTTGAAAGACTCAAAATAATTATCCATGATGCTTTCAAAATTTTCACCCATTTTTGAGATGTATTCATTTATTTCATAAAGGGCTGGCACATCTTTTCTCCATATAAATTTTCCTTTAGAAGGGAAGAATTTCTGAACATAGAAGAATAAACAGACCAATAAGGATCCAAACTTACATGGATTGTTTTTGGAAGTTTGAATGCTTTCCATGTTTTTGTTAAACTGCTTTAACAATAAGTCTGCTAGGTCAAATGTTAAGTTATTCTTGACCACTTTGTATGCTAGGTCGATAGCTTCACAGGAGACACTATTCTGTCGACTAGAACTGTAAATCTTAAGGGCAATAATGTGTGTACCAAACTTCAGTTCAGCATCGGTAATGCTGCTAACTTTCATGCCTCTACCGTCCCACTCGGCTAGGGTTTTCTTCTCTAGTTCCATTCGACCTAGGGTTTTGGTAGTTTTTGCTTTGTTCAACATGGGAAGACCGGTGATTTGATGAATCATCTTCTTTGTGATCTCTATGGGTTGCTCAAGCCAAATATTGCCATCATGTACACGGCTGAGAATGTATCTAACCCATTTATCTCGAAAGTTTCGAGGTAGATGTGCAATGTGAACTAAACCTTTATCTTCCAGATGTTTGTGCTCGGGTTTCAGAATACCATCCACACACAGTTGTTCATGCACAGTATCTAATTCTAGGTTCCCCATTTCATGAATTGAACAGTTGAAATGATTGCGGATATCGTTAATAAGTAGTACCTTAGGAGGAATCTGAGATTGAGCTCCGTTCGGATCTAGGGCTGCTGCAATTGCGGGCACGATCTTGAAATCTGGTGCTTTCCATTCCCCTTGGACTAACATATCAGATCCTTTCTTCGTTGAAGTGCTGGATGATGCCATGGTAGCTCACAGAAAATTTCTTTCGCAAAAGTATTGAATCGCTGGGTTGCTCTTGAAATTTTCAGCTCTCAAAGTGCTAAAGGTTCGCGGTGAAGAATGAGTTCGATTACTTGCTTTTTGTTTACAACTCTGTCATTAATGCTCAGTACAAATTAGGGTATGAATTCCGACAGACTGTCACCCACTAAGAATTAATTGCTCGGTAAAGACTTCGCAACTCGGTGAACTTGAGAATTCATATTGCTCCGACCTCGCTCGGTAAAGACGGGTACCGACCTTGCTCGGTGAAGACTGATACCGACCTCACTCGGTAAAGACTGATACCAACCTCCCTGTGATCTTACTGCATCTTGTATGCTGATTTAGATCTTTCCTTTAATTCAGTTCTGGAACTGCTTGAGATTGGTCTATGAGAATACAGTTCCAGTGCTTTCTTGGAAATTTAGTTTGAGTCGGTAGAGCCATCCATTCCATTACTTGGACTGGATTGCTCGGTAGATTTAGGAATCCATTTTTGTCTCACCTATTTCCTGACCTTAGTTGCTTCATTCTTCTTTCCATCTTCAACTTCACTAGCATTCATGCAGTTTCTGGCTATGTGACCGAGTTTAGTGCATTTGAAGCATCTTACGGTAGTATCTCTTTTCCTTAGATGATGTTTTATGCAATTCATGCCAATGTGTCCATATTCTCCACAGTAATGACATCTACACCAGGTGTTGTAGTCCCATCCAAACATTGCTTTCATAATTTGTTCTACTGGATTGAATATTTTGGATCTGCACTCGGATGCCTTGTGACCTTGTTTGTTGCATTTGTGACAATTACTTCTGAATCTTGGTTTTTCCCTGCATTCATTTTCTTTGTGACCAGGTTGATTGCAGCTGTAACATTTTCCATTGAATTCTATTTTTTCATTGTTCCAACATTTATTTGAAGTATGTCCTATTTTACCACAGTGGTTACAAGTAGGTTTCTAATTCCTTTGAGTACCTTGCTTAGAAGATTCACCTTCTCCTTTGTATCCAAGTCCTGCTTTTCCTTTTTGCCTATGAAGATTTCGCTCATACAGCTGATTCAAGTCTTCTTGGCTTTTCAGCATTCCTTCATTGATTTGTTTTTCAGTGTTTAGGTCATCCACCAATCTTAGATTGATTTCCTTTTCAAATCTTAGTTCTTCTCTTGTGCTTTCTATTTCTGATCTTAGATTCAGAATTTCCTCATTTGTATGAGAGATCTGATCAATTAGGTTTTCTAGCTGAAGGGTTTTATTTTGGACTTCAATGTTCCTTCCATCTAATTCATCTTTCAACTTGTTTCTTTGTTCCAAGATCTCACAGAATCTTGTAGAGTGTAGCTCTTGTTCTCTTTTTAATTTTCTCACTTCTTCCTGCAGAGACCCATTCTTTTCTAGGAGTTCTTTGACAGCATTGTTTGCTTCATCTGAGTTATTTGAGGGAAAAAGATCTTCAATCTTTTCTTCAATGTAATTCTGATCATTCATCTGATTTACAAGTTCCTTTCTTCTTCTTAGGGATTGGGAAAGATGTTCTTTTGCTTCTTTGAGTTTAGCTATGGCCATTTCCAGATCTAGCTTTTCATTTTCAATCACCTTGTTTAGTTTGAATACCTCCATTGTCCTGGATCTTTGCTCAAGCTAGTTAAGCTTTGTCTTGAGAACCAACGCTGCTCTGATACCAATTGTTGGAAATATTCAGGAATTAACTGAGTTACTGAGAGGGGAGGGGTGAATCAGTAACTCTAAATTTTCTTTCAATTACAGATGTATTAACATGTAATTTACTTTAACCTTTGCATATGAAACTTAAGAGCATTCACAATAATGACACATAGATTTGGTTACCTAGAAACCTTCCAAAAAGAAAGTAAAACTGGGGTGGGGATGAAACCCACAAAGCTTTAATACTGTAGAATAAAGTTGGCCAGTTAAGGCTTACAATTTGGTCACTTCTGATGATCTGCCCTGTTAGGAGCAATAAGGATTGCTAAATCCACCCTGTTAAAGGATTTACAAACATACAATGAAGTATGCACTCGGTAAAGAGATTTTGCAAAAGACTGTTAAGTCTACCCGGTTAAAGGATTTAGTACTGATTCACCTGTTAGGATGAAACAGTAGATCTCTTTGCTTTGCAACTGGATTGCTGATTGAGATTCGCTGATGTACTGATCACCTTCTATGATGAATTTGTCTTTACTGTTCCTTATACTGCTGAAGCCCTTTGTAATTCGCTTATCTCTGCCTTTCTTTCTTTTTCACATATATGCTTCTTTCATTGTCTTGACATTTTTACAACATTGTTTATATACAAGTCTTAAACAATTAATTACAATTACAATTACAAA
This sequence comes from Chamaecyparis obtusa, assembly GCA_027943335.1. Taxonomy (NCBI): domain Eukaryota; kingdom Viridiplantae; phylum Streptophyta; class Pinopsida; order Cupressales; family Cupressaceae; genus Chamaecyparis; species Chamaecyparis obtusa. The sequence continues at coordinate 756,022 of BSBK01000457.1, read as the reverse complement.
GTCGGCTTGACAAATAAACATAAGTGCTACTAAGTCGGCCCAAGTATGGTTACACGGTTCCTGCAAACTAACTCGGTGACTTTCTGATACTCGGCGTCCACTGCATTACTCGGCATCGTCATGCACTCGGTAGAAGTGAAGGCACGATTCATACTGATCACTCGGTAGGTTTTGAACTTGGTAAACACTGGTGACTCGGTAGACATGATGTTACTCGGTTTACACTGTCCTGTTCAGTTTGTACTAACTTGCTCGATTTGCACTGTCTGCTCGGTTTGCACTGTCTGCTCGGTTTGCACTATCTGCTCGGTTTGCACTGTCTGCTCGGTTTGCACTGTCTGCTCGGTTTGCACTCAGAATGCAAATAAGTGTTGTCACTAGTGGCAATTCTGCTTAATGCCAACACAGTCAAGGATATAGCTCTAAATCTCCCCGGTGTCCAAGGGGTCAAAGCAAGAGATGCCTAGGATATTTAAAGTGATACCCACAGGCAAAAATCAAAGAATACATGCCCCATGCCCCTAGTCATCTAGTCATGACATCTTGGAGAAACAAAGGAGGGATCACTCAGTGAAAATTAGTAATCAATCAGCACTCAAAGAAAATAAGTCATGTAGACACCTAAAAATGGTCAAGCTAATTCAAGTGAGCAATCAAACTAAAATCAAAGATTAATTGAAAACAAAGCCAAAAAGGATGAATTAAATCAAATAAATTATTTAATTATGCAATTAATCAAATTAATTATATAGTTGAATTAAACCAAATCCAACTCATTCAAGGGGTACACATGGCTAAATAAATCAAATAAATCAATTAATTAATTCCTAAAATTTCTAACCTACCACATGAGAAGTAATTAAATCAACCAATAGGAATTGAGAATTGATCTCACATGGATCAAAGCCAAATTGAATCTCAATCACTCACTTGGAGAATGCATCTGTCTCATTGTCCCAAGTTTTGAGGACAAAATATTTAAATTGTCTCAACATTTGAAACTATGGACTTAACCCAAACTTAATCATGATTAAACTTACTCCACCCCCTAAGCTTGGAGAAATCTATAAATAGAAGGCAAAAATTAGGAGAAAAGGATCCCATAAGCATTTTAGAATTGCATCTTTATTATAGTGAATTTGATTTGAAAGCTTAATTTAGCATGTTTTTAGAAAAAATAGGCATAATACTTCATCTTTTTAGCATTAATTATCATTTTAGAGTTGTCTCTAATGGAAGCTTGCTGAGAGAATTTCATTAGCATCTTTAATTAGAGATCTTTAAGAATTTCATGCTTCAAAGGTTATAGACCCCAAGCCTTCATGTGCTAAAATGCCTATCATGCCTATTTCAAATGAACCTCCATCAACCCTTCAAGAATCCCTCGTGCAGATCCAAACTCCTAAATTGTCCTTATAAGTGGCTCCATGTCAAGAGAATAATCCAAAGTGTAAAGAAACAAGCATTATTAAGGATCAAGATCAAGATCAAGATAATATCCCTCCTTATCCTATAGTTGACCAAAGTCCCATACCCAAAGAGTCCCATGATGATCCCTTCATACCCTTCCATTTCTTTCAAGAATATATTCCTCCACCTCAAGCACCCCATATTCCTTCATCTCTTATATCCCATCCATCTCTCAAGCAAGATCAAGATATCCTTTCCATCTCTAATGAACTTATTGAAAATCAAAAGAAAATTATTATTCCTATTCTATCCAAAGATCCTTGTCAAGATCAAAGTACCCCAACATTCCTTTATCATAAGCCTTCATATATACCTCAAAATTCTCCCATTTTTCATAATCCATTTCATAAGAATAAATCCCCTCAAACTTCAAATGCTCCTATCAAAGTTGCTTCTATCAAAGATACACATAAACCTACTGGTATAAAGATAAATCCAAAAGATGTGAGCCTTGGCCATGCAACTCATAATAAAGATGTTGATATCCCTCCCACATCTCATTTACCTCCATTTGCACATAAGTGTATTATTTCTACATCTTCCAAATCCATCCTTGGTCCCTATATTCCAAAATTCAAACCTTCATATCTTCCATCCATATTGGGACCTTACATCCCTCCATCCATTAGACCTATCACCCATAACTTGTCACCCACTTACCCTACCATGTATCAAGATCAAAAAAGACATGTATCCTTGAACCCTCCATATCAACCTTATTCATACACCAATCCCAAGTCTTTTGGAAACAATTTGCATGTGCAACATAAAAATCATAAAAATAAAAAATCTACTTATGTAGGAAGATAACCATGTCCCATCTAATGGACTTGTGAATACAAAGAAAAAAGAAATATTCAAGAGACCAAAAAGGTTCTTCAAGCAAAAAGAAAAATCAAAGAAAATTTGGGTTCTTAAATCTCTCATTGAAGAAACACATTCTAAAGCATCCCTCAAGAAAAAAGAAAAATAAAAAAAAGTGTGGATTACCGAGTCACTTTTGAAGGACTTGCACACGAAAGATGTAATTTCCCGCTAGGGAACCCAAGAGAAATTAACCTAAACATGCTATTAAGTTTACATAACAATTTATTTTCTTAAGAGTTTACACAACAATAATGCATAACAATGCGGAAGCAATAAAATATAATTATAACTAATACATGCAAGTATAACTCAACACATAGATTAAAAATCTCAAGGGTTCCTTGACGTAGATTACATAAATATTAATTAATCACCTTAGATTAAATATAATTACAAATCACATATATACAAATGAATGATAAGTACAACACCATATAAATGAAACATAAATATAATTGATACCATAAGATATACACAAAGAACCATCATCCAGTGCACAAGTCACAGGGTATGTAATAACAAATCATATATAAGGTACAAGTACAATATCCTGAAAGATAAGAACAAGTCTCAAAAATTGATGAACAAGGAAAAAAGTAACAACAATGAGGATCATTCAACACCGGTCCAGGAATGTCGAAATCTCAATGGTAAATGAAATAATACCACCCAACCACATGGAACCAAAGGTCCACTCCCATTATGTTGAGGAGATAATAATAGATCCCACTTGGATAACAAACACCAAAATCCAACTTAATACAACAATTAGGCAAGGGATCCTGAAAGCTCTCTATCTCAAAATGTACAACACTTACTGCAAAGACAAAACATACTCAACTCAAGGCAACCAACACATGTAGGAAACCTAAGATGTATAAGGGAAGTATCATCACATGAGCCAACTCTAAGGTTATCCTGGTAGTCTCTCTAGACCCTGGTGCCCTAGTGACTCTATGCGGTGTCAGTAATCCTCTCATGCAGACGAGGTACCAACTATACCATATCTAGCCCACATAGGAAATAAGCATCTTCCCACTCTCATCCTAACCAATACCTCAATCAAGTACTCAGGCATGTACGAGGCACACATTATCTTATTAATTCATTTTAAACTCCCAATGTTATTTAATTATCACTTTATTAAGTCACTTGCAATAAGCTATCCTAGTAGCCACTTGTGAGCCCCGACGCCTATTACAAGCCACTCCCCATCTAAACACTCAGATAACCTACCCTAATGCTCCAACCAAAAATAACCGAGAGACGAATAAACTAAAATAAGAAAATATTCTCATAAACCATAAATCATGATAATCACCAAAGTAAAATAATGGAGCATAGTAGAAAATCAACACATCCTATACAAGGACCAAACAATCCATCTCAATATAGACATTTATCAAAGATCATCCATCCCATAATGTACATCTCAACGAAACAATAACAATCCTCATAGTCTTACATCACAAGACCAAGGATACTCAAAGCATCAATGACATCCATATCTAAAACAAGAAGTAACATATTCCATAAAAATAATCATCCAAAACGTAAAGCAATCAGAGTAAATAACATAAGGTGACCAAGTAAATCAATTTTAAACATAATAACGGTCGTCACCTTTTAAGGTCAAATAAAATTAAGATTGAACACAATATTAATAAATATCACAAAATCATACATGATCAAATCGAGACTTTAAAATGGTTACATGGTTTTGTCACACAAAAAATCAAGGATCAACAAAAAACACTTCAAAGCCTCTGGTACCATTCCCTAAAAGCCAACGTAATTCCCCAATTACAATCAATCAAGTCCCAAAACCAATTTATAAATTCTAGTTGACTAAAGCAATCATCTTGTTGACTAAAGTTCATTTGACTACAAAAGTGTTCATATAAATGTTTCATACATAACTATCTATTTAAAATAAAATCTCGTGCATATATACTTTTTAAATAAGTATTTAACTAAAATCTCCATGCATATCAAAACACCATGTATTTAATAATAAAATAATGTTATTAATTTTTTAAATATAAATATAAATGAAAACATTAATATTAAAACCCACATGTAAAAAAATCAATTAATATTTATTTATTAATTTATTAATTTTTTCAAAATAAATAAATAATAATAATATTTTAAAAAAAATTGTTAAATTTTAAATTTGAAAATTAATAAATAATGCAAATTTAATTTTTTTTAATATATAAATCTAAAAATTAATAAATAATAATAATAAATAAAATTTTTATAGAAAATTTCAAATTACATATACATATAATTTTCTTCTCTTATTAATAAATCAATTGATTTTCAAGAAGCTAGTTTTTTTTACTATTAATTTTCAATTGAGTTTTCACATTCAATTGTTTGATGATTTCAATTTATGTTGTCCTCTCGAATACTCTGTTTAATAATTCAATCAAACCCTTATTGGATCTAAATTTCATATTTTTCTAAATAAATTGTCTGTAGGTTTTCACATTGAACAATCTAGGGTTTTAACCAAAACATAATTTTCTTTTGAATTTAAATACAAGGGTTTCTAGAATAATATAAAATATTATGCTTATATACAAAAATTAATACACGTATGCTCACATGCATATTAAAATACTAGAATTTCTTCTCACACAACAAAACTCAAGAAGCTTTCCAAACCCAAAACCTCCAACAATAAAACCTTCAATTCAAACCCTACAACAATTTGGCAAACACGAAGAAAATAATCTTTTTAGAAAGAAGATTTACAAAGGAAAAATACAAACCCTACCTCAAATTCAATAGATCTATGATGATACCAATCCAAAATTCAAGCTCCCAAAAATCCAAGTTTTCCAAAATTTTCTTCAACTCCAAATTGCAAGAAAAACTTGTTATCTCCAAACATTTGTATTGAATAATGGCCAAAATCCTCCTAATAAAGAAAACTAAGAAACCTAGGGTTTCAAAACATGCAACACCAAAAACAAGGTAAGCTCCCCTCTGAAAATTATAAAAGAACCACTTAACTTGAAAACACTAAAATTAGAACTTGACATGCAACACCCAAACATAAATAGAAATCAACATGAAAATTTGTTAACTCCATTTGCATTTAATTATTAATTTTCCCTTTTTACATATTTAATTAATAATAATTATAATTATATGCACTTTCCAGTTAACCACTCCTAACTCAACTTTAATTTAAATTTCTAATTCAATTTAATAAAACTGAATGTGCAACTTAAATTGCATACTAATATTTAACTAATTAATTAATATTTTATCACTTTAATAAATATGTAATTGATAATTAAATATTAAATAAATAAATTTATGCCTATAATCTCATCTTTAAATTCAATAATTAATTAACTCCTTTATTCCAAACTAGACTCTTAACTAAGTCTTTTAATTAAACAAAGGTATTTAATTAACCCTTGATAATTAAATATCCTTATATTTAATATTTCAATATTTCCAAGATATAAATATCCTAATATAATAATTAATCTTAATTAATTTTATTTTTAATAAATAAATCACGCAACAAAATTAGCATGACTGCAACACCTAAAAATCAACTAACTCAAAATAACCATCATGCTCAAAGGAAGGGTTCACATATTCACGTCACCTTGATGAATTCAAATAGGTAGTCAATAAGATACATGTCCCCTATATTAGGATAAATGATAGCTTAGGTTGGGATTGGACCTGTTGTAATGTCCCTGCCAGGGAACCCATAAGGAATTAGGTCTTATGACCAAGAATTGCAATAACAAATTTTTTCATTACATTACATCATTACTACTTCACTTTTACATTCCTTAAGGCCCTTAATGAATTTATTCACTAACATCTTTACATTACTTATCCAGATTGAATTCCATTTCCTTTCTTTACTTTCACATTTAAGAACTAAGAGATAGGGTAAGAAAATAACATTTCATTTACAACCATATTCCATACTTTATATACTAAGTTAATTTCTCCTTCCTACACATTGAATAGCTATTCATTACAAATTTCATTTTAACCTTAACATAATAAACATTTTCTTCCATTGCAACATAGGAGAGATAGAAAAGATCCTTCAACATTACAATATACATTTACAACTTTAGTCTTTCAAATAACAACCCTTGTAACAAAGCCTAGAACTATCCCTCCCAATTACATTGCTTTTCTTTTCAATTACATCTTTTTGATAATAGATCTCATAATAATAAAAAGTACATGAATGGCCCAAAGGCATTACAACATATCTTTTCATCTTTCCTTTCAAAAATACATAATACAAAATACAAATATCTGCATCAATACATAAATTTGAACGCATCCAAGTCACGAACCATGAACATGACCTTGAAAGATTTTTGCCACCCAACCATGTGGAACTGGTGAGGTTCCACCCCCCATGCTAGGAGATAGAACCAAGATACTCACAAGGCCCTAAGAAATCTAAGGTTCAGAAGATAAATAAATCCAAGACTCAAAAAGAACATAGAATATCATCATACTATAACATAGAGGTCAAGGTTCTAGGATACCACCTAAGTGAGTGTCATCACACAACCTGTATATTGGGATCCTTCCTGGCAACCATGTAACCCTGGTCCCCCCTTTCTGAATAGGGATCCATCCTGGAAGTTATCCCTGGTCCCAGTACTCCAATTAGGTCTGTGTGGCCATTATTATATTCTCTTTCATTATCTTTTGAATCCCCCCCTTCCCAGGTTAATTTTTTTAAGGTTATCACTTTTTACAAACCCACCCATAGGATCATCTGGCAACCACTTTAGGGTTCCAACACCTATGGTGAGCCACTCACTTAAGGTTCCTATCCCCTTACCCCACACATGCACAACCATGAAAACCACAAGTAATCTCAAAATGATCCATCTCATAGGTCTAGGAAACCCTCTGATGCACTCAGGCCACCCGAACAAGTTTTGACCTTATATTATGGACTTTATCAAAAGCCAAGTATGAACAAAAGCTTTAACTCAAAACCATGTATAGAAATTCACAACATAAAACTTCCCACATGCATTGACACAACATTCCATAACTTATTTCAAAAATCTAGGAAAAAGTCTCATGTGCTTGAAATTTGGCTAAGTCTAATTTTTTTTAAAGAAATCTCAAATTAGAAATTGTATCTTAACTCCCATGAATCTGAAACCTATCCCAATCATCTCAGAAGGTACCTAAACCCTTTATACAAGTATAACTTAAAGTATAATAAATTATGTTATAATTGTATAAAGCCTATTTTTCCTCGGTTCACACTAATCTGCTCGGTTGATCACTAGACTCACTTGGTCATCACTAGACTCGCTCGGTCATCACTAGACTCACTCGATCATCACTAAACTGACTGCTAGAAATGATGAAATACGACTGTCAACTATGACTTGCGGGTAAAACTGGGCATTATGGGAACTATGGTTGCCTAATCTGAGCACAACCCATTTGAGATCTCCCAGTTTCCCTTCAGAAATGGCTCATCAATCCATCCTATCTATCTAATAAATCTATTCTAGATCTAGAAAAATAAAAGTGTTGCAAAAATAAATATGAAACTGTAGGTCTGAAATAGAAGTTCTAAAGCCTCAAAGAACTCATGAACATTCTGGATAAGAAAGGAGATATAAGGGAAATGCTAAGGACCCTACAACCTCCTACAAATGCAGAAATAATCATATACATACAATCATGGAAAAATATTTAAACACAATCCCAAACTCCAAATCACTAATACAGGTGCAACACACACACACACACACACACACACACACACACATATATGTAGAACATAAACATTCTGAAATTTACATAGATATCACAACACATAGAGGACACATCCATACACAAAGAGGAAGAATGGAGATTCTTCTCGGTTTAGACCCTACCTTGGGTCCTGCGGAGAATCCTCTTCCCTTGGCTGGAGAATCTCTACGAAACTTCAATCCTTGAGTAGATGTCCCTCTGGAAATCTTCCTCTAGTAATCAACTCCAAGCAATCCTCACACAGATGATTTCACCAACCAGAGACTCTCAAATTCCCATAAACTCTCACCAAAACTTTCCGAGGAAAACAATTATAGACTACTCAAAAAGAAACAAATCTTCCAAAAAATTAACATCCTCCCGCACACAAAAATCTTCAAATATTTATCTTCCAACTATGTGGTTGGGGGAGTTGCTTTACGAGAAGCAACTTCTCCAACTTCCATAGTTGGTTGGAAGAGCAACCAAATATTTCCCGTAAAGACTTAATCAAGGTTTTAAATAAATTTAATTAAAATATCTTTTAAACGAAAGCATAATAAGAATAATAGACAAATACATTTCAAGAAAAACACCTAGCACAATAGGAAAACAAGTGGCCTAACTTCTAGGAGGTCTCAAGTTCAACTCCCTCCTAGATAGCCAATTTTACTACAAAGGCCATTTTCCTTTTATTATTATTATTTTTACTTTTTATTTAATACATTCACTAAATATACTTTATTTAACTCATTTTATTTATTTATTATAAACAACATACCATTTACACAAATAATGAAAATATACAATTATTATTATTATTTATATAAGCATGGATATATGCGTGTGCACCCACATATACACAAACCTATGCAAAATACAAACAATTATAACACAATCATTTATTATACATATAAAACAGATTAATTCTAACTCTTAACATAAACTCAGACCAACATCAAATCAAGTCCATAACATAAACTGCATTCCACTTCCCAACTAGGATCACTTCCTAAATAGGATTCTAGGTCCATGGGTAACCTTAGGAGTAACTTGGTTAAATCTCCACACATCAACAGTTCAAGGATTTTGAAGGCATGCTTAGACCTGTGTAGCTAGGTGGAGACGATGCCTGGTACCTGCATCCTGCACCACCAACTGATATGCATATACAAATATATAAATATAAATAGACAGTGGCAAACAAGGAGGGAGAGTGTGACATCATGTGGATCTCCCGTGGGAGTAACTACAACTGCCCCTCCTCATCCTACACTCACATCATCCAGTGAACACTAAACCATAATAGGATCAGTAGGGTTAGATCATAATAAAACATCATAACACAAATCAATGTAAAACATTTTACTGATAGTTCATTTCTAGCCATTCATCATTAAATTATAACTTATTTAATATTTCCAAATAAACTGCAGTAACCAAATAAATATGCTCAAATGTCTCATAAAATGCTAACTAAATAATAATCATAGTCCATCATAAAATCCAAAGTGTCAAAGCAATAGTCCTGTCAGTCTAACATAGGAAGATGCTAGGGTGGGCATTACACTTGTATGTTATATCCCCTCTCTTACCATTGAGATATTGTGATAGGGCACGCTCATCTTGACAATTCAGGGAAGTCAATGCTCGGTGGCTAAAATCCTACATAAAAGATGAGCATGTACATACATGTATAAATATATAAAAAATAATGGTGGGGATCAACTGATCATGTGGATTTCGCAAGCAAGTAACTATGACTCTGTCCCTCAACCACATCAGACACATCAAACAGAAATATAAAATATATGTGCAATCCATACACATGCATGTATGGGGTTAGTAAATCCATAATATAAATGACACCATAACATATATAAAATCAGACTATGGGAGGGGCATTACAAAAGAGAAATCAAAGTTGACATTCAGGATTCCAAAGGCTTCCACTTTATGTTCTCCCAAACATATTCCATCTTATCCATATATTTTGGGTTCTTGTGTCCCAAGATCCATATCCTCTCCTCCATCAAAACCTCAAGCTATTCCACTCATTTTTATTTCATTATTCTACCACCCTTCGAGGTGTGTGTTGATGTTGATCTTGCTAATGTTTCTTATCCTCCTATTCATTATCCTTCCATTCTCTTTCTCACACCCACACATAGAAATACTTCGTATCCTCTCATTCATTATCCTTCCATTTCCTTTATCCAATCTATCGCATAAAGCTTTAGCTACCCTTTACCTTATCCACCATATCACCTTTCCATCACCCTATCAACATCTTTGAGCATACCTTTCAACGGTCTTGGCCCATCATATCATACATTTTCAAGGAGTATCCAAAGAGCACAAGGCTTGAGTCTCTCCAAAAGTAAAAATACAAAGAAAAAAAAGTGCATTGGTGAAAACTTGATAAATATGCGCCTTGGTAGCCAAAAAAAAAAGAGAAAAAAAAAGAAAAAAAATATGTCCTATGGTGAAAACCACTTCTCATGGCACCTTAGACAAGTACCATGATGAAAACCTAAAAAACAAGTGTCATGCGTAATTCCTCCTTCTTACACTCTACACTTGGGGGCAAGTTCCATCCATTATCTATCATTTATCTCACTTGCATCCATATTTCATGTTTCACCTTTGATCTTGACAAGGCTAAATATATCCATGAGCATTAGGTATCTTGACATATGTTATCCTTTTCATTAGCCTATTCACTTGTTGTATCCATGGTACCTATCACAATCTTGCTTATTCCAAGTCAACCATCACTTGTAGTCTCCATCAAGCCTTATCTTATCCATATCCTATCCACAACAGTGCTAATAGCTTCTCTCTAGTACATTTGTGCAACATCTTTTTTCAATCAAAATGAAAAAAATACAAATATATGTTATCAAAAGTCTCTTGACGTATCCACTCTTTTGGACCACATGCTTTGATGACACTAGGTCATTATCCCAGATGATATCCATCACCACATAATTGGCGTACATTGTGATATTCTTTTACCTAGCTTGGATAAACTTGAGGAGATTGTCCTTTAGGGTTGCATTTTCTCACTTCATCCATCATGGCATATTCATTCATCATCCATCAGCTTGATAATCTATCTGTCGTGTACTATACCTTGCTAGACATTGGGGACAAATCAATGTGATCTTGCTTGAGAATATAAAATCTCTAAAAATCCAAAAAAATCCAAAATCTTTAAAAATATAATAAAAATAAAAATCCAAAAAAATTTAAAATCTTTTAAAAATCCAAAAAAAATTTAAAAATCATAAAATCTAAACTAAACTCTCAAAAGCTACATGGTCCTCTACATCATCTTTGTCAAATCAAATTGAGGATACCAATCCAAACTCAATGAGATTTGCAAAATAGATGCAAGTTGGCTCAAAATCATCACATAAGAACCAAAAAAATGTTACACTTGAACATATTGATCTAGATCACATTTTAAACATCCAAACATTTGACACCAAATCTTTAAAAAAAAAAATCATATCAAAATCTAAAAAGCTTAAATGTAATTAAGGATCAAAATAGATGAAGTTCTACTTGAAATATGGATCTCCAAACAAAAAAGCAAAAATGTTCAAAGTGTTACTAATTTTTTGGAATCATGTCTTTTTAGCAAATTGACGAGGTTTTTGACAAGATGAACAATGATGAAGACATGATATTTTGTTAATTTTTATTTGAGTTCTTGTGAGGTTGATTCATAGCAGTATGCAAGTTCGTCTAATGACATGATCATCAAAGAATCATCGAGGATATTTGCATATGAAAGGGATCAATTATTTGTCTTTTTACTTGCAATGTTAACATCTGAGGAAAGAGGTATTCATATCATCATGGTTGAACCAATGATGATTGTACCAATTTCATGTTCTAAAATCTCAATGATGAAAAGAAGAATCCTTGTGATTAAATGAGATAGCTAGTTGCATCCATATAGATTAATTTTGCATATTAAAAGTTATGGATTTTCCTTAAGCAAAAGGGGTAGAGTTATCATCATCAAAAGACCATATCAACATACATCAATGTCTATATTAGAATACATCAAGGTACATCATCAAATTTCCATAAGTATATATCATCAAATGTCCATCAATATACAATCAAAGTCCTGATCAACATCATCAATGTTTGAATTGTCCATCCTAAAAAATCATGCTCAATCTGATCATCAAAGGAACATCAATATCATCAAGGTACATCATCAAATTTTTAATCCATAAAATGATCTATGCTACATCAAGGACATCATCAATAATCAATCACATTGATCAACTAGGGGAAACTTGAATCTATCTATCACCTATATCTTTATCTGCACCTATACCAATGGATGACCTTTCTCTTCTACCAATCTCTAAATTTGGCATCATGAGAGCATCCAATTGATCTCATCTCATCAAAACATCTAACTAATCATATCAAATCAAATGTCAATCAATCAAATCATCCAATTGATCATCAAATTTCAATCAAGTTATCCTATCACCCATTTGCTCATCTTGAGTGCATCAAATTTCCTAACTCATCAATTTTTTTGTCTCTCTAGATCTTGAGAGTGAACATCAATCCATCAACCTACCTATCCTATCAGATTGACATCAATACAATATCAACCAAGTGATTCTGACTAACATCAACCAATATCAAAACATGATTAACTTATCCTAAGCATCAACAACATTTTATCAATCAAAGCTTTTCTCATCAAATTCTCTCATGATCGAGGCATTTTCAAATTGATTATATTAGGAAATAAACCAAAATTTCCCAAACTTAACCAAATCATCCAAAAATCATTTCAATTCATTTTCTTAGGGGGCATGCTATCATATCATCATCGATTTTTGAGATTCAAATCAAGAAAATCAAGCACATCAGAGATTTTATTTCAAATCAGAGAACACAAAACTTTTCAAACTCATCGGTGGGGCATTGAAATCAGGAAATCTTTTCAAATCGAGCATCATATCCAAGATCTATCATCATATCAACCAATGACATCATCAATTAATTAGGGTTTCATCAGGGAATCTGCATCATCGGGATCAAATTAGGAATTAGATAATCATACATTAGACATTCTTTGAACTAATGCGCTTCACACATTGATTCAAAGAGGGGCATTTGTAGACACCTAAAAATGGTCAGGCTAATTCAAGTGAGAAATCCAACTAAAATCAAAGATTAATTGAAATCAAAGCCAAAAAGGATGAATTAAATCAAATAAATCATTTAATTGTGCAATTAATCAAATCAATTGTATAGTTGAATTAAATCAAATCCAACCCATTAAAGGGGTACACATGGCTAAAAAATTAAATAAATAAATAAATTAATTCCTAAAATTTCTCACCTACCACATGGGAAGGAATTAAATTAACCAATAGGAATTGAGAATTGAGCTCACATGGATCAAAGCCAAATTGAATCTCAATCACTCACTTGGAGAATGCATCTTGACCACTCATTTTGTTTCATTGTCCCAAGCTTTGAGGACAAAATATTTAAATTGTCTCAATATTTGAAACCATGGACTTAACCCAAACTTAATCATGATTAAACTTATTCCACCCCCTAAGCTTGGAGAAATCTATAAATAGAAGGCAAAAATCAAGAGAAAAGGATCTCATAAGTATTTTAGAATTGCATCCTTATTATAGTGAATTTGATTTGAAAGCTTAATTTAGCATGTTTTGAGCAAAAATAGGCATAATACTTCATCTTTTTAGCATTAATTCTCATTTTAGAGTTGTTTCTAATGGAAGCTTGTTGAGAGAATTTCATTAACATCTTTAATTAGAGAGCCATAGGATGTTTATTGTCCTTATTTTCATTCAATGACTTCTTAATTGTTGTATTTCTCATAATTGAATTGATATATTGACAAACTAATCCTATGAAGGTATTTATAATTCACAAGTTATAACATGTCCCAATCACTACAATTTAAGCATGGTGTGAAAAATAAAAAAGATAATCACTGATTCACTAGGACTCATGCCTGTGGATGAGAAATATTTCACAATCCTAGACTGCAGACAAAGCATCGACACAAGGTAGCATATTTGATAAGTGTTAAGAAACACTCGATGTCAAAAGTGTTAGATAACTGAGAGGGGGGTAAATCAATTATGTTTAGTTATCCTATAGTCCCAAATTCCTCCCTGATGTATAATACCAACTTCAACAAACAAATAAAACAAATTGATAAAAAATTAATTGTACCTTACTGATTAATTAACCGAATGTCAGATAAATTATCGACTATATACCGATCTAACCAGTTATTCAAATGTGTAAAGTAAAATATCAAAACATCACATGCATGCACATTTAACACTTGATTTTTAACATGGAAACCCTGTTAAGGGAAAAACCATCTGGGATCGGTACCCAAAATATTTACACTCTTCTAAAGTGAGCTTGGTTAAGAGCCAACCCTATTAAAGGTTACAAAACACACTATAAGGTGTGACCTTGTTAGAGGATTTATCACTAACAATTCTCTATGACCATACATTCACTTGGGTTAACAAGAAAACAAGTAGCATTCATTGAATGCCAATAAAGAAATAAAAGATGATAAAGTCTCACTCAGTTAAGAGATTTTGTCTATAGAAATGGTTAGAAAGCAATAGTATATGACCTGATTCAAATGCAACTTTCTTTTCTCATATTTAGATCTATGCTAAGCTCAATATTATTCTAGTCATCATAATCTCTTCAATCTCCTTCTTCCTCTAACTCTATTATGCTCGGTTAACTCCTTATGTCCCTCAGTTAGGTCTACAAAATTACTCAGTTTTCACTTCAACCTGTTTGACCAGCTTTGTATGAATACAATCATTTTCTCTCATGCACTATATCTTTGTTGGATTTTCTTGTCTCCTTATATAGACATGATAAACCATTTTCTTTTCAGCCATAGATTTTGCCTCTTAATCTCCATCATTGATTTTGCCTCTTCAACCTTCCTCAGAACTTGTTTCTTGAAATATTTTCAATCTTCAACATCTGATCAACCTTGAATTTTTTCACTCGTATATCTTCATAACAAACTTTGTCTTTATCCTTGGAATCTTCTAGATTCGTCCAACTCATCATCCCATGTCGGCAATCACATGTTCCTCCTTATTTCTCATGCTCAATCAATACCATGATATATCAGTTACTTCCTGCTTGGTTAATACCATGATGTGTCAATTTCTTCCTACTCAGTTAATACCACACTCGGTGTACACTGCACCTTCTCAGTGTTCACTATATCTGCTCGGTGTATACTAAGTTCATCATATACTGACCAAAATAACTTGTCCATTCTTGATCTTCAACACTTAACATAATCATGTAATGCAATCAAATAAATATCACACTGTCATAAAATCATCAATAATTTACCCAATGAATACCTTATGCATAACATACTCATACATCTCATCTTCATGCTAATATCTCCTTTCCTTCACTAATATTACCTCCTTTAGATGTTTGCAACTATCATGATAAGTAAAGTTAAAACTAGTTGACATCAATGACAATATAACAACTGATCTAATGTCTCACATATACCTTAGTAGCTCAGTGATCATCATCACATTCTCTCATTTAGTTCTCCAAGTAGTTTATCAGTTGTAGTTCCAACAATCTCTCCCTTTGGCATTGATGGAAATATAATATGAAATATACCATTGAATACCAAACTTAGTCTTTATGCTGTGACTCGGTAAGCTCTCCCATAGATTATGCTTTTAATATGTTTAATCACTACACAACATCAGTCTCTCCTATATTATTTCACTTTACTATATTATTATTCTTTTATGTTCAGCGCATATTCTCTCCCTTTCAGTTAGATTTATTCCTACCTGATATTTGATGCATAATCATCATCTCTCCCATATTATCATCTCTCTGATATTTCATGATCATCTCTCCCTTTCACAAAAATGCCAAAAATAATCTCTTTAGTAGCCAAATCAGTATCTTTTTTGTTCCTTTTCAGATTCTTATACCTTGTATGTACAAATATTCTTTGTTTCAGTTTGTCTTTCATCTTCTTCACAACCTTAGGAATTCCAAAGTGTGAACATCTTGCATCGACATAGTTAGATCTTATGATAAAGAATAGGTTGATGCAACCCTATATCAGCTTAGTGACTGTTAGATAGGGTTTTGTGAATATATCTACAAGTTTTTCTTGTGATTTCACATATTCCAATTTGACTTGTTTTTCCTGAACTTTCTCCCTTAAGTAGTGATATTTAATAGATATGTGATTTGTCTTTGCATGCATCACTAGATTCTTTGAAATGTTTATAGCACTTGTGTTGTAATAGATTATCACTGGATTTGTGATTTCTTCATTCGTACCTTCCAACAATTGCTTTATCCAGGCTATATTAGAATAGTTGGGAACAAAAGCTACATATTCAGCTTTAGCAGTGGACTGAGAGATGCAAACTTGTTTATTGCTTATCCATGTTACTAGTCTTTGACCTAAAAAGAAAGCTCCTCCAGTACTATTTTTTCTATCATCAATATTTCCAGCCCAATCAACATCTATATAAAATTTAAGTTTAAAATTGCCTTATTTGTTATACCACAATCCATAGTTCTCGGTGTTCTTCAGATATCTCAAAAAGAATTTCACAACAATCATGTGTGTCTCTTTAGGATTAGTAGAAAATATAGCTACAATGCCAACAACATGTGCATTATATGGTCTACTATGCATAATATACATCAATTTTCCAATCATAGATCTACATAAGGTTTGATTTACCTCTGTTGACTTGTCATCCTTGGTTAGCTTGCATCTAGTTACCATAAGTGTACCAACTAGCTTTGAGTCTTCCATACTGAATGTCTTCAAGATTTATTTAATGTATTTAGATTGTGTGATGTAGATGCCTTCCTTCAGTTGTTGTATTTGCAAAATAAGAAAGAATTTGATCTCTCCAAACATTGACATTTCAAACTCCTTTCTCATTTCATTAGAAAAATATTTACATAAAGTATCATGACCTCCAAATATGATGTCATCAATAAATATTTCAGCTATAAGGATCTTATCATCAGCTTCACCTTTCAAATATAGATTATTGTTTTTACTTGTTCGAACAAATCCAATTCTTATCAAATAAGAGTGTAATCTTTTATACCATGCTCTCGGTGCTTGCTTCAATCCATAAAGAGCCTTGTGCAACTTACATACCATATTCTTCTGAGTAGGATCAGTAAAACCTTTAGGTTGTTCAATATATACCTCTTCTTCAACTATCCCATTCAAAAATGTAGATTTCACATACATCTGATATACCTTAAATTCTTTGTAAGAAACATATGCAAGTAGAATTCTCACTCCTTCTAGTCTAGCAACAGGTGCAAAAGTTTCTCCATAGTCAATTCATTCTTCTTATGCATAACCTTTGCACACTAATATTGCTTTATTTCTTGTAACATCTCCATTCTCATTCAATTTGTTTCTAAAAATCCATTCGGTGTCAAATCACATTTTTGTCTTTAGGCCTCGGTACTGTAAGATATAAAAATATATGAAGATATATTTTTATATCTATGTTTTGTGTGTTGGAAAATGTGAGGTGTGTGGATGTACAAAAACTTAATAAAACCTAAATACTTATCTTGAAAAGTGGTAGGTTTGGAAATCACTATTTTCTGGTTTTTGTACTCAATTTTGAGAAATTCTACAACCAAATCTAGCCTGGAAACACAAAGACAGAGAAAACCCAAAAACCTTCTGTTGTTCTGAGAAAGGTCGACCTTGACCCAAAACAGGGGTAAGATCTTACCTCGGGGCACAATCTTACCCCTTTATGTCGACCTTGACTTACACTATTCTGACAAAAATTTTGCTTGCGGATGCCAGAAGTTTGCCGAAAAGGGTACTCAGATCTGATATGCAATTCATTGTTCCACACCTGTACCTACAAGAAAAAGTGTTTTGTTATTTGGATGAGGGGTTTGCCTTGGTCAAACCCTAATTTGGAATCAACCTTAAAATTGGAATTAAAATAGAGAATGCTAGCAAGTAGTAGAAGTAGATATAACAATGAAGTTATGATATTCAATAGATATGCAATTGTATTTGGAATGTAAATATGTATGTTGATATGAAAGCTTGGAATCAACACTAAAAAATGTAAATCAAAACCTCCATGATTGTATGCTTGGAATGCACCTTGAAGGGAGAATGAATAGATCTTGAAGATGAACAAAGGATCTTGAAGGAAGATCACACCACCATGATGGATAGATCTAGGGTTTGAATGATGAGTCTTGAATGCTTGAACCAAATTCCTCCAAAAGACTTGAATTCTTAAATCCTTGATCTTCAATGGAGAATTTGAATGCTTGAATGTAGATGATTTCTTGAATGCTTCCTTGATTGGGAATACTTGTTTGAAATATGGAGTGCTTGATTGCAAAAGAGAGATGAAAGATGGATTGAAATGAGAGAGGAAGGCTTCCTTTTATACAAGTCTAGGGCACAAACTTCTAGAGAGGCCTACATAGGAGAATTAAATTCTCATTTAAACCTTAACCCCTAGAAATGGACCTAAATTAAATATAATTTAAGAGTTTACCGTTCTAAAATCTGAAATAGCCGACTTGGAAGTGGGAAATAAAACTTTCTAAAACTCGACATTTGGAAGCTTCTGGATTTTGAAATCTGGAACCAAGGTCAATGTCGAGGTTGACTCTGACCTAGGTCAAGGTTGAGGTTAAACTTGACCTAGGTCAGGGTCGAGGTCAAACTTGAATTAGAAGGTCAACCTTGACCTTGAGGTCAAGAATCTCAAGGTTTCAGGTCAAGATGCCAGAAACAGGCTAGAAAGAGGAGCAAAATAGGGGGAAAAAAAGATTCAAGCCATAGATCCCATCAAAGCATCTGACATGAATCCAAACCACCTACTCAAAGGGATAAAATAGTCCTAAATGGAAGTGCTTCCATTTTATGACGATGCATTTAGCCCCCACTTTAGCAAGAGTATGAATTCAATACAAACTCTTGATAAAGGAGAAGAAAGATCCAAGTGGATTCACAATGAGATAGAATAACACTTAATTAAGGACATGAGCCCCCAAGCCAAGGATTATAACTCAACATACACACATGAGGGTGCAAAAACAAAGAAAAATAAAGACAAAGCTAAAAGACACAAAAAGAGGGGTTAGTACAAAAACAAACCCAAATCAACTAGCAAAGGAAACCTTGCTAAGAAATGCTTCCTATACTAATATCATATTTGGAAAGCTATCATATAAGCATAAATGATTACATAATAAAGACAAGAGAAACACTATAAATAACATAGCTTCATGATCTAATCCTACTAGCATGAAAGAAAAAAGAGAGAAAAGAGAAAGTGATTACCTCGCCTAGTAAGATGCCCACCTTACCGTGAATCACCAAGGAGGGAGAGCCCAACAGGTAACCAAACCTGATAGTTCACCCAAAAAACTATGCTTTGTAATTATAATGCATCTTCTGATGACTTTTGAAATACCCATAGATCCACATTCTTGTATCAATATGAATATAAAATGCGTGTCTCTTTAGGATTTAGCAACTTATGTGTGTTACCTTCCGAGGATTTAGCATATTGAAAAATTGAAAAATGCGTGTCTCTTTAGGATTTAGCAACTTATGTGTGTTACCTTCAGAGGATTTAGCATATTGAAAACTAAAAAATGCACGTCTCTTCAGGATTTAGCAACTTATGTGCGTTACCTTCAGAGGATTTAGCATATTGAAAATTGAAAAATGTGCGTCTCTTCAGGATTTAGCAACTTATGTGCATTACCTTCAAAGGATTTAGCATATTTGAAAATTGAAAAATGTCTCATAAGGGAGACCCTATATATGCCCCCCCCTCCTTATCATGGCTATCTACTAGACATGATAAGGAAGAGAAGGAGGATACCTACTTCACAAAATAAGAAGATATCATGTTTAACAACAATGTACACTATATTCTTAGCGAAGGGCATTGACCCTTACATCAAAGAACATAGATAATCATTAAAAGGATATGTCACTCATGGAAAAAGGATCCTCAAATAAAGAGATATTATCAACAAGACCCCCACCATAGAGGAGTGCTTTAGATAAAATATCATATTTCAAAGAGAAAACAAAGATTCAATCACCTAGCCCCCTATAATCAAGAGGAAGAGGAATCTTTGAACAAAGGAATCAAACTCTAACCTAGAGCCAGGGAAAGAATTTATAAAGAAAATAATTTGTAGAATAAAGAAGAGGTGATGACCTAGGACAACAACCTCTCACATAAAAGGATATCCATAGCCAAAACCTCAGTCAATATAATGAAATAATGCTACAAGATAAACAAATGCCACTAAGCTAGGGGAAGCAGATCCCTAGAAAAAGAGAAAAAAATAAGAACCTTGCCCCCAGGGATGAAAGAAAAGGATACCTTTGCAAAAAAATCTTTAGAAAAGATATCTTGAAAAGAGAATCTATGGATGATTATCGATATAATACAAAACCATAGGGAGGAAAGATAGAAAGAATACCAATTAAGCTCAAGACAAAATATATGCTAAGAGCCTAATGGAGCCTAGAAGACTGGATGAAATACCTCTGGCCCCCCAGTCATGAGACAAGAGGATAAAAGATCTACATTATGGAAGAGTCAAGGGGATTCCCCTTATCAAAGTTATGAAGGAATTGTAAAACCGCACAAGAGTGGGATATAATTCCCAAAGCAACTTTTTCTCTAACATATAACTTGAAATACACACAATCAACAAGTAAATGTGTATTATTGTAATGAAAATGACATTTGTACTTGCATAGAGCATATTTTGGCATAGGTTTAAAGATTTCTTTCTTGGAATTCATTAATTGAACATACACCTTAGCCACATCTTTAGGAGTATCAAGATAATCTAAGGTAGGCATTGGAAGAAGAAGATGAAGAGGAGGACGACGATCAAAATCAACCACCTTAAATTGAGGTTGCGAATAACCAAGACCACACATATATTTTTTAGGGGATATATGAATTGGATACTTAATACCATGCTCATTAACACCAAGCCCTAAACCCTTATAACCTTGTTTAGCCATCATATTATATCTTGTAGTTACATATCATGTAAAGCTTCTACAAGAGGTGATTATTTATTATGTTCATGAGTAAAGGTTATATACGGTGGAATAATAGGTTTAGAAGAAATTGCTTTTTTCTTCCCTTTAATATCATCATGGACTGGATAAGAAGGGGAAGGTAAATCCAAGAATTCTTGCACATCTGCATCATGAACCATAGTTTGAGCCTCATCATAAGTATGGGAAGAACTAGGAATAACAGATGGAGAATTAGGCATATTAGGAATGATAGGAATAAGATTAGGAAGGATAGGATTAGGATCATGAAGATTAGGAGATGGTATATCATCTACCAAATTCTTCACATAATCCAAAAGAGTAATAATTCTATTACACAAATCTTTAATAAAAGTTTTGAAAGTAGGAAGACTAGTATCTATTAGTCTCACAATAGCATAGGCAAGTGAAACATGAAGAGTGAAAAACATAATGAAGTGGATGATACTCTCATAAACATCATAAGTATGTTAAAGAGATGGTAAGAGGAGAATAATAAAGAAAATAACCACATACCAAAGCATCTTAAAGATCTTCATAATAAATGCAAGAAATATTTTTGTATTTTGTAGAATATATAGATTTTTTGTTTTTTGAATTTTTAAAATGCAAGAGCATAAAAGAAAGCTAATCTTAAGGAAAGAAATCCAATCATCTAACACCAAAAAGAAAGAGTTGTCTATCACGGGCTCACCAAAATGTAAGATATAAAAATATATGAAGATATATTTTTATATCTATGTTTTGTGTGTTGGAAAATGTGAGGTGTGTGGAAAATGTTGTGGACATACAAAAACTTAATAAAACCCAAATACTTATCTTGAAAAGTGGTAGATTCAGAAATCACTATTTTTTGGTGTCTGTACTCAATTTCGAGAAATTCTGCAACCAGATCTGGCCTGGAAACATAGAGACAGAGAAAAACTAGAAACCTTCTATTGTTCTGAGAAAGGTTGACCTTGACCCAAAATAGGGGTAAGATCTTACCCTGTGGCACAATCTTACCCCTTTATGTCAACCTTGACTTGCACTATTCTAACAAAAATTCTATTTGCAGATCCTAGAAGTTTGCCGAAAAGGGTATTCAGATCCAATCTGCGATTCGATGTCCCACACCTGTACCTACAAGAAAAAATGTTTTGTTGTTTGGATGAGGGGTTTTCCTTGGTCAAACCATAGTTTGGAATCAACCTTAAAAATGGAATTGAAATAGAGAATGCTAGCAAGTAGTATAAGTAGATCTAACAACAAAGCTATGATATTCAATAGATATGCAATTATATTTGGAATGTAAAAAAGTATGTTGATATGAAAGCTTGGACTCAACACTAAAAAATATAAATCAAAACCTCCATGATTGTATGTTTGGAATCCACCTTGAAGGGAGAATGAATAGATCTTGAAGATGAACAAAGGATTTTGAAGGAAGATCACACCACCATGATGGATAGATCTAGGATTTGAATGATGAGTCTTGAATTCTTGAACCAAATCCCTCCAAAAGACTTGAATGCTTGAATATTTGATCTTCAATGGAGAATTTGAATTCTTGAATGTAGATGATTTCTTGAATGCTTCCTTGATTGAGAATGCTTGTTTGAAATATGGAGTGCTTGATTGCAAAAGAGAGATGAAAGATGGATTGAAATGAGAGAGGAAGGCTTCCTTTTATACAAGTCTAGGGCACAAACTTCTAGAGAGGCCTACATACGAGAATTAAATTCCCATTTAAACCTTAACCCCTAGAAATGGACCTAAATTAAATATAATTTAAGAGTTTATTGTTCTGAAATCCAAAATAGCTGACCCAAAAGCGAGAAATAAAACTTTCCAAAACTTGACATTTGGAAACTTCTAAATTTTGAAATCTGGACCCAAGGTCAGGGTCGAGGTCAACCTTGACCCAGAAGGTTGACCTTGACCCTGAGGTCAAGAATCTCAGGGTTTTAGGTCAGGATGCCAGAAACAGACTGGAAAGAGGTGGAAAGAGGAGCAGAATAGGGGGAAAAACAAGAATCCAAGCCAGAGATCCCATCAAAGCATCTGACATGACTCCAAACCACCTACTCAAAGGGATAAATTAGTCCTAAATGGAAGTGTTTCCATTTTTTGATGATACATGTACTAATGTCCATGTCTTGTTTTTCTGTATTTGCTCAATCTTTTCAATCATTACTTTAATCCAATCATCATTTACCAATGCATCCTTAATAGTTCTAGGTTTAAATTCACAAACCAAACATGTATTATTACTTAACTTACTTCTTTTCATCATTCATGCTCCTTTGTCTCCAATCATTTGATCATGTAGATGATGTCTTCTAACATATTTTGCTAGTACAAGCTTAGATCTTTGTTCTTCAATGTTTTCTCCACTCAGTGCATGAACATCATTTTTCTTGGTAACTACTTGTTGATTCTCGATCTATAAGGATTATTACTCAGTAGCAATATTATGTTTCTCAGTGACACCATGTTGTTTCTTGGGTAAGGTGTTAGGATCTTTATTTTCTATGTAAACAAATATTTTTTAGTCTTCTGGTTCCTTCTTGCTTTCTACATCATTTTTCTCAGCAAACTCATCAACTCTCACATTTACACTTTCAATCATCTTGTTAGTAGTCTTGTTCAAACATTTATATGCCTTATTTCTAATAGAGTAAACTAGAAATATGCCTTCATCACCTTTAGAATCTAATTTTTCATTTCTATCATCTTTTAGAATGTAACATCTACTTCCAAATATTTTGAAATAGCTCACATTAGGTGTATAACTATACCATAGCTCATAGGGTGTCTTGTTTTATTCTTTCTTCAATTATACTCGGTTTAGTGTATAAATAGAAGTACTAATAGCTTCTCTCCAATAAATTTGTGCAACATCTTTTTCAATTAGAAATGTTCTAACACAATCAACAATTGATCTGTTCCTTCTTTTAGCAATCCCATTATGTTGAGGTGTCCTTAGTGCAAATATATGTCTCTTTATTCCATGCTCACTACAAAAGTTAGTAAATTCATCAGAAATGAATTCACCTCCTCTATCTGACCTCAAGAATTTTAGTTACTTACTAGACTCTCTCTACTTTTGCTTTGTACCACTTAAACATTTGAAAAGATTATGGTTTTTATTTTAAGAACATGGTAGACATCATTCTAGAGAAGTCATCACCAAATAAGATAAAATATCTATCTCCATAATAACTTTGAGTTCTCATTGGACCACATAAATCAATATGAACTAAATCTAGAATTGCATTAGATGGGTATTGTTTGCTCTTAAAACTAGAATTTGTCATTTTACCCATTTGACATTGTTTACACATCACTTGGTTAGGCTTAGAAAAACTCGGTAAACCTCCAACTTTCCTTTTCTTACTAATCTTTACTATGTTGTCAAAATTCACATGACATAACCTCTTGTGCCATATCCAAACATCATCATTCTTAGCCATCAAACATGAAGTTTTAGCATTATCCAAATAAAATAGGTTACCTCTTGATTGTTCACTAGTACTGATCAGTCTTCTAGCATCATCATAGATCTTTACTTTTTTGTTCTCAAATGCAACTTAGTGAACTATATTATTCAACTGTGCTACACTCAAAAGATTATAGTTAAGTCCTTTCACCCAATAAGAATTTTCACATTTGATCTTGTTGTTAATAAATATAGATTCTTTACCTTTCACTTGACAAGGTGTATCATTTCTCATTTTTATAAATCCTCTATTATAATGTTCAAGAGTTTAAAAATTATCATCATCACTAGTCATATGATGTATATAGCTGCTATCAATAATCCATGTATCATTATTGGTTACTTTAGAAATAAGTTCCTTTTCTACATACCTTTCTTCTTCTCCATAATCTTCTTTCAATGCCACAAACACCACTTCTACATCTTCATCAGTTTCAGTCTCGGTATCAACATCATCTTCAACTAGGTAGCTTGCCTTTTTTCCTTTATCTATGTAGTCTCAATTGTCTTTGTTTCCTTACTGTCGATTATGTCTTTGATCTTGGTAATCTCTTCTATCATTCTTTCTTTCACTTGATCTTTCATTTGTTCTCTCATTATCATTCTTGTTAGGACATCTTGCAACAATATGACCAACCTCTTTACATTTAAAACATATCAAGGGTAGTTTACCTCAATATTTTCGTTTGCCTTTTGGTAGTCTTCTGGCCATTAATGCTTCAAGTGATTCAAGCTCATCTTCTTCAGCTTCACTATCACTTAAATTTCTTATCTGATGTCTACTGCTTGATCTTACAGTATTCAAAGATGACACAAATACAGATTCTACCTTAGGTACAATACTATTATCATATTTGTTAAGCTCAAATGCAGTCAATCTACAAACCAAACTATCAAGAGAAATATCATTACCAGGAACAACTCTCATTTCATGTATTGTAGAGACTCTAATAGCATAGGTAGGCGATAGTGTTATGAGAATTTTACTTACCATAGTTTCTTCTTCAATAATTCCACCTGCTCCCCAGATAGCATTCACCACTTCTTTGACTCGATTGCTGTAATGAGTTATGTTTTCACCTTCTTTCATCTTCATATCATCAAATTTTCCTCTTAAGCTTTCTACCTTTTCCTTGAGCACATTTTGATCTCCACCATGGACTACTGTCAATTTGTCCCACATTTCTTTTGCAGTTGTGCAATTCTTAATGTCTTCAAATTCAACATCTGATAAAGAAGAAGCAATCTCAATCATCATTACATTATGCTCTTGTCTCTTTTTCATCTATGTGATAGTCAAAGGACCAATAGGTTCTATGAAGTCATTTTCCAAATAGTATAGTGTATAATCCCCAATGCCTAATAGATACAACTTCATCCTGCTTTGCCATGTTGAGAAATTATCCTTGTTCAACTTTGATACTTCTCTCTTATACATCTTTATATCTTTAACTTAAGCCCTTCAAACTTTTTCCTTCAAGTACTCTACGCTCTGATACCAATTGTTAGATAACTGAGAGGGGGGTGAATCAATTATGTCTAGTTATCCTACAGTCCCAAATTCCTCCCTAATGTATAATACCAACTTCAAAAAAAAATTTAAATAGATTGGTAAAAACTTTATTGTCCCTTACTGATTAATTAACCGACTGTTAGATAAATTATCTTGTATATACCGATCTAACCAGTTATTGTAATGTGTAAAGTAAAATATCAAAACATCACATGCACACACATTTAACACTTTCTTTTTAATGTGGAAACCCTGTTAAGGGAAAAACCACTTGGGACCGGTACCTGAAATATTTTCACTCTTCTAAAGTGAGCTCAGTTAAGAGCCAACCCTATTAAAGGTTACAAAACACACTATAACATGTGACCTTGTTAGAGGATTTATCACTAACAGTTCTCTATGACCATACATTCACTTGGGTCAACAAGGAAACAAGTAACATTCATTAAATGCCAATAAAGAAATAAAAATACGGTTAAGTCTCACTTGATTAAGAGATTTTGTCTGTAGCAATGGTTAGAAATAAATAGCATATGACCTGATTCAAATGCAACTTCCTTTTCTCATATTCATATCTATGCTAAGCTCAATATTACTTTGGTCATCATAATCTCTTCAATCTCCTTCTTCCTCTAGCTCTGTTCTACTCGGTTAACTCCTATCACTTGGTTAGGTCTATAGAATTACTCAGTTCTTACTTCAACCTGTCTGACCAGCTTCGTATGAATACAATATTTTTCTCTCACTCACTACATCTCTCTTTGAATTTCTTGTCACCTTATATAGACATGATAAACCATTTTCCTTTCAGCCATAGATTTTTCCTCTTAATCTCCATCGTTGATTTTGCCTCTTCAACCTTCCTCAGAACTTGTACCTTGAAACATTTTCAATCTTCATCATCTTATCAACCTTGAATTTTGTCAGTCATAGACCTTCATAAAAAAATATTTCTTTATCCTTGGAATCTTCTAGATTTGTCTAGATCATCATCTCTGTAAGGAAACTTAGGTGCGGAAACAACTTCCTATGCTAATCTCTATAGGAGAGTATTGTGCAAATTCTTATAAATCCTTACAATTTCAAATTTGTTAACTACTTTAACAAAGATATTGCAATCACATACCATGCATGTAGAAAAAATAGAGAATGACACAATGATATACCCTGGGGAAAACCTTTCGGTAAAAAACCCCAGCACTCCAAAACCTGCACAATGTATTATCTTCAACACAAAGATTACAATACACTTGCAATGCAAGTTCTTTCAAGAAATGAGAGACAAAGCCAACAAGACTTAAAATTTGTTATATCTCTCCCATAGGAGCAGCATCATATATATAGACTCCTTTGGACCCAAAAATAGGCACAACCACCAAGACCCATGCACAAAGCCACATGTACACAGTTTTTACATGCAATCCCAAGAATAGGCGTCCATCCCTAGAATAGACTATGACAGCTTGTCATAGAATCCACCAAAAATAACGGTCACAAGAGAAGTGTAAGAGAATCTATCATACCAAGCTATTTTTGGCATATTCTCTTACACACACCAACCACTTCTTCTTGGGTGCCCAAATAGGCTCAAGTCATAAGATGCTCTTACACCTGTCATAGCACATTCCTTAAATAGTTCTTGCGTGTCATAGGAATCCGTCATGACCGTTTCAGTCATGATCTCCTCACGCACAAGATGCCGACACATCAAGTGGAGTGACACATCAACATGCCAACTAGACATGTACACTCACACTTAATTACATTATTTGCAAAAAATACATTTACAAAACAAATAATAAGAATAGGAATTATCCAAGGTTGAGACACCTTATTCCTAACAATCTCATGTCGGCAATCAGATGTTCCTCCTTATTTCTCCTACCTGGTTAATACCATGGTATGTCAGTTACTTCATGCTTAGTTAATACCATTATGTGTCAGTTTCTTTCTACTCGGTAAATACCACACTCAGTGTACACTGCACCTACTCAATGTTCACTATATCTTCTTGGTGTCCACTAAGTTCTTCATATACTGACCAAAGTAACTTGTACATTCTTGATCTTCAACACTAAACATAATCATGTAATACAATCAAATCACTATCATACTATCATAGACTCATCAATAAGTTATCCAATGAATACTTTATTCTTAACTTACTCATACATCTCATCTTCATGCTAATATATCTTTTCCTTCACTGATATTACCTTCTTTAGATGTTTGCAACTATCATGATAAGTAAAGTCAAAACTAGTCGACATCAATGACAATATAACAACTGATCTAATGTCTCACGTATACCTTAGTAGCTTGGTGATCATCATCGCATTCTCTAATTCTGTTCTCCAAGTAGTTTATCATTTTTAGTTCCAACAAAAAGAAGTGTTGAGAAACACTATTTGGGGTGAGTCAATGAGAGACACCACCACACACCAAAGGAGGATATAGTTCATGCCCCCTAGCCCTAGACAAAGACCAATTCCATACCAAGGAGATTGGAGATGGAAGTCAAAAGGGTTTAGAGTGCAAAGTGACAAGTTGATAGATATAAGCACATGGGTCTCAAGTAGTGTCTATTTCCAGGTTTTCACCACTTGGAAGGATTTTTTATTGCTACCATGAGCATGTTTCTAGGTTTTCACCAAGGTACTTTTTTCTTCTCTTTTTCTGATTTTGTATTATTATAAATTTTTTTTGTTGATGCACCGAAGCATGTGTTTGCTAGGTTTTCACTAAGATGATCATTTTTCAGGACTTTTTCTGCTTTTTAGGATCATATATCAATTTTTTTAAAAACTTCACGCTCATTATATGATTTTTAGGATTTTTTCAAGACATTAAAATATGGACAAAGCTCTAGAGCGTCATGCACATAATTTCTTCAAATGGAGGATGTTGATAGGTTCAGGGAGCTATTCTCCCTCAAGTGTAGAAAATTGATAGACACCTAACCCAAAAGCAACAATAACTATGTATGGACCCAACCAATTTAGTTTAAACTTCCCTTTTTGTGCTCTATTCTGTTGATTTTTGGGATTATCTCTCAAGATGAGGTCTCCAACCTGAAATTCTCTAGAATGAACCTTTTTTGTTATAGCTTTGTGACATCCTTTTCTAATATACCCTCATGTGATTGAACATAGTTCTTCTATGCTCATCCAAAAGTTCTAGTTCTTGTATGCGCATGATTCTATAATTATCATCCATGATGAGGCCTTTCAATGAAAGCCTTAGGGAAGGTATCTCTGTTAGGATTAGGTAATACTGAGAGGGGGGGGGGGTGAATAAGTATTACAAAACTTTGATTTCAACTTCAAATAATTATAAACAATCCAAAGTAATGCAAAAATGAAAAGAACATATAAGCATAACACATTACTCATGACACCATGATTTTTTCTCGAGGAAACCCTGGCCAAAGGGAAAACCCCGGTGGGGATGGTACCCACAAATATGTACTAAAATATAATATCCTTATTAGGAGATCTAGCCATGTTAGGAGCTGATTGTTACATAGTACATTTCCTTGTTAGAGGATTACAAAACCCCTGTTAGGGGTATACAAAAACACCTGGTTAAAGGTGGTGAGCACACTGCTCTTACAATCAATACTGTCCAAAAATAGTTCTCAAAAGGGGGAACACTACAAACACTTATCTTTCTTAGATAGTTCCAATTTTAGCTCAACCTCTTTCTAATATCATATCTGATCTCTTCTCTTATATTCTCAAACTTACTCCATCATCATAAATCATTCCATACATCACTTTCACAAAACCAATCTATACTTATATAGAATTAGCCTTCCAGTCAGCCTCATAATTGTCATACAAAACATAATAGAAACTTATGCAAATGATATACATGGAGTCGACACTCTTATATTACCAAAGAGTCGACAATATACTTTATTTACTTGTCTTAGCACGTTACCATATCCATTATGCTTTCCTTAATATTTGCAATTGTTCATGTACCCTGTTATACCATTTTATTGTCTTTGCATATCTTCTAAACACTGTATCTCACAAATATGGTAACCAAAACTTATGCGATCTTAACTAAAGCATGTGAATATCCCAAAATACCTCCAGTTAACTTCACAAGCCATAATACATTGTATATATTCATCACTATCCAAAACTATGGCACTGTACCCTATTTTCCTGATTCTGGACTTAGTCATTTTCATGACTATGACTCCAGTGGCAATCTCCACAACATGCGATCACTCCATCATAAGTGTTGCTATGAATGAAAACCCTTAAGTGATTCCCAGTACTCCAAAATATCACATGCCAACAATCTCTCCCTTTGGCATTGATGGAAACACTTAGAAAAATGACTAAGTGTTACAATACAACCTTCTTTTCCTTTTCCTCTTTTCTATGTAGTTTTTTATTTTCTATATATTTTCTTTTACTTTATTTTCAACATATAACTCTCTTCCTCACTTTTCCTTTTTCTTCCTCTCCCTTTTACACCAATGGCAAAGGTATACACAAAATTGTAGGACTTAAGCACAAATGGTTTAGTGCTTACTTACCAGATTTAAGACATCTTGGAAGGAGATTTCCAAGGTCTTAACTTCCTCAATCCATGAACTTATCAGTAGTTCACTGACATGGATTAATCCATTTAGTGCATATGATGTTGTCTCTTCTACCTTAAGCTTAGTGAGAGCAGATACTCACATTGAGCTTTCAACCTTTATCATCTCAGAGAGATGAGTCTCTAATATTGAGAGCTTGGGAGTAGTAGGCTTCTTAATGAGCCAAATCTGTCTGCAACTCTCCCTTTCTCCATTTCCAGTACTCCTATTTTCTCCAATAGCCTAGATGTCTCCTTATCTATCTCTCTCATAGTTTGTGAAGATGATTCACAACTGTCCATTATGCTATCAAGACTAGCCCTATCTTTGGCTATGGCCTCCTCAACATTCTTCAAATGTCTATAGGGATTTATGCAATAGTTATATAGTTTCTTGCCTTCTGCTACACAACTCTTGGCTTTAAGAGTGGTAGCCTTTAGGATGCCTAATTCCCATGAAATGGACTTATGAACTTCGCTCAACTTCTTTTCTAAGAAGTTATTTTCAGCCTTCTCCTCTGCTATTTTTATCAATGAGTCAAAATGATTGTCAAAGCTAGTCAATACTATACTAAGGTTCTCAACCTCATCCTTCTCTTTTAGGATAACTGGTGAGGGAAGTAGCTTGTTTACTATTTCTACAACCCTGGCCATTATCTTACCTCTCTTGTCTCCTTTCTGAACTAATCTCTCCTTAGCTTTAGCAAAAGCCATAAATGAAAGTTTCATCAGCTCATCTTCATCCATGTTTTCCACATCAGAGTTGACTAGTTTGGCCACACTTTCCAACAATAGGGATGTATCTTGTCTGACTTTAGCAGCTTCCTCTGACTTAGGTTGTTTTTCTTGATGTTCTTCTTGCCGTAACTCCTCCTATACTCTTTCTTCTAGTTTGTCTTCTGATTTTCTTTCTTCTATCTATTCCTAGTCTTTAACCTCCATCACCCTATCCATCTTGTCCATGAATGGATCATTTATATCCTGCGAAGTGTCAAGGCTAACAGGCACACCAGTGATAAAGAATTTTGGTTGCAAGGTAACTTGAACACTCTCATCAATTTCTTGTGAGCTCTCTCCTAAACCCAAGGATATAGGTTTAGCAGTCTTAGGAGGTGACACCCTTTTAGGCATGTCATTCATTAGAACTTGGTCTAATGATTTTTGGGTATCTTCAATTACTTCATCATATTTTCTAGCCATGATCTTGACTAGTCTGGTCTTTGTTCATAGAAGAGGTTTTAGTGCCTTTATGATTCTTTCTCTTTTCTGAATAGACACAACTGACAACATATCATCAATTGTCTTGTTTCCTATGTTCTTATCCTCTGAATGTGCTAATTGTTTTCTGATTTCTAGTTTGTTG
The DNA here is from genome assembly GCA_027943335.1 of Chamaecyparis obtusa. Classification (NCBI taxonomy): domain Eukaryota; kingdom Viridiplantae; phylum Streptophyta; class Pinopsida; order Cupressales; family Cupressaceae; genus Chamaecyparis; species Chamaecyparis obtusa. The sequence goes on along the minus strand of BSBK01000457.1, from coordinate 723,765 downwards.
TATAGATCTTTGGGGACACTGGCTTCAACTTCCAACAAATTATTTTTGAAAACTAAAAAATGCTCAATGATAGTGTCCTCAATGATTGCTTGATCCTCAGGGCTATACCTCTCATAGTATCTATTTATAGATATCATATTTCCATCTTTGATAACCCTTTTCTGCAGTGATTTCATATCTAGTTTCCACAAGGATTGTGGACTCTTTTGAAGCATTTTCTCTTCCTCTTTCTCCATGACCTTTTATCCATTGTTCTTCCTCTTTACCTTTGTCTCTTTTTCTTTTGGACTTACCTGCTTGACTGTCCTAGATGATCTTCTAGGAAATGTTGTAGTCTCAACTTCATGTGTTTCTTCCTCTTGAGGGACTGATAAATCAATAATGTTATCAGTAGTAATGTCTTCTCTGCTTCCAATGGAATGGATGAATTAGTGGCAATACTAGAAGATTCCTCCATCTTATTTTTGAGGTCTATCAATTGTGCTTTTGTAATACCCACCATTGCAGTGATATCTTCTACTATCTTGTTGACTTTCCTCTTTTTTGTTACTTTCTCTTGTTCTTCTTTGACTTTTTCATATTTTTCTCTATATGTACCCCATATTTCTTGAGTAGGGTCCTTTTCTACTACCAATACATGCTCTACTTGCATAGTTAGTACTTCAACACTTACCTCATATCCCATAGGATAACACCATTTGGTTCTAGTCTCAACTGCCTCAAAGTAGACACAATCAATTTCAACCATGAAATAGATGGTGTCCTCATACTTTTCTACTAAGCTTTCTAGAATTCTATATCTTTCTTTCATCTGCCTCTGCATGATCTTAATCATGCCAAACAATTCTCCATCAACCCAATCCTTTTTCTATCTTCTATAGTATTTTGAGATTTGTAGACCAGTGGGTTCATTATCTTTCCACGCTCTAGGATGCATACCAGGAAAGTTGTTAGTGACATGAATGTACATGTGAACTAGTAGTGACCCAAACCTAAATGCCTTAGTTTTTTCCTTCTTTATAACTTTTACATTCTCAATGAATTGTTGAGCTAGTATTTCACACAAGTTATATTTCTTGTTTTCTTTAACCATTCTGTATGCCATCATTATAACTCCAGCTGATACAGAATTAAGTCTAGAACTGTAAAACAACTTGTAGCCAATTAGCATTGCTACCAATCTAACATCTTGTAAATATATATCATTTACTATCATTGCCCTCTTGTCCCATTTAGAGTGTGTTAGGGTTTCAACTTCTTTTCTTAGGTTTTTCTCACTAACAGGTAGGGCTCCTTCATTTTCAAGCCTTGTGATATCATGGATCAACTGAGCACATATCTTAACTAGTTGATTACCTATCCATAAGAATTGATCATGAACTCTACTTAGAATGATCTTGAACCATTCAACTTTCGTGAATTCAGTGAGTCGGGACTTTTAAATGTTTGAATTCTTCTGTCAAAGACCCATTTACTTCTATCATACTGTTCAACTCATAGAAGATGTTGACCTCCCTAATAATCTCATACTTGCAGTATACGTATGCCCTAATATCCTGTATGTGTAACATACCTATGGGGGTTTGAGAGAATGCCCCTTCCAAATCATCCTCACAGGATTTGAATGGATGCCTTTTGAATTTGTATCTAGGTCTGTCTATAACATCAAAAAATACTGGTGCATCCATCACTTTCCAAAAGATTAAGTCTAAATACCTTAAACGCACATGAATCCAATGCTTGGCTTCACGCGAACACAAAATATCTCTGCTAGATTATTGCTCTATTTTCACACTTCTCCTCTCCTTAGTCATTGATCAACAAATGGTGTAGGAATGAAATATTTCAAGTCTTTTATTCATCGCAAGTTGAGTGTGTGCATTAAACACATGTAGCTCAACTTCGCATGTTGTCTAGTCAATGCAAAACTCACAAACATAGAAGATGAATCTTCAAGTGCTGTGATCTTATCGACAGATTCAAAAAAAATTGTACACATCATACCTAAGCTCGCATGAGCTTACTACACTTATAAAGGGGCTAGATAATTTATGTTGTTTGTATCCAATGCTCCCCATGAGGCCATGAGGCCTTCTAGTCTGATGCCTCAAAGAATTCATCATGCGAAGACACAACATCATAAGCTATCTCTCCCTGAACCACTGCCTTATTTAGAACTTTTATTTGCCATATCTTCTCATCCTCTGATTTCTTATTTTCATTCATGTAATCATTTAGGTTTTTACCACTGTCACTAATATTCTTCCTTATAACCATAGGTGGTGGTCCTTCTGGTTCATTAGATCTCCTTGGTCCTTTTTTGTTGTCATCTCCATTGTATCTACAAAACTTCGCAATGTGAGTTGGATTGTTACATTTGTAACAAATGGGTGGTCTTCTTCTTTCTTGATTAGTTTGTAGCTTACAATACCTTGCTGTGTGCCCAAAGTTATTACATTTCTAACATGTAACCTTGCTTGCAGTTTCTTCTCCGATATAGTCTTGGTTATACCTAGATTGATCAGGTTTTCTACAATCTGCTTTCTTGTGTCCATACTCATAGCAATTAAAATAGTAGCTGGTAAAGGGTTTAGAGTTACCTTTACTTCTGTAATCTCTTTTCATGTGTCCAACTTTGTTGCATGTGAAACATCTACCTCTGAAGGGTCTGAACTATTCTCTAGGATCTTCATTTTTAGGCATTTCATTAGGAATAGGTCTTTCCTCATTTGTGGCTTCTTTTGGTTCTTCTTGAGTTTTTGAACTTCCAGCTTCATTGGATCCACTCATGTCTCCTTTAGATTTTTGTTTTGTTCTTTGTTCATCACTCTTGTCATTGCTTGTGTAACTTCTCAATGTGTAGTTTGGCTTGAGTGAGTTCACCTTTAATGATATGATTGTATTTATCCAATTCTTGATATTTATCCTTGTAATGGTCAAGTTCAGTCTTCATTTGTGCTATCTGTAGGTTGGCTTCTTTTAGTGACTCTTCAACTTTGTTTCTTTCATCCTTTTCATGCTGAATCTCCTTGATCATCAAGAGATTGATTTGTTATTTTTCTTGCTCCAACTTATTTACTTTGTCTGATGTATCATTGTCTGAACCTTCTTTGATTTTCTCCATAAGGTCTTGTCTCTGATTTTTTACAATCTCAAGCTATTCTTTAAGTTTTCTCATGAAACCTTTTGCTCTTCTTAATTTGAATTTTAGTTCACCATTTTCAGCCTTCATCTTATCTAGATATTCAAGTACAACTTCAAAGTTCACTTATAAATCTTCTAAATCCATTATGATCTCCCTTTAGCTATTAAGATTTCTCTCAAAGGACCAAAATCTCTAATACCAATTGTTAGGATTAGGTAATACAGAGAGGGGGGGTGAATTAGTATTACAAAACTTTGATTTCAACTTCAAACAATTATAAACAATCCAAAGTAATGCAGAAATGAAAAGAACATATAAGCATAACACATTACTCATGACACCATGATTTTTTCTCGAGGAAACCCTGGCCAAAGGGAAAACCCCGGTGGGGATGGTACCCACAAATATGTACTAAAATATAATATCCCTGTTAGAAGATCTAGCCCTGTTAGGAGCTAATTGTTACATAGTACATTTCCTTGTTAGAGGATTACAAAAACCTTGTTAGGGGCATACAAAAACACTTGGTTAAAGGTGGTGAGCACACTTCTCTTACAATCAATACTGTCCAAAAATAGTTCTCAAAAGGGGGGAACACTACAAGCACTTATCTTGCTTAGATAGTTCCAATTTTAGCTCGGCCTCTTTTTGATCTTGCATCTTATCTCTTCTCTTATATTCAAAAACTTACTCCATCATCATAAATCATTCCATACATCACTTTCACAAAACCAATCTATACTTATATAAAATTGGCCTTCCAATCGGCCTCATAATTGTCATACAAAACATAATAGAAACTTATGTAAATGATATACATGGAGTCAACACTCTTATATTACCAAAGAGTCAGAAATATAATTTATTTACTTGTCTTAGTATGTTACCATATCCATTATGCTTTCCTTAATCTTCGCAACTGTTCATGTACCCTGTTATACTATGTTACTATCTTCGCATATCTTCCGAATACTGTATCTCACAAATCTGGCAACCAAAACTTATGTGATCTTAACTAAAGCATGTGAATATCCCAAAATACCTCTAGTTAACTTCGCAAGCCATAATACCTTGTATATCTTCATCGCTATCCAAAACTGTGGCACTGTACCCTATTTTCCTGATTCTGGACTTAGTCATTTTCATGACTGTGAGTCCAGTGGCAATCTCCACAACATGCGATCACTCCATCATAAGTGTTTCCATGAATGACAATGCTTAAGTGATTTCCAATACTCCAAAACATCACATCCCAACAATCTCAACCTCAATATGTAAAACAACTTCAGATCCATAAGCAAGTGCAAAGGGTGTAGCTCCAGTAGGTGTGAAAATGCTATTTCTGTAGGCCCATAGTGCAACATTTATTTGTAAGTGGAAATCTCTTCCCATCTTGTTTACAATCCTATGTAAGATTTTTAGTAGTGTCTTATTAGAAGCTTCAACCTAGCCTTTTCCTTGTGGGTAGTAGATTCAAGACTAGTGTTGCTTAATCTTAAATTTCTTACACAACTGCTTAAGATCCTCGTTTATGAATTGTCCTCCATTATTAGTAACTATGAAGGTAGATATGTCATAGTGAAAAATGATATAATTGAGGATGAACAAAGATACTTGTTTCTTAGTAGCATCCCATAGAGGAATAACCTCAACCCACTTTATAAAATACTTTGTTGCAGTAATGATGAACTTGTGTCCACTAGATGAGTTAGGATGTATTTGACCCACCAAATCAAAATCCCACTATTGAAAAGGCCAATGTGTAATAGAGGGAATAAGTTCCCTTCCTAGAACATGGATCAAATTACTATGTATCTGACCCTTCTTACAAGACTTAGCATAGTGTATAGAATCTATCTACATAGTAGGCCAATAATAACCAGCCCTCAGTAGCTTTCAAGCTAGCGCAAGACCATTAGAGTGAGACCCACATACACCATCATGGAATCCAGCTAACATACATTCAAAATCATCTTTCTCTAGACACCTAATAAGTGTTTCATCTAGACCCTTCCTAAACAAGTCACCAAAGATGAGGGTATGGGAAGCATTGTGAATGAGTTGTCATTTCTCATTGCGGTTTAGGTTATCAGAAATGATTTGGTCACGCAGGTAAGAGTAAATGTTATCATATCAAGAGAAATCATGACCAATCATAGTACATATGACATGGTTGTTAGGGGAATCATAGGTAGGGTATTGTAGTTCTTTCACCTGGAATTGAAATCTTGACTCATGCTCGTTCAACTGTAAGATAGAGGCCAAAGTAGCCATGGAATCAGTTGCCTCATTTTTAGCTCTAGGGATTTGCTGGAATGTGACAAAGGTGAAGTAATTATTGAGATCATCAATCATCTTCTTATAATAAATCAATTTCTCATCTTTGGTTTGATAGTCATTGTATAGATGAAATATGGATGGGGCCCTAGAACAATGGTTTGCACATAAAAGAGACCCCAAAACCAATATTTTATACTTACATGGAATTGTAAGGGGATGGAATGTAAATCTAGCAATGCTAATATTGAAATGAAGAAACAAAGGTACTTACCTTCAAAAAAGAATTGATTGAAAACCCTATCAAATAGCCTCAGAAACTGTTGATTTTCAAGTTCCTACACCGAAACTCTGAGTTCTACAAAACCCATAAATATTTTTCTTTTTTGAAGGTAGGTCATCCTTGACCTAGAAGTGGGGCAAGGTCTTACCCCTGGGAAGGATCCTACCCCTCACTGAAGGTCATCTCTGATAGAAATTGTGTTAGCGGATCCCAGAAGTTCGACAAAAAGGGTATCTAGATCTGCACTTTAATTCACTGTCCCGCACCTGTACCTACAAAAAAATGGTTTTGTTTTTTGGATGAGGGGTTTGCCTTAGTCAAACCCCAGTTTGGAATCAACCTTAATAATGGAATTGAAATAGAGAATGCTAGCAAGTAGTAGAAATAGATCTAACAACGAAGCTATGATATTCAATAGATATGCAATTGTATTTGAAATATAAATAAGTAGATTGATATGAAAGCTTGGACATAACTTTAACAAATGTAAATCTAAACCTCCATGATTGTATGCTTGGAATCCACCTTAAGGGAAGAATGAATAGATCTTGAAGATGAACAATGGACCTTGAAGGAAGATCACACCACCATGACGGCTAGATCTAGGGTTTTGAATGATGAATCTTGAATGCTTGAACCAAATCCTTTCAAAGGCTTGAATTCTTGAATCCTTGATCTTCAATGGAGAACTTGAATGGAGAAGAGGAATTGAATGCTTGAATGAAAGATTGCTTTCTTGAGAGCTTGAGAGATGAGATTGTAAAACTTGATGCAGAAAATGAGAGAGGAAGGCTTCCTTTTATAGTGATCTAGGGCACAAACTTCTAGAGAGGCCGACATTGGAGAATTAAATCCCAATTAACCTTAACCCTTAGAAATGGACCTAGATTAAATGCAATTTAAGAGTTTACCATTTTAGAGATCAAAACAACCGACCTGGAAGTGGGAAAACAATTCTTTCCAAAACCTGACATTCAGAAATCATGGGACCTTAAAATTTGGACCTGGGGTCAGGGTTGAGGTCATACCTAACCTAGGTTAGGGACTAGGTCATCCTTGAACTTGAGGTCAAAAACCTTAGGATCTTAGACCAAAATGCCAGAAAAATACAGACAGAAAGTGGAAAAGGGGGCAGAATCAGGGGAAAACCAGATCTAAGCCAAGGACCCATTCAAGGCACTTCACATGACCCCAAAACACCTACTCAAAGGGATAAATGCTCTTAACATGGAAGTGCTTCCATTTTAAGATAATACATTAAGCCCCCACTTTAGCAAGAATATGGATTCAATGCAAACTCTTGGTAAAGGAGAAGAAAGAAGAAATCCAAGTGGATTCACAATGAGATAAAATAACACTTAGCTAAGGATAGAAGCCCCCAGGCTAAGGATTCTAACTCAACATACACACACAAGGGTGAAAAAAGGAAAAACTGAAAGAATAGGGGTTAGTACCAAAACAAACCCAAATCAACTAGTAGATAAAACCTTGCTAAGAAATATTTCCTATACTAATATCATATTTGGAAAGCTATCATAAAAGCATAAATGATTACATAAGAAAGACAAGAGAAACACTATAAATAACATAGCTTCATGATCCAGTCCTACTAGCATGAAAGCGAAAAGAGAGAGAGGAGAAAGTGATTACCTCACCTAGTAAGATGCCCACCTTACTATGAATCACCCTAGAGGGAGAGCTCAATAGGTAGAAAAACCTGACAGTTCACCCAAAAAATGTGCCTTGTAATTGTAATGCGTCTTCTGACAACTTCTAGAATTCCCATAGATCTACCTTCTCGTATCACTATGAATATGACATGCCTGTCTCCTCAGGATTTAGCAACTTATGTGCATTGCCTTCAGAAGATTTAGCATATTGGAAATGCACATCTCTTTAGGATTTAGCAACTTATGTGCATTACCTTCCAAGATTTAGCATATTAAAAATTGAAAAATTTGTGTCCCTTCGGGATTTAGTAACTTATGTGCGTTACCTTTCGAGATTTAGCATGCTGCAAAACAAAAGGTTAGAACAAAAATGCATAATATAGAACAAGGGAGGCTGTATATATGCCCCCCTCCTTAAGATGGAAAAAACATACTATTTTGACATGTTAAAGAAAGAAAAGAACAAGGATAAAGCCTTCTTCAATATCAACACAATATCCATAGACAACACCCAGTCCAAGCCAAGAAGGTCATAGCTCCTATGAGGCCATAGAAGGGACAAATGCAACAAGATATCATGTAAGAAGTGAAAAAGTAACCCTTATGAGGGATAACACACTGTTTAGCTTCCAAGGCTGGAGATTTATCAACCATGGAAACCTAATGTCAAACAACAAAAGAGGTTGTGATCAAGGATAGAGATCCTTAATGCAAACCAAAATTTTCATGTATGATTGGATATCACATAATAGATAGATACTACTTAGCCAAGGGAACAATGGATCCTGGAAAGATAGAAAAAAGAAGGAGATGACATCCTTGCCCCCCAAGCGTAGGAACAAAGATGAAAGGGGACCTATTATATAGCTCGCAACACTGTACAAGACAATGAGCCCTCAAGGATTATGCTAACATTGTTTACATAATGTGGAGCTCCATAATAGGAACATAAATGTTAGTTAGAGAAATCAGGATTGCAATGTAACTCATTGCCACATGATATATAAATAACCTTACTATCAATGAGCTACCTAATCTAATAGTGTAAAGCTTGACATTTATTAGTAGAGTGATCATGAAATCTATGATATAAACAAAAAGGAAGAGTCTTCAAGTTTGGACTACGTTTATTTTTGCATTTAGGTCTAGTAATCATCTTAGCATGAAGGAGTTTAGGAAAAAGAACTTCTTGGTCTAATTCCTTCACAGTTTCGTCATGTTTTGAAGTATTATTTGAGATATTGTAAACATTGATTTGTTGTTGAGGATTAAATCCCAATCCATAAGAATGCTCATGCCCCCCATTATGTAAGGGCATTTGAATTTTGTGTTTATGCCTACCACATCCTTGACCATTAAATCCTTGTTTAACAAGGAAATGATAGCCAGGACCATAACAAGAAGCCATATCAGAAGGAGTCAATGGAACTTCAACAGTCACAATATCATCCTTAGTAGATTTGATAGATTCATTGTGGGTAGAAGCAGTGAAAAAGTTATTACAAAGGGTTTTAGAAGTAAAAACTCATTGTTCAAATTCTCTTTATTGCTTCATAAAATGAAGATCAGAAACCTTATATTCTCCAATAAAGGTAGGAGTAAAATCCAAGGTTCCCCAATCATCACCAGGAAGAGCATTAGAGGAAGAAGGATTACTATTAGGAATAGGAGTAGTGTGGGTTTGAATATTCAGACAAGGATTCGGTGCATCATCTGCATGAAGTGTATACATCTTGTTATTATATAAACTTGTCTTTACAGTGAAGGGTGGAAGGGATAGCATGCATCTCATGCAACCAAGGTCTACCCAAAAGAAGGTTATAATTGAGAGGTCTAGGCATAACATGAATAGGTGTGTTCAAGATGACCAGTCCTACTTTGATAGGTAATGTAATGATGCCTAAAGTGTTCTTAGCAATGTTACCAAAGCCACGTATAGGAACATTGTCAGGTTGAATAGTTGAAAGATCGGATTTAATTTATTTGAGAATGTCCATGCTACAAACATTAAGCCCAAATCCATTATCAATCAAGGTCCTATGAATGATACTTTTATTTATAGAAGCAACAACTAGAAGAGCATCATATTGATTTTGAAATTCTTTAGAAGGTAAATCCTTTTGAGTAAATACAATGTCAGGAGGACCCGGGTAGCATGCATGCACTCTAAGAAGTTATTGATCTTCTCTTGATTAGGAGGTGGAGTGGGAAGAGTTTCTAGAGCTTTTTGCAAGGCTTCATAGTAGGTAGGTGAAGTTTGAAGAAGCTCCCATAAAGAAATGTTGGTAGGAGTATTTTGTAATTGGTTTATCAAATCATACTCCTTGCTAGGAAGATAGGGTGGAGGAGGAAGAATAGGTTGAGAAGGTGGAAAATAAGTAGAAACCACCGGATTAGGTTGAGGGTTATTCCTTGTATGATAAGTGTGAGCTATAGAATCTTGATCATTGAAAGACTCCATAAGTTTACCTTTGATAGTAAGGTGAGGAAAACCTTTGATAGTCAACAAGGGTTTAGGATAAACCATGTTAGTTGTCTCAACACTACAAATAGATTCACAAAAAGGAAGCAAAGAAGACATCCTAGGAGGAGATGAGTTAAGATCTTGATTCTCCATAAGATCATCACTAAGAGGGAGAGCATTAAGGGAATTCATATCATTCTCCACTAATGTCTCATCACTAGAAGGAATCCCAAATGGAGGTAAATCATCTATAATGTCACTTTCTTTCGCTAAAATGTCTGCATAAGGAGAGTGTGTTCTAGAAAAAGAGTTATCATCATGTATGAATATGTCATCCATTAATAAGTCACCCTCTTGTATCAAAGCTTCTTCGTGAGGAGGGGATAAATCAATGTCTTTATCCAAGGGATCATTCACAATGGTTTCATGAGGAAGAGAAAAATCAACATCCCCATCCAAAGGTTCAATAAAGCACTTGAAAAACGCTTGAGATAACTTGTGCAACATGATAACGAATAAAGAAATGCATAGAAAATAGATCTAGATATATCCAAATGCATAAGCATGAAAATGAAATTTATTTTTTTATTTTTAAAGAAATTTTGCAATTTTTTTTTGTATTTTTGAAATATAAATGCAAGAGCATAAAATAAATCTACTTTTGTAAGCATGTAATATCTAAAAAAAAATGTAAATCTAAGACCAAAAAGAAAGAGTTGTCTATCGCGGGTTCACCAAAATGTATAGATGAAATATGGATGGCGTCCTAGAATAATGGTTTGCACATAAAAGAGACCCCAAAACCAATATTTTATACTTACATGGAATTGTAAGGGGATGGAATGTAAATCTAGAAATGCTAATAGTGAAATGAAGAAATAAAGGTACTTACCCCTGTAAAATAATCAGTTGAAAACCCTATCAAACAGTCTTAGAAACTATTGATTTTCAAGTTCTTTAACCGAAACTGTGAGATCTACAAAACCCAAAAATATTTTTATTTTCTAAGGGTAGGTCATCCTTGACCCAGATAGTGGGGGAAGGTCTTACCCTGGGGCAGGATCCTGCCCCTCACTGAAGGTCATCTCTGACAGAAATTCTGTTCGTGGATCCTGAAAGTTTGATAAAAAGTGTATCCAGATCTGCACTTTAATTCATTGTCTCGCACCTGTACCTACAAAAAATGGTTTTGTTGTTTGGATGAGGGGTTTTCCTTTGTCAAACCCCAGTTTGGAATCAATCTTAATAATGTAATTGAAATAGAGAATGCTAGCAAGTAGTAGAAATAGATCTAACAACGAAGCTATGATATTCGATAGATATGTAATTGTATTTGAAATATAAACAAGTATATTGATATGAAAGCTTGGACACAACATTAACAAATGTAAATCTAAACCTCCATGATTTTATGCTTGGAATCCACCTTGGGGGAGGAATGAATGGATCTTGAAGATGAACAAAGGATCTTGAAGGAAGATCACACCACCATGATGGCTAGATCTAGGGTTTTGAATGATGAATCTTGAATGCTTGAACCAAATCCTTTTAAAGGCTTGAATTCTTGAATCCTTGATCTTAAATGGAGAACTTGAATGGAGAAGAGGACTTGAATGCTTAAATGGAAGATTGCCTTCTTGAGAGCTTGAGAGATGAGATTGCAAAACTTGATGGAGAAAATGAGAGAGGAAGGCTTCCTTTTATAGTGATCTAGGGCACAAACTTCTAGAGAGGCCAACATTGGATAATTAAATCCCAATTAACCTTAACCCCTAGAAATAGACCTAGATTAAATGAAATTTAAGAGTTTACCATTTCGGAGATCAAAATAGCTGACCCAGAAGCGAGAAAATAATTCTTTTCAAAACCTGACATCCAAAAATCATGGGACCTTGAAATTTGGACCTGGGGTCAGGGATGAGGTAGTCTCCACCCTAGGTCAGGGTTGAGGTCATCCCTGAACTAGGTCAGGGACTAGGTCATCCTTGACCTTGAGGTCAAAAACCTCAGGATCTCAGTCCAGAATGCCAAAAAAATATAGACAAAAAGTGGAAAAGGGGGCAGAATCAAGAGAAAAGTTAGATCTAAGCTGAGGACCCATTCAAGGCACTTGAAATGACCCCAAAATAGCTACTCAAAGGGATACACACTCTTAACATGGAAGTGCTTCCATTTTAAGATGATACAGTCATCATTAGTTTGATTGACGATAAGCTAAGAGTCTCCAAAAATATGTAGTTCAGTGATCCTCCATTCAATGGCTAGTTTAATCCCATTTATCAAAGCCTCATATTTTGCTAAGTTGTTTGTGAAAGGAAATAAAAATTTATATGACATTAGAATAGTGTAACCATGAGGTGTGACAAACAATATACCAGCTCCAACACCATTATGTGTGTGAGATCCTTCGAAGAACATCTTCTATGTTTGCTTAGTGACATACATAATAGATGAGTCAAGAAAGTCAATCTGTAGAGGAGTATCATTTGTTAGATTAGGTGAAATACTAATCTCCCAAGAACACCTGCATGCATAACCCTGTCACATGGAAGAAGCAAAGAACAGAAGCAAGAAAAATCTATGGAGGCCAAAAAGCCAGAGACATCTTATGGACATGTAAAGAGCAATTGTATTCCAAGATTATCTAAAAAGAATGTACAAAGGGTTCAACCATATAGGTGAACAATAAAACCCTAAAGCTATAAAGCAAAAAATAAAGCTAGGTTGCACATTATAATTAATAAATATATTAATTATAATGCACCTAAAATATAGCTTAAGTAAATAGAGTAATAAATGACTTAATTAATTAAACCAAAGTGATTTAATTAATAAGCATAAAGTATGATTACTCTAACACCCCCCCTTAAGCGTAGCTCAAGAGGGAAGCTAACCTAGCATAGCTATGAAAGCAGAAAATGGGTCCCGGTAATAAGGCCTAATCAGGTACCCAGTACAAGAAATAAACTAGATGAAGGAAACAAAGCCTCCAATATAGGGAATGTCCCAGAGAAAGGAACAAGAAAGAGCATGAAGCATCTCCGAAGCATGAAGCTGCAAACACTGTCAGAAGAAACTGCTGGAACCCCCACTGAAATAGTGCATGACTAGGTAGAGAAGACAAAGTCTGAAGAGCTGATCAATCGAAGAGGTGGCCTCCAAAAGTAGGAATGAATGAGTGTCTATATAGTAGATGATCCATCTCACCGAAATGCATAGGTGCCTAGCCACTGCATCTGCCTAGTACATAGGAACAAAAACTGTATACGTAGATCACTCAACCAAACCAAGGAAGCAATAGAACCAACAGGTGAACCCCCCCCATAATGCTGAACAGGGAGAGGGGTGACAGGAACACTGAAATGCAATGCCAGAAACATCTGCAAGAAGAAGAATCAGGAACACCAACAGTGCAATAGAAGTACAAGCACAAGATAAAGGGCGGTGTCATAGACACACAACATGGGCTAATGTTATGGAAGGTACACTCACTTGACAAAGGTGGATGAGCACAAAAGGCAAAACATCATAACCCCCCATGGCACTTTATAACTGAGTGTGAGTACAAACAAACACAAGGAGTACAAGATCCCAGATATGCAAAAGTAGGCACTTTATCTTAGTGCATTTACAGAAAAAAGAATGCAACAAAAGAGAAGCATACAATGCTCAGAAGTCAGAAAGAAGAGTGAGCCAGAAGAACAGAAGAAGAGATCCCAGGACCTGTAGAACCCAAGTAATCCGCTAGAGTGTGAAAGTGCAAAACTTAGAAGAGAGAAAACCTAGAGCAGAATCTAGATAAAAGACCCCTGCAACTGAATAACTCATAGAACCAGCTTTCCAACGATATATGGTGAGCCCAAAAAAGAGTCCGGATGAGCGAGATATGGCTCCCAGAAGGCAAAAAATAAACATCACCTTTGATAGAAAAAAACACTATCAAAACAGCAAAGCCAAGAACTCTAACCTCCATAATCAGAAAGAGCTTTCCGACGATATAAAGAAGTCCAAAAAAGACCTCCGTATGCTCAAGATATTGCAAAAAAGGTCCAATTACCCCTAAAAACAAAGCCCTAAAAAAACATGCAAATTTTTTTTAAAAAAAAATTAAAAAGCATGTCCGCTGACATCATGCTGATGTCAGCAGAGGGCCTAGGGGCTGAATCAGTAAGCCCCTGGTCATGTGGGGACCAGGGGGCTAGCGCTAGGCACTGGGGGCCAAGGGCTAGTCCCCCATAGAACCTCAGCCTAGCGGAAGGGGGGGCTGAGCTCGAGCGGAGTGCAGCGGAGGGCCCGCGGGTGGCGGGGGTGGCAGCGCTGCTGGTGGTGATGGTGGCTGCATAGAGTGGTGGACGGCGGTGGGGGCCGCGGGAGGGCAGAGGAGGGGCCACGGGAGGCGCGGTGCAAGTGGCGGTGGCTCCGGTTGCAGGTGCGGGAGTGCGAGACTGCGGAGGCCGTGGTGGCGGTGGTGGCCGCCGGGTGGCTGCTCGGTGGCTGCGCCAAAAACCAAATTTTTAAATTTTTTTTGAGTACCAGAATAACGTCCTGCAGAGAGTACCAGAACTGAAATTTTTCTGAAACTCTCTTGCATCTGAATCACTTCAACAAAACATGAACAACGAGCAGCAAGATGGCTCTGATACCATGTTAGATTAGGTGAAATACTAATCTCCCAAGAGCACCTGCATGCATAACCCTGTCACATGGAAGCAACAAAGAACATAAGCAAGAAAAATCTATGGAGGCCAAAAAGCCAGAGACATCTTATGGACATGTAAAGAGCAATTGTATTCCAAGATTATCTAAAAAGAATGTACAAAGGGTTCAACCATATAGGTGAACAATAAAACCCTAAAGCTATAAAGCAAAAAATAAAGCTAGGTTGCACATTATAATTAATAAATATATTAATTATAATGCACCTAAAAGATAGCTTAAGTAAATAGAGTAATAAATGACTTAATTAATTAACCCAAAGTGATTTAATTAATAAGCATAAAGTATGATTACTCTAACATCATCATGTAGAGGAAATTTAGCAAGTTGATCAGCAATTGGTTGTCCTTTTATGGCCTTATGATTAATGTACTCAATGTCAAATCTAGAGAGAATCATTATCCATTTAGCTAGTCGACCAATAAGAGTAGATTTACTAATTAGTAAGTATTTCAAGGGATCAATTTTTGCTACAAGTTGTGTAGTATGTGCCATCATATAATGTTTGAGTTTTTGAGATGCAACCACCACTACAAGGCATGCTTTTTCAATTTTATTGTAATTGATCTCATAAGCTACTAATATTCTGTTGATGTAGTATATATCTCTTTCTTTCCCATGTTCATCTTGTTGTGCCAATAATGCCCCCAAGGATGTAGTTGTAGTTGAGATGTATAAAATAAGAGGTTTCCTTGGGATATGAGGCATTAAGATTGGAGGTTTGGCCAAATATTCCTTTATCTCATTGAGACTTTTTTCACATTCCTCATTCCATGTACATGTAGCTCCTTTGTGTAGATTCTTATTGAAAGGTTGAGCTCTGTCAACAAGTTGGGATATGAACCTCCTGATGGACTGAAGGCATCCTTGTAGACTCCTTAGTTGGCTTATTTTTTTGGGAGGTGGCATCTCCATTATAGCTTGGACCTTTTAGGGGTCAAAATCGATTCCTTTAACTAAAATGATGTATCCAAGTAACTCCAAAAGCACATTTCTTAGGGTTTAATCTTAGTTGAAATTATTCCATCTTGTCTAAGTTCAAACTCAAATCTTCAAGATGCGTGTTCCATTTCTTATACTTTGCCAAGGTATCATACACATAATCTTCCATGTTCTTATGCATAATGTCATGAAAGATGGTAGTCATAGCTCTTTGATTGGTAGCTCCAACATTTTTTAGTCCACATGGCATGATGTTCCAATAAAAGGTTCTCCATGCACATGTGAAGACAGTCTTTTCTTGATCGTTAGGAGCTATTTTAATTTGATTGTATCCTAAGAAACCATCCATGAGAGAGTACATTTTATAACCCACAGTCATATCCACTATCATGTCTATGTTTGGAACCATAAAGTCATTCTTTGGGAAAGCTTTGTTAAGGTCTCACAAATCTGTGCATACATGAATGAATTTATCATGTTTAGATATAGGTACAATGTTTGAGATTCATTCATCATAATCTATAGCTCGTATAAATCCAACACTCAAGTTTTTCTAATTCAACTTTGACCAAGAGAGCTATGTGTGGATGCATCTTTTGTAATTTTTGTTTGACTGGCTTAACACCAGGAGCTATGGATAGATGATGCTAATTAGATTGTGTCTAGCCCTAGCATGTTTTCATATGTCCAAGAAAAATTGACTTTCTTTCCTCTAAAAAAAATAGTGAATTGTTGTTTTTCATTTGCTGACAGAGATTGAGCTAAATGTATGAGCTAAGGTGCTTCAGTTGTCCCAAGATTTCTAGTTTGTATTGGCTCTATCAAGACTAAAGATCTATCTTGAAAATAACTAGGCAGGCTACCAAGTACCTCATCCTCGGGTGCCCCAAAGAGGTTTTCACCCTTAGATACATCTTTTGTTTTTACCCTTTTAGGCTCTGATACCACCACAAAGTGGTTTTTGCCATCAAAATGCTTATTCTTTTTTAATATTCTTTTTATTTTTTGACTAAGGTACTTTATATCTATTTTAGTCATATTTATTGTTGGTTCACTGGTGGAAGAAACTATAGGCTCAATAGCATTGAGGTAGCAGGCTACTTCATAGTCATTTTGGAAAGAAGGTGATGCAGGTCGTTGATTTTGTTGCAACCAATCAATAAGGTTGGGTACATGAGTGGGAGAGAAGTGGAAGGTTCTAAAGAATTGATATGGGGGAAGTCATCTCCAGTGAAAAGATATTCAGATTCTATAAGGTTTCCCTCAAAAGTATCTAGATCCATTTGATTCCTAGCATGTTTAACTTGATCAATGAAATCAACATGCAAGTTCAACTCTTTAGGACCTACAAGTGACTCTTCTACCACTTCAGTTTGGTTAGCATAAGTATGCACCACATCTATTGCCAATTCTATTAACTTGACTAAGAGAGAATCCCATTCATATTCTCGTGATTCAACATTTTTCTCTCTTTGTAACAACCATGACATGTTCTTGTGAATGCATTCTCTATTAGGATCTTCAACATATGAATCTTCACTTTGGTGAGATGTGGAAGCTTCATCATCTTGTTTTAGTGGAGACCTTTCTTCATTCCAAAGAATGGCAATAGAGGGAACAAAATTTGGCTGGTCAAAAGTGTGAGTAGGCATAATCTCTTCTTCAGACTCACTATAATTACCAAGAGATGGGTCGAAAGTTGGTTGTGCATCAGAAAATCCCAATCTAGTCTTATCCTTAGATTTCCTCCCATTTGTGTGACTCATAGGTTCAATAAGAGCATGTTTCCTATTTCTCAAAGTAATTTGACCTGGGTAACCCATCCTAGCTAGAAACTCATAGCCTTTTTTGTATCTTTAGGGAGAAATTACAACAGTAAGAACAACTTCCTTGGGTTCTTTCTCTCTGTAGATCCACTCCCTAATAGCTTGTTATTAATTTTCATCTTCTAGAGGTACCAAGGACTAGACAAAGGTCCCAAAAATTATCATAGCAGAAGATGAAGGCTTCTTATCCTCTGAAGGTTTACCATAAGAATGAGGGGAGACTGGGAGTGCAATAATAGAATCTAGTCGATACTCCCCCATCCTAAGATTCAACATTTTTAACTTTTTCTCACAATCAACAAGAGTAGTCCTAGTCACATTAGAAACTCTAATGTATGGTACTAAGGATTCAAAAATAAGTGTATTTATAGACATAGAATTATCCCCTAAAATGGAAATCTTAGTACCATTGAAGGGAAACTTTATGCATTGATGGTAGGTAGAGGAAACGCCTGCATATCACAGATCCATGGTCTTCCTAGCAATATGTTGTAAGAAAGAGGGATATCAATAACTTGAAAGACCACATCTTTTTTGACTGGACCAACCCAAATAGGTAACACAATCAATACCTTGGAAGACCTTTCAACTTCATCATAGAATTTACTAGTAATCCATTTCCTTGGAAATGGTGAACTCTGACAATTCTAGCTTCTTAATCACATTGAAAGAACAAAAATTTAACCCAACCCAATTATCTATCAGCACATGTTTGACACAAGTTTGATAGATGTAGATTTCAATATGTAATGTGAGGTTATGTGGGTGACTTAAAGACTTGTTGTCTTCCTCAGAAAAATGAAAAGTAATGTGGAGCAACAATGTGATTAACCATGGTCTGAAATTGATCAGTATCAATGTCTTTAGGGACACTTGTTATTTGCAAATCTTTCTTTAAGATCTCCTTATGTGTAGGTGATAACTCTAGCAACTCAAAGATTAAAATTTAGGCTGGAGTTTGATGAATTTGATCTACTAAATTATAGTTTGACTTGTTGGAAGTAGAGGCTTGTTTGGAAGAGGATGCCACTTCCTTAGGGTTAGCTTGGTTGGAAGAATTTGGGCCTCTAAGAATAATATTGGTTTGACTCCTAGTGACATCATTTAGACTTTCCCTATGTGAAGGAGAGTTGACACCTCTAAGCATGATCATATGTTTACGTTCATTGCAAGGACCAACACCTCTTAAGACAATCCTAGGTACCTCATCAATATCCAAATCATAGTCAAGTCCATTGTGTTTAGGTCTCACCATGTTAACAGTTTCATTCACTAGTTTAAGCATAAGAATAATGTTGTCACTATTCATATAAGTATAGTTGATTTTAGCTCCCTCATCTTTATTTGATGTTTCTCCTTTGTTATACTTGGGGAGTGGTTCCTTGAAAGCCTTATGATCAGAATTCTTAACAAGACCATCTACTCCAACCTTCCCATCCTTGATAAGGTCTTGAATGACATGTTTCAATTTTATGCAATTGTCAGTTTTGTGTCCCTTATATTTGTGATACTCACAATAATGATTGTCATTCCACCACTTAGGTTTCACCTCTGGTTTGTAAGGTTTAGAATAACTAGGTAGTGTGATAATCTTGCTGGCAAGTAAGGTCTTAAGTATCAAATCATATGAATCTCCCAAGAGGGTAAAATCACATTTAGGCTTAGGTTCCCATGAAGATTTAGCCTTATTAGAATCGTTAGAATTTGAAGCTTCTTGTTGTTTTGTTGTTTGAATAGCACTAGCCAAGTTGAAAATGGTCTCTTTAGGCTTAGGTTCATCAAAAACACCATCATTGACCACATACTTGTTCTTATTCCAAGGATTATTCTTGTCTTTGTTATAGCCATTACCATTGTTGAATTTATCCTTGCTTAATGTGATCTCACCCTTTTTGACCAAAACATCCTATATTCAAAAAGAACTTTTAATCACATCATTAAAGGTGAAAAATAATTACTTTCTTATATCATAATGCAACTCAGGTATGAGATTATTAACAAATATATCAATCTTCTCATTTTCTGGAAGTTTTCATGGGTATCTTGAGTGTAACTTCCTCCACCTTTGTAATAATGTAACAAAAGGTTCACCTTGTTTTTGTTTGATGTTGCGTAAGTCAACCATTATCACAGGGTGTTGAATATTGTAAGAGTATTATTGAATAAAGCTTTGGACGAGCTCATCAAAGGACTTAAGTGGAGGTGTGATTTTTGTGAACCACTCCATAGCTTGGCCATTTATACTCCTAGGAAAGAGTCTCATAAGGTAAGTATCATCATGCATGAAGTCCATACTTAAAGCATAGAATTGTCTAACATGGTCATGTGGATCCCCATTTCCATCATACTTATCATACTTAGGAATCTCAATATCTCTTGGAAAAGGTATCATGTATATACTTTTCTGAAAAGGTAGAGTGCATATGGATTCCATATAAAATGACGACTTAGGCTTCTCCTTTTCCCTTTTCAAGCTTGATATTTCATTTTTCAAGTTTTGAATTTCCTTGATGACAATTTCCAAAGGTGAGGGTTCTTTTCTTTGAACCAACCCATCAACATCAAAGTCATGGGGGAGTTTCAACCCTCTTGAAGCCAAGTGCATGAAATATTGATCACCATTTTGTTCCAAAGTTCTCAACATGAGTCTTTTTAAATAGTCATATTGTTGAAAGTTTAGAAGCTCTTCTCCAGTAATTTGATGCTCTGTGTTGTTACCATGTTGAGAGTTATGCCTAGAATGGGAAGATATTGGAGGTGAGTCAAATCCATTGTGTTGTGACCTTGGGGGAGATCTTGGAGGTGTTTTATTTCCATTACTTCCAAAGAAATTGTCATTTAATTATTGAGCCAAATGATTTTCTTGTTCCTCCATGTAATCTTTTCTCCCTAACTCAACTTGTCTTAACCTCTCATTGTGCTAAAAAAGGTCATTCAATCGCTTGTTATGATCTTCCCTAGACATGGTGAGAGACAAACTATTTTTAGATCTTGATGAGGAAAGAGGTGTCTCAAAGGTGCTATCAAAGGTATTATTAAAAGGATCAAACCAAACTTTAATATTATCCTCTTCTTTGTCAAATATAATTTGAGGTTCTTTTTCTTGATGACGTTGATGCCTAGTAGGAAAAGGTAATTCGTCAAAGCTAATTGGAGGTTAATTTATTTGACCAATTTGATATCTAGTTGCTACTAGCATGAATGATAATGTAAAGAGTCAAATAAGATGACACAACACAACTTGATGTCCACACTAGAAAAGAAAAGTGTTCACTTGTCAAAAGAAAAAGAGAGTAAAAAGAGATCAAGATGACTTATCACAAAGTGCCCAAGCTGCGAGTAAGTTCCCTATGTACAAAACTTGTAACTTGAGTCAAGATATAAAGCCAAAGAAAAGATAAAGATAGAAAAAAGAGATAGACAAGTGAGCAACTTTACTAATCAAGAATGTAACCAAGGTATCTAGGTGATCCTTTTCAGCTAAAAATAGTCCCTAACCTGCTAGTTTTAGACCAAGAGACCAGAAATAGTAAAGTATAAGCTTCCTAAACCAGCTAAGAGAAAATTTGAGGCCAAGCCAACTTGGATCAATAACTGGATGAAAAACCTTAGTAATCTAGATGACAATTAGATATGGATGATAAGTCGTACGATACTTCAAAGTAAACCTAGATGATACTTCAGGATAAGATGATATTCAATTAATAGGCTAGATGATATTTCCCAACACTGACAAACAATATTCTCTGAAAGGAAAAAGATTTTCTAAACTATTATACAATATTTATCACCACAACAGACGATATTAAGTTAGCAATCATAAAAAGACCAACTTTTGACTCAAAATCCTTGTTTCAATTGGCTGTTTTGACTAGTTTAGCAATGTAAATCATTGTGACAGTGGGTGATTTTAGTTTTGACAACAAGTTTGGAATTCAAAGCAAAGTTTCCAAAGAAAATGTGACACATAAAGTAGTCTTTAAACAATCAAGCAAGGGACAAAGAAACCTTGCATGATACAAACACTTGGGAGGTCTAAAAAAAAACCCTATGAATACAACCATCATGCGTATGTTCCACTGATTTCCACGAGTCTCAATACAAATCAAAGACACATCAAGAAAATTCTACCTAAGGTCAAGAGGGAAGTGTTTCAACCTTTCCCTCAACTTGATGTTCTTATCCCTACAATTAAGTGGTTGAATGACCTTTCCTAGGACTATGCAAGTTATGGATCAATTGGAAGAGAACAATGCTCACAACACATGTCTTTCCATATTTCCATATTCAAGCTTTAGCATCCAAGGGAGCACATATGGTGAGTATCTTGGGGTGACTCAGGTAAGTCCACTTAGATCAATCCTTGCACAAAGGAAGTCACATGACCAAAATGGTTAGCCTCTAAGTCCTAAGGTTTTTAGTAAGGGTCTTCATTCATGACTACCCCTTGTAGTTTCACAAGAAAAATTGAGGCCTATATCCCTACAAGAACCCAAAATGTATAGTCTCACAAGAAAGATTGAGACCTCTCAACCCTATACAAGTTGAATGCACTCCCCTTGTACTCTTGTAAACAAGATTGAGACCATGAAGGCCCTACAAGAGACTATTCAAGTGTAGTCTTGCTTAGAAAGATTGAGGTAATAGGCCCTACACATGATGAAGCATTAGAAGTAGAAAATAGCCAAGTATTCCTTCTTTTTATATTGAAGGGTGATTTTTATTATAGTGGAATGGAGTAAGTCGGGTTCTCTTGTTCCCCACTTGGGTCATTCCCAAAATATTTCTCTCTTGGCAAGCCTTCTAAAGGTAAATGCAAGAAAGTAAATGATAGCTAATGGAGGTCTAGATTTTTTATTTTCCTCAAGGGAAAAAAGCATACTTTCCTACTCCACAGTGTCTCCCAAACACATCAAGCACATGTTCATTTACCAAAAGATAACTAATTAAGCTATGTGCCTAGAAAGAAAAATCTATGAAAGCACAATATTTATTTGAATCTCTAAGGCAACCTACAAAACCAAAATGTTAGTATCCTTAGAAATATAATTCATTTGGAAAGAAAATCCTACAAAACCACAAGTTAGGGTACAAAAGTATGAAAATGAAACTAATAACCCTACAAAACCACTTGTTAGGTGTTGTTAGGAAACCAAAAAACTCAAAATGCAAGGGAAATTGAAGCAAACTAGGCTAAATGACTCAGACTATGCAAGCAATCAAATATAGGTGACACTTTACAATCTGCCAAAAAATTGTATGATATACCTGTAGAAACTAGACTATATTTCAGGATTGTATGATAGAGTGTACTGAATCAGGATGATATTCTACCAGAAGGAAGACAATATACCCTAGAGAATAGAAATGATATTTTAGAAAATGGAAAAGTTTGTTTGGTAGTATAATAAAATGTCATCCCACTATGCTCTGGAATGTCATATGATTTTCCTAGCCTGCAAAATAGAGTTACGAACCTGTGACAATGAAATGATTAAAAATACAAGAAATGGAGCTAAACCTTAGAATCCATCCCCATGGTGGGCACTAAAAATGTGTGATGAAAATGTGACACACTCTATAAACCATTACACTTGAGAGAATCCATGAATAAGGAAATCTCAAGAATTGACTTATAACTTCGTATCTATGACGTGCAAGAATCTAAGATAGTATAAATGGTGGCTCTCAAATGAACCTTAAAGAGAGACCCTTGCAAGGTACACCATAGAATGGAAGATTAAAATAATGATGCAAATGAAAGATAATCTAAGATGAAATGCAAGAAATAAGCTATGATGCAAATGCAAGAACAAGGAAAGCAAAGTTAATCTAACAATATTACAATACCTCCTAATTAAGCTATGTGATCTAAGCTAAATGTAATAAGGAAATACTAGTCTAAGAATGCAAGATGCAAATAGGTACTCCAAATTCTCTTAAGAATGCAAGTAAAAAAAATGCTAGTATAACAATAGCATGAATGAAATATTTCTAGATTAGCTAAGAGTGAGGAGTGTAGTACACACTCATAGTTTGCTTTCAGTTTTCAGTTTCCATACTCTTTTAGGCTATTATTTTCAGTTGATTGGCCGAATTCTTTTAGGCCATATTTCATTTGTGTAATTATTATTTTAGTGGATGATTCAAGATTATGATTATTATATATTTATCATGTGTTTGCATAGATTATATGATAATATTATCACGATGTGATGTTTTATTTTTTCTTATGAATTATGATGTTACTGACCTCATACTTGCATGTGTATGGTTATCATGTGTGTGTACCTATTTGGCGTGTTTGTGTGGTAGAGGAGGGAGACGTAGTTACTTGCCTTGTTGAGATCCACATGTTCGACCGTACCCTATCATTGTCTACTATATATATTGGATGTACATGCTTGTTCTTGTGATGTCAGGTTTGTAGGTACATGATATC